>JANSVA010000009.1:22048189-22072356 GCA_025504915.1 Erythroxylum reticulatum
TCACTTATTTCATTCATATGCATACTCACATTTTTCTTCGAAACTTAGTCCGACATTTAACAATCAAGTTGAGTATCACTTATTTCATCAAATTCATAAATAATGAGCACTTCCAATATGATATTCATGTATCAAATGCCTCGGACATTCAATTTCCAGAATCACTACAATCATATTCATATAATCATTCAATTCATAATTTAAACAAAACAATCATTTAAATTTCATCTAGGTCAACTCATAGTATGCTCTAGATTAAAATTAGCTTCCATGATCCAGAAACGTCTAGATGCGTTCTTTCCTGTATCATCATTACGCAAAGCACATATTGTATTCACATTATTAATTGCACAATCTTATGAATACTCAATCACATACATATGTATATGTGATGTGTATAATACATGCTCAATGACAATCCCAGGTATATGTCTAAATTCACATCTTATGCTCATTCTCATTTAATAATTCATATATGTCTAATTGAACTTAGGTTTACACTTCATTTGTACATGATCATTCTAAGTTCACCATTCAATCCTTATCCTTTATATGTGTGTAGCTTATTTTTAGGCTTACATTTTAAGAACAATTGTTTATTATATTATTTTATAACTCAATTTCTCGTCATTCCTTTTCTAACATTATATGCTCTCATAATACCCAATTCTCATTCTCATTTAATCATTTAATACATATTACTCAACTCCTTTGAATCATAACTACAATCATATGAACATCTTTATTCCCATTATGCTCATGCCTTTGGTACTTTGATCTCATTCATTCATTCACGAAGTTATAACCTCCAATATCACTTCAAACATATCGCACGCTAGTCACTTAATTCAAGCATCATTCTAGGTTTAATTCAAGCCCCATTATAGCCTAAAGTAAGAATAAATGGCCAGTGAATGTCCACTATAAGACCAAAATATCTTCTTGGGGTCTTCATAGAAGTTGTAGAACTCAAAGAAAAAGTTATGCTTCTTTCCCCAACATATATCCAATTACATCCTTAGTTTCCAAATTCTAACTCTTTACTTACAACATTCAACACCTTATGCTTAGTCTATCATTTCTAGTTTAATACTCATCATTTCCCCAATTCCATTTCAACTTAATATCATCCATAAACAAACTATAGTCCATGACTGATCATAAACACTGAAAATAGAAAACATACATATAAATTCATCATCATCTGCATATGTTCAACTTCATTTCCACTTTCATTTCACTTCTAGCTATCACCCTAATTCATCTCATTTCAAGAGCATAGCTTAACATCTTGGTTAACATAACTTTCACTTTCATTATACCCCTTAATTCATAACTCATAACATCTATATAACAACTCATCACTCATGGTTTTCATACTCTCAAAACAGAAAACATCCACATGTATTCATCCATCAATTTACTACATGAGTACTCAATTCAAGTCAAAATTCGAAACTCTTAAAGACATATTTTGAATTTGATGTCTTAATGAAAAATGTTGTCATATGTCTCTAATTTAATCAAAATAAAAATTATCTTATTTGGATATCTAAAGAAAAATTATGGCTAAATTACATATGCATAATCAGTGTAAAATGATACAATTAACATTTTTCTAGCACGCTTTAAACACCATTTACTCAATTAATCCAACATTATATCATTCCATAATCTATTACCCATCAAAACACCAAAACAAGACATTAATCCACCATATTACTCATTCACGTTTTAGCGTGTACCCATCCTCATTTTATGAACATTTAACCTCTATCTGTCATCAAATATGCTTCATTCATCAAAGCCATGAAGATTAATAAGTTACTTGATTTACCCAAAGCTTCTTCAATCACCATGAAACCCTAGCTCTTGCAACAGATACAATCATCACCCTTTTAAGGTAGAATAGGTTGGGTCTTTTAGTGACAAGATGGAGAAGACAATGAATCTTGAAGAAACAAAGTGAAAGAGTTGAACAAAAATCAACATGATGAGGGTGAGGTGGGATGGTCATGAATGAAGGAGAGAAAGATGAAGAAGACGAAGATGAAAGAAGTATGTATCGTAATTAATTTTGTTCTTTCACTTAATAAAAATCATGATTTAAACAAGTGGTGTGGCAAGTGACACTTATCACTTGCCATATGTCACTTTCTCATGGTCCTCTTTTGGTCTTTTAATCTACTAGTCCATTTGTTTCCAATTTTTAACCCAATTTTCAATGACACTTGTCAATAAATCTTAATGCCACGTATCAAAATTTCTACTGTCATTTGACTCTTATTTCTACTACTATTCATCAATTATTCTATTACTTGGCATTTTTCCTAGTCCAAAAATACCCTTAAATTTAGGAAAATTTTTATATTTCACCAAAAATTCTAATTCACTACTTGTACACTCCAACTCAATTTTTAAGACATATAATCCATAATTTGCATTATAATCACATTAAAAAATCAATTATACCACAAAAATATCAAATGAGTGCATGAACAATTCATTGTATTGTGTGCAATAATCAAATTCATATGTGTATATCTAACATTATACTTAAGCATGAAATGCATTTTTCTAATCTCTCATTGGTATTTTCTCAATTATAGAAATCTAGAGTTCTAACCCTTAGTATGGGAATGGGATGTTACATTATCACACCATAAGAGAGGCTTAATGTCTTATAAATCTATTTCACCAAAAAGAGAAGTGATCTATCAAACCATGAGAGTAATAAGAGATAGTTTTATATTCAACTTTAATGCTATACTTGACAACATTGGATTGCTTTTTAGCACTCCAAGAGATTAGAGCAGGACCTAGGAAAATATAATAGCCAAAGATAGATTGGCGATCATTAATACAATCGATCCAATCAACATTAGAGTAAATATGTAAGGTCAATTAAGTAAGTTTAGTTAAATGAAGGCCATATGAAGGTATGGATTAAAGGTATCATAGAATTTGTTTAACAATAGAGAAGTAGACATTGGTATGAGAGTGTAAAAATTGAGAAACTTTGTTTACAAAAAATTACATGTCTAATATAGTGTGCCAAAGATATTGAAAGGCTTTAATAGTACTATAATATTCATTAAGATTAAAAAAAAGGGATGTCCAGTATCTAAAGAGGATTGGGGTTATGGGGCTGGAAATAGGTTTTGAGTAATTAAGATGGATTCAATAAAAGAAGATTACAAGTATATTTAGATTGTGTGAGAAAAAGACCAGTGAGTGTAGATGTAGCCTTACTTCTAAGGAAATAGTAAAAAGGCGCTAAGGTCTTTAATGCTAAAGTTACTGTCGAGGTCATGAAAAATGGTCTAGATAAAGTATTATAAAGAACTTATAACCATGATATCATCTATACAAATAAGAAGAAAAAGTGGTATGAGTAAAAGTAGAATGAATAAAAAGAGAGGTATCAACTTTGGAGGGAAAAAAATCAAGGTTGTTATGTTTTTCACTTAATCTATGAAATCATATCCTAAGAGCCTATTTGATACCATAAAATACCTTAAAAAGATGACATGCATGGTGAAGACGATGATAATCAGTGAAACTAGGAGGTTAAAGCATGAAAATAGGTTCTTGAAGATTTGTATAGAGAAAGGCATTGCTAACATCGAGCTAATGAATACACCAATTGTTAGTCAAAGAAAAAGCAAGAAAAATGCAAATAGTTGTTCGTCTAATGATTGAACTAAAAGTATCAGTGTAGACAGATTCAGGAGACTAATGGAAACCCTTGGCAACAAGATGAACTCTATAGTTGTAAAGAGAACCATCAAGTTTATATTGTATGTGGAAAACACATTTATACCCAATATATGCCATCAAGAGAAGGAGGAATAAGAAACCAAGTTTTGTTGTCATGAAAAGCTTTGAACTCATTAAGGATAACTTGATGCTAAAATGAACAAATTTATTTGCTTGAGTAAATAAAGTGAGATTTAAGTTCATTAGATGATTTGAAGGTGGTGTTATAAGTAATATGGTTAGTTTATGAGTGCGATCACAAGTATGAATGACCATTGAGTACGAAGGTGATGGAAATGGTATATTTAATAGTGGTGGTGATGAGGGAGTTAATTCTGAAGGAGCAAGTGATCTTGAAGCTAAAATAATAGGTGATGAAGAGATGTTAGGATTTATAGTGATGGAGACAGTACAATTAGTTAAAAAGAAAGAGACTGAGGATGTGAGGGAAAAGGAGAGAAAGGATTAAGAAAATTAAGTTTCAAGGAATTGAATAGGACGAGATATATAAAATTTATCAGTAAAAGGATCAAGACAACAATATCCTTCATACTTGGGAGCATAATTTAAAAACACATAAGGAATAGATTGATCTAATTAAGCTACGTTGTCACTTTAAGTACAGACCATTAAATGATACCTCAGATTCAAGTTAATCATGATTTTTTCTAATATATGATCTATAACTATAGAAGTCCTTGGGAACCATGGACTCCATATTAACTAGCTAATCTCTATTTATTCACGAAATCTCAGGATTTAACAATTTCACATAACAAGTTTTTCACTACACTCAATATAAAAATGAGAAGGTTTTTAGAGTATTCTACCATTCTAGCTGAAACACGTCGCACTAGTTGGATAATGGTACTCTAAATCTATTTAATTTATTAGGTTATAGGACTGGCCGTTACCGATCATTTTAGCTAGTATTGGCAATACAACTAATATTGGTAACTAACGAGATTAAATTGAAAAATTAAAAAGATTTGAAGACAAAAATTTTAAAAATCTTACCCTAAATCCTAAATCATTCCTCACTTGTCTCCTAATCCTTTCATTCTTCTTCTTTGCTCATTGTTTTCTTCTTCATCTTTATCACTCACTTTGTTCTTCCTCTTATTTATCATTTGCTTTTCTTCTTCTATATTGCTTGTCACTTTCTTACTTCTTTATTGCTCGTCGTTTTCTTCTTCTTCTCTACAATTCATCATCACTATTTTTACTGCTCTTGTCATATAATAAAAGACAAAAATATCAAACCCAATAAATTTCTATTTCTTCAATCACATGACTTTGGTAATTTTCATAGACCACATCTATATCTAATGAAAGAAAAAAGAAGGCAATACACTCCTTATTGGAAAAAAAAAGTTGTCTCCTGTAGTAAACTTATCATTTTTTTCTTGAAATGTAAACAAAGGTTAACATTCTTAGAACTTACTATATTTGTTTTAAATTTTCAAAATTTACCATATTACTTTCAAAACTTACAATATTAGCTTTGAATTTTCAAAACTTATGATATTAGTTTTATATTTTCAATACTTATCATATTAATTCCAAAACTTACCATAATATGGTAATTTCAAAATTTGTCATATTAGATTTAAATTTTTAATTATTGAATATTCATTTGGAATAAGATTCAAAACTTGCCAAATTGCTTTTGCTAATTTAAATTCTTAATAATTTAAGTAAATCAAACTTAAAAGTTAAATTAAACCGGAAGTTAAAAACTTAACCTAAAGTTGAATGGTTCAAGTATTTTACAATTGAACTGACCAAACTAATTGAGTTTTTTAATCACTGAAAATTACAGTAATAGTAAAAGAAATAAAGCTGCAATATGTATTGACTAAGTTGATTATAATTATAAAGCTCAATTTCGAATAATTAGAGTCGTTTACTTTGTATTAATGAGTTTAGAATAAGTGCTTTATATACATGGATATGATGGTTAAAGCTAATGCCAATTTAAAGGTTGCTTAATGGGGAATTCATTATCAAGGTTTTGATTATGTTATGGACACAAGAGCAAAAGGGGAAAAATAAAGAAAGAAACATTTAGAAATGTGAAACTGACAATCCTTGAGAGTTGTAACAACTTAACAACCACCTGATGACATGCTTGATAAAATACAAACTCCTTTCTTGCTCCAAACAGTAAAAGCTTGTCTTTTCAAAGACTTTTGAATAAAAGGAAAATCTAACCTGCTATAAGAATAATCATCAAGTACACTAAAATGATTGCATAAAAAGTAAGTACACTTAAATGAACTATAACTTTATAAGAACTTCAATTATTCTTAAAATGTATCTTCACTTCATAAAAGTAGACATTTAACCACTCTAAGAGACACTCTCATTTTTAAAAGATTTTTTGTTTTAGTTTATTGAAATGCATTTATTGATGAGTATCAAACTTTATTTAAAGGCTTTCAATGATCATCGATGCTTTTATAGTTCATACGAATGACGAACGAGTAAATACAAGATGAATGATAAATTTATGAAGCTCTTTTGGGGAAGACACTATCATATACAATGGTACATGTCTATGTCCTTAACTTATATGACCCTGTGGATCAACCGTGTCAGTCTCTGGAATCGTGTGTAGAAACATGTGAAAGCTAAAGGCATACACGGTCATATACACGCCTGTGTGCATGACATAAATGATTGTGTGTGACGACTGTGTAGCTCTCTTTAATTGTGTACATCTGCGACTTAAGTGATGTTAAAAGAGGCACAATCACTTATGCAGTTGTGTATATAACTATGTATGATGCAGAAAACCTATTTTAGGATATAAAACAGGAAAAGACATAGGTTCAATCATTGGGAGGTGGCCAAAACACCAAAAAGGGAATAAAAAGATATATAGAGAGCAAGTAGTATAGAATTCTCATCTTTGTTTGGTTGTTTTGGGATTCTGTTTAAGAGTTTGTTTATTGGCACATTAACTTTAGTTTCAATCCTAAAACTTTGTGAGATAACTTATAATTGTGAGGTGAGACTTATAGTTGAGTTCATTACTAGATAACTGGGAGACTCTAATGGTGACGATTAACAATTTAACTCCTAAAGGTGTGCTCTTTGGATGTAATCAAAGAGAGTAGGTTCAATGAAGAAATCAGAAGAAAAGAGATGGGAGTTGATGATGTGCAGCTTTCTTGGTAGAAAGAAAGGGAAGGAACAAAAAAATGGGGTCCCAAAGGGAGTGGCAAGTCTAAGAGTCAATTAAGTCCAAAGGTGACGCGAAGACATGCCACTATTGTGACAAGCCAAGACACATAAAGAGGTTCTACTACAAGTGGAAGAGAGATCAAAAAAGGCAAGATCATCATAATGATGGAGATGATAAGAGTATAGTTACTACTTCAAGCACGGATGATGAGGTGTCCTTAGTTTGTGTGATAAGTGAATGCTTCCATATAAGTGATTCAGGTTGTGAGTAATTGATTGACCTAGGAATGTTGTATCATGTGTTCCAAAAAGTGGAGTACTTCTCAAACTATAAGAGTAGAGGCTTTGGGAGCGTAAAGATGGGTAATCAAAATTTTTCTAAGATTGTCAGTGTAGGTGATATCCAAGTTTAAACAATCATCAGATATTTGCTAACCTTGAGATATGTACAACACATTGCCGATTTAAGGCTAAATTTGTTATCACCAAATCTATTAGATCGAGAAGGATTCAAGCACACTTTCAAAGATAGGAAGTGGAAACTATCTAAGGGAGCAATGACTATTGCTCGAGGAGACTTATATTGCACATTGTACAAGACACACTTGAAGGTGTGTGGAGGTGCAGAGGCGTACATAGTTGAAGAGGAAACCTCTCTAAACATGTGACATCAACAATTGAGGCACATAAGTGAGAAAGGACTAAAGTTATTAGTGAGTAAATCCCTTATTCCAGTCAAAAACACTTTACCCCCTTAATCCTTGCGATCATTTTTAGTAGGAAAGTTGCATAGGGTCTCTTTTAAGTGATGATCTATAAGGAAGAAAGAGTCATTGAAGTTGGTGCATTTAGATCTCTATAACTCTATTGAGGAAGAGTCACTAGGAGGTAACAAATATTTTGTTACATTCATTGATGATGCTTTAAGGAAGACTTAGGTATATATATTGAAAGTCAATAATCAAGTATCTGAAACTTTTTAGAAGTTTCATGTCATGGTAGAAAGGGAATGTAACATCCTGTTATCCCATGTTAGGGGCTAGAACCCTAGAAAGGGAATGTAACATCTCCACCTTTACATATTTCACATCTTTAAATCTATCACAAAACTAATCTTTAGTAATGTCTTCAAATTTGCTTCACAATGCTGATCTTCAATTTTTAGCAATATCGATCAAGTACAAACAATTTTAAAACTTGACTGTTGTCACCACCTTTGTAAACATATTAGCAGGATTCTCAGTGATATTAATCTTCTGGATTGCTACTCCACCTTTTTCCAGAACCTCTCTTACAAAATGATAACAAACATCGATCTGATTTGTCCTTGCATGGTAAACTTGGTTCTTTGTTAAAAGGATAACACTCTGACTATCATAATGCACTTTGATGTGTTTTTGTCGAACCCTAATTCACCAAGTAATTCTTGAAGCCAAATTACACCTTCACAACCTCTGTAACTACTACATACTCTGCCTCTGTAGTCAATAAAGCAACTGTTGACTGTAAGGTAGACCTTCAACTAACTAGTGCCTTCTCAAGAGTAAACACATATCCAGTAGTTGATCAATGCGAGTCCAAATCATCGACATAGTCAGAATCACAATATCTAACTACATATTGACCATCTTACTTGTCCCACTGAAATACCAAACCAACATCTACAGTGTTCAGAATATACCGTAGAATCCGTTTCACAGTTTACCAATGTTCCTTTCTAGGATTATGCGTATACCTACTCACAACCCTAACTACTTGTGAAATGTCGGGCCTTGTACATACCATAACATACATTAAGCTACTAATAACATTTGTATGTGGTACTTTTGACATATATTCCCATTATGCATCATTCTTTAAAGACAAAGATGCACTGAGATTGAAATGAAAAGCGAGCAGAGTACTAACAAACTTTGACTTTTCATTCAAGCCAAACATTTTAGTACCTTTCTTAGATATTGTTTCTGAGTCAAACAAAGTCTCCCCAATTCCTTATCTTTGTTTTTCTTCGTGCCAAGAATCTTCTTAGCTTCACTTAGATTCTTCGTTTCAAACACTTGATTCAATTGTATCTTCAATCTCTCAATTTCTCTTAGTTTCTTTGAAACTATTAACAGATTGTCAACATATAGAAGAAGATAGATGTAGGATCCACCTTATAGCTTGAAAAAATACACACAATGATTGTATTTGATTCTTGTTTACTTTTGCCCCATTATAAACTTTTCAAATTGTACCATTGCCTCGGAGATTACTTTCATTCGTACAATGCTTTTCAAGCTTGCACACTATATTCTCTTTTCCAAAAACTTTAAAACCTTTAAGCTGAGTCATATAGATTTCCTCCTCTAGGTCTCCATGTAAACTCAATTTTTTCATCCAATTGAACTAGTTCCATATCAAACTATGCTACCAAAGCTAACAAAATTTGAATGGAGGAATGTTTTACAACTAGAGAAAAAACTTCAATATAATCAACTCCCTCTGTTTAAGCATAGCTTTTGGCCACTAGCCTTGCTTTGTTCCGAGTATTATTCTTGTCAAGAAATCCATCTTTCTTTGCAGACTATTGTCTTCTTTCCTTTTGGGAGACTAACTAGCTTCTACATCTGATTCTTATAAAGAGAATGTATTTCTTCATTCATGTCTATCCTCCATTTATTTTCTTCTAAACTTCGGTCTGCTTCCTTATAAGTCGTAGGAATGTCATCAATTTTAATTGGAGATGCATAAGGTGCCATATTAACATAATGAGAAGGTACTTGAATGTTCCTTTTTGGCTTTCTTAATGCAATTAGTAGTTGTTACTATGAAATTCTTAGGTTGGAACCTCTTCTTCATTTGGCTCCTCTTCTACTACAGGAGTTTTTGCGTTTGCTTCATCATTTATTGGGGTAACAATTCTTCCTTCAAACTTTACTTGTTTTAGAGTACCATATATCAGCTCAATATTTTCAGTTGCCACCTTTCTTAACATGGTATATTCATTAAAGGTAACATTCTTGTTGAAAATCAATTTCTTTGACTTGGGGCACTAAAGATAATATCCTTTCACACCAGAGGTGATCCCCATGAAAATTGCTTTCTTTACACGTGGATCCAACTTTGACTCCTTAACATGATACTATGCAGTGGAACCAAATATATGTAAGGAATCATAATCTGTAGTATGTTTTCTAAAGGTGTTTTACCACCAATAGTAGTTGATGGAAGGCAATTGATGAAATAGCATACATATGTAACAGCCTTAGTCCAAAACTCTCTACTCAAACTAGCATTGGACAACATGCACCAAACTTTCTCCGGCAATGTTTGATTCATACATATGCTACCCCGTTTCATTATAATGTTTACCTGACTGTGAAGTGTTTGACAATACCTTCATCTTTCCAGAATTTTAAAAATGGATCACTCATGTACTCCCCATCATTATCTGTACAAAGATGTTTGATCCTTCTGGCTTCTTCCATTTGAGGAAAACTCCGAGCACTTCATCCTTAGAATTTATAGTATACACTCATACTCTCTGAGAAAAATCATTAACAAAGGTCACATAATAGTGTTTTCCTCCTAAAGAAGCTATTTTAGAAGGTCCCCACACATCAGAGAATCCAAAATACCCTTCATATTATAGATTGCAATGTTTCATTATTATCTGCTTCCCTTTGACACAATGCTCACATAAGTCTAATTTGTAGGCCCGAACTCCTTTCAATAATCATTGATTTACTAATATCTTCAAAGATTATTCACCTAAATATCCCAAGTGCATATGCCATAATCTGACTGCTTCTAGCTCTTGATCATCATTAGAAGCTACTGATGTTGTTCCAATAACTACATTACTTTAGTAATAATATATGTTATTATTTCTTTGAATTCCTTCATTACCATAAGTGCAACAGAGATGACTTTCATTACTACATTTTACAGTATAGCTCTTTGATTATAAGACTCCCACAAAAATGAGATTCTGCATCAAACTTTGCATGTATCTGACATCTACCAGAGTCTTGGTTGTTTCTTTGTGATTCCTCAAGAAAATTGAACCAATCCCATTTGTGATGCAGGGATTGTCATCTGTTGTATAGACGACTCCTCTTTCTAGCTCTCTAAAATCAGAGAACCAATCTTGATTGGGACATATATGATGGCTACAACCTAAATCTAGCAACCATGGACTATAATGGATTATTGAGGATATAAAAACCAATGAAAGATTTGAGTTTGCACCTTCATATTTAACAAGATTCAAATTTGCAACAGGCTTTCCCTTATTAGGTTTTTTTGATTCTTCAGCTATAAACAATCCCTTCTTCAGTGCCCTTTTTACCAATAAAAGGCATATTCATCTTTGCTCAATTTGGGGCTCGACTTCAATCTCCATTTGTTTCCTTTAATCTGGCTCTACAAATGGCTTTTGACCACCAAAACTTCGGCTACTCTAATTTATATGTTCTTCCTTTGTCTTCTTTCTCAATTCATAACTATACAAAGCAACTATAACTTCACTAAGAGACACAACAACCTTCATAAAATATAATAGTTTCAAGAAACTCAAACTCCTTATAAAGGGATACTAACAACATTAAAGCCAAATCTTCATCTTCAAAGGTCACATCCAAATTCATTAAATCAGTAACTAACTGATTAAAACAGGTGATGTGATCATTTATAGTGGTAACCAGAGCATAAGAGAAACGGAATAGTCTTTTCCTCATACGAATCTTATTTTGATTGCTTTTCTTCAAGAATGTTTCCTCCAACGCATTCCATCATTTAAATGTAGAGGTTTCTTTCGAGAAAGCATACTTTTTCTCTCTAGAAAGACAATCGAATTGTACAACATACTAAATAATTTATAATCTTCCAATCTTTCTCCTTAACATCATTTGGTTTCTTTTCTTCAATGGTAATGTCAAGACCTTGCTAAAAAAGAGCGTCTTGAACTTCACTTTGTCACATGTCAAAATGACTCGTGCCTTCAAAAATCTCCATCGCAAATCTTGTATTTGTCACAGCTGTCCTTGTTAGAATAGATGAGGTAGAAGCTATTAGTGTGGTCATATCTTTAATTTCCACCATCTCTGCTACCATTTTTATTCAATAGCTGTCAATGCAGAATGCCAATAGCCCGAGAACAAATCTTTTCCTATGTGGAAGATCAGACCACGCTGCAACTATAGAACATACTAAGAAAAAATCTTGACTCTGATACCAATTGTTGCAAAAACTTGGGTTAATTTCTACTAATAATAACAAATTTACCTTTAACACTATTGCCTAGGTAAATCGGATATGAATAATTGTAATAAAAATCACTCCAGGTAAATTTCCAAGAAAGATTAGAGATGGTCACAAATGGTCTCACTTAAAACCTAAACTCCTAGACAAAATTTTCTTATACGTGTAAGTTAATAGCATAATAATTCACGACAGCTATACCTAAAAATAACTATTAAATAGAAAAATAAAGAACACCATAATTTAATTAGATTGAGCCAAATATGCCTACTTCCTCAAACACTACTAAATTAATATTTCACTATTTTTAGAAAATAATACAGGTGAAATATTACGAAAGGAGAGAGGTAATTTTTTCCTTAAGAAAAGATAGGCAATTTTGGGATATCTAACATAGGTAAAGGAGTCTTCTTTTTATAACTTAAGAAGACTCTTCCATCTTTATATTTCTTTAGTATGGAAATATGTCATAACATTAACATATGCTTACACAAACGTGTCTAAATCTCATATAGTCATGTATCTTTATGAATTCCTTCATCTCCATATGTTTATAGTTAGGTACACAAGTAGACTACATGAGTATGTGTGGCTACTTATACAAGTGTGCAATATCTCATGCGACTGTATATCTTTTCGAGGTAGGTCCTCCAATTCCACATGTCTACAGTTAGGTACACAACCCTCAAACATGGCCATGTCTAGTACCTACATGGTAGTATAGAGTTCCATATTGGCGTGTCTGTTAAGAATATCTACAATCTTTTTTCCCTCGATTTTCCTTAATTTTTTGCTTCTTTTATTCTTAAAGGAAATAAAAATCAAGAAAATTATAAAAATTCAAATATGAATTAAATTAAGTAGAATGAAAGATAAACTTAGGATGCCTCCTAAGAGCCCTTTTATTTAACACAATTTGCTTAAAAGGATGAAAAATATACTTGGATCTTTACACTTTTGTTAAAGATTTTTTTGAATAATTACTAAAACATTTTCATTCACTTTAATTTTCTCAATTCATTATTGCTTCTGCCTTTTTTTCATTGTACAAGGTTCCTTTAAGAATTTAACATATCTAGGTATTTGTTTATTCATATCAAAAAGAGAAATATTCACTTCACATTTTCTAAATGTCCCATATAAATTAGCTTTACACTCTTATCTTTAGTTATCTTTTAATGCTTTTAGAAAAAAAGGAGGTACAGCTAAAGGAGGAGCATATTAATCATCCTTAGATTTTGTTTTAGCTCAATCAGGTGCTGGAAATTGATTTTTTTAACACCATTTAATCTATTTTGGTGCAGATTGCATCTTATTTTTGACCTTACCTCCTTTCCACTTCTTAACATTATGGAACTTACACTTTCTCTATGATTCATCATTATTTGGGATGGCAGTTTTATGTTGTTTTAGGCTTTTATATGACTAATACCAGCCACCATTTGTGCTATTTAAGTCTCTAAATTTTTTATACTTGACTAAGTTTCTTGTTAAAATTTTAAAGTGTTAATAACCAAGTTTTAACGATTTCTTTAAAAGATGTAACTAAATTTGAAGCTTGAGTTATAAGTGATAGTTGTCTTGGCTAGTTGGACTGAAAAGAAGGCTGATATGGCTAATTATATGTAGCTGATAGGCTTATTTGTCCATCCCTCCACCTCAAGTTTGGATGGTTTCTCGAACCGGGGTTACTTGTGTTTGAAAAGGGATTACAATATTATTGAGGTTATCCCAAAAATCCGTCATATTAACTTTCTTTGTGGAGCCATCTTAAAGCGTCAGACAAATGTCGATTGGCTGCCTTATAACTAAACAAATCCTATATAACTTTGATGCTTCCATTTTGCCTATAGCCAATTGACGAACAAATGCAGTAAGATCATCCATACATTTTCTAAGAGAAGAAACAGTTACCTTGTTAACTCATTAAGTTAAATAGTCTTTCCTGGCATTAAACTATTGGGAGTTGGATGTCATATTAATGATCACCATGTGCACCTCCTATGGGGTTTTATCAATAAGTTCTACTCCACTAGCATTGTCGATGATACTTTTTTTAGTATATAATAGTCCTTCATAAAAATACTAGATCATAAGTTGTTCAATAATTTGATGGTGTCAATAACTGACACATAGCTTTTTAAAATGCTTTTGATACTCATACAACAACACTCGAATATGTTATCAAATGCCATAATTCTCCTCCTAAATGCTAGTGGCTCTTGAAGTTGGAAAGAATTTTTCTAAAAATTGCTTATTCATTTCATTCCACATGGTGACACTAGCGAATGGAAAATAATCTAACCAATTTTGGCTATTATCTTTTAAAGAGAATAGGAAAGCCCACAATTTGATTTGATACCATTAAGTTTCATTTTGAAATTCTTGAAGATGCTCATATGGATCCTCACATGCAGTACCACAAAAAGTAGGCAACAAATGAATTAACCCATATTTTAATTCAAAAGTAGAATTTGCATCAAAATTATGAAAAGTTATGCGGTGAGGTTATTGGTTCAAATCTAGTTCAGCGAGTTCTCATAGGGTTCGATTATTGGCCATATTTTCCTTCATTTCACTAATTATAACGATGTGTTATTTTTGAATTTTTGTTTCTTTTCTTAGCTTTTTTTCAATGTTTTTGATCTTCATATTATATTGTAAATATGCTCCTTTTGAAGATCTCATTTCAAACATGCAAAAATTTGGTGGAACTGTTGTAGTTATCCCAAATTAATTCCTAGATTCCTATAAATAAACAAACATAATATAGGGAAGTAAGAGTTTATCCCACGAGAAATTCTAGTTCACTTGTTATGAAAGTAAATAATTAATAAAATAGGGCTGTAAAATTTTTTAATAAAGAAAATAAAGGAAGTAACAAAATATGAGTTTTCAATAAAACAAACCTTGGTTTATAATTGTTTTAACCCTTTAGACTAAGATTGATCATTAACATAAAATAATTATTTCGTCAATCATATATTCGTTGTAATACTAAATATTTGTCTTTCCTTAAGATTAATCAATCGAAAATACATAATTCAATTAACTCTTATTACTTAACATCGTTAGATACGATCCAAAATTTAATTAAATAATAGCTTTAAGAAATAAAAGACCATCGAAGCAAGACAACTCAACATCTTTAGTTGCATCTAATCTAGTTAAATTCTTTTTCTTAAGAGAAATACTTTCTAACATAGCAAATAAAACTCCTAGTTGCTATAAGTAATTAAAAGACTTAAACTTTTATATATTTAAACATTAGCCTAACAAATGATTATTCTAATCAATAAACTAATCGCGCACATTAGACATTAATTGAAAATAATTATAGAATAAAAGTATAGAAAGAAATTCAATATATAAGTAAATGAAATACTTCATTATAAGACCCAATTGCCTCTCAATCTTCAAAGTTCTAAAAGGGCTTCCACTTCCTTCAACTAAGAATAAAAGACTTAGTCGATAATGGTCATTCCTAGCATTAAAAGTTGAAGAGAAACTACTCTAATGTTGACTAAAGAAAAGAGAAAATAAGAGAACTTTGAGAAGCTGGAAAATGTAGTTGGAAAATGGATGATTTGCTACTTCAAACCTTGGCTCCATTTATAGCCTTCAAAACCCATGTGAAGATCTTATAGTTATGATTTTGGTCCCCAAATCATAACTCTATTGATTTTCACCCAGATCTAGCTAAGATAAAGTTGTGAACCACTTTTAACACGTTTTTCCTCTTGCATATTCAAAGTATGAAATTTGTAGTTTTCACAGAGTGTGCCCACACCTAAGATCTGGCTAAACTGTTTTTCTATATTTCACTTAATTTCCACAATCCGATCTCAATCTACAAAATAAAATGTTTTATTAGCTCAAATCTCCTTGACTCACCTTTAATTATTATTAAGATTGCTCCTCCATTTAAATATTTGAATTTGGATTAAAACCGAATACTTTTTCCACTCAAGTAGTTTCTTCAAACCTTATCTTGCAAAAAATAAACAAAATACTAAATTTTGAACATATCAAGATAGACTATGGAAGAATTTGAATGTTAAAATAAGGTAAAATTATGACACATCATAAATATTCTAATTATAATTAAAGTAAAAAACTAATTATAATTTAATTTAATTTTAATAAAAATCAGATATCTTATATTTGATCCCTGAAGTTTCTCAAACTTCATAATTAAGTTCAACTTAATTTAAATTGATGTTTTGTCTTTTTAACTACTCTTTTTGTTTGACCCATTAGATTTCTAATATATTAATAATGAATATAAAATATAACTATAATTCAAAATTAGAATCATTAATGCTCCAATTAAATAATTTATAAACATAAATCAAGATTGACATCTAGGAATATATTATGACCATTTAAATATTAAAAATGTCAAAGTGGTTTGATTCAACTTATCTATGCATAGATATAATATATAATGTTATCCTTTCGTCATCTAATGATCTAATTCGATATAGAGTATGGACAATGACTACTCTTTTAAATCCAATCATATTTGTTCTTGCTAATTAGTAATTGATTTATAACTGATATTTGAAAATACCTTTCTAACTCTCAATTCACTTTGATAAGAGAATTCCATAAAATAGTACTAATTAAGAATAGTAGGCATTCTCTTTAATTACTTTAAAGTGACAATCCTTTATTAACTTAATCATATCCGTATGGTTCATATTGTATCCAGGCACTAACTAACCGAGCTACCATAATTAGAATATGTCATAATTAGTATCAAAACATATTAATTTCATATGAGATACTCTGGTAATATCAAGTCTAAGTATCAATTATGCAACCATTATAATGAGGAAATCTATAGACATATAAGTAATATTTCATTTGGGATCCTCATAATTGGGCCAGTTTGTGATTGTCTAATAAACACTCACATGTTTATTTAAGTATCTCTATTTGTTTTTGAAACAAATGAATTCATTAAAGAAATGAGAAACCAAAATAGAAGAAGTAACTAAACCCAAAGCTAATAGGCTTTACCCCATACACCAAGACCTAAGCTTCTTCAAAATTGGTTACAAGCAAAGAAAAATTAGAACAAAAAACAGAAACAATACTGCTTGGGATACTATCCCAATTGAGACGATTTGTATGAAATAAAGATACCCTTGATAATGAACGAGCAGCTTTATTAGCAGTTCGAGAAATCCATTAAAAGGACAAATGTTGGAAGTGATTCTTAAGTGACAGACACTCAGCAAACATTACACCAACCTCTAACAAATTACTGGAAGAACTATTAACATTGTTGATCACTTCTAGACAATCCGACTCAATAACAATTCTGTCCAAATTTTGATCCTTGAGCCAAGCCAAAGCTTCTTTAATAGAGATTGCTTTTACAAGGAAAACATCTACACAACAAGGGATGTGACCCGAGAAAGCTCTAACAAAACGACCTTGGTCATCCCTGAGAATAACCCCAAAACCCAAACTGTTGTCTTGTTTCAAAATCAAAGCATCAACATTGCACTTCAACCAACCAAGTTCAGGTTTACTCCAAGAGTGGCGGCGAGGAAGGTTGCTCCAACCAGTTGAACCTGACTAAAAACACATTTTGCCTCTTTCCAATCCTTAAGAAAACTATCCGCAAAAGCCACAATTACACTTAGATGAGTATCCTTTTGCTCCCAGCAAAAAAGATTTCTATGGAACCAAAGGCTCTAACAAATAGCTAAATTCCAGTTTTGCAAGTCAGAATTATTACCAATTAAAACCGAGGAAATGTAGCATTTAATATCATCACCATGCAAAGAAATACCTGCAACATTCCAAACTCTTCTAGCATAAGAGCATGAGAGCAAAATATGATCCATAGTTTCAACTAGACCACACCTGTTACAAGAGACATCTAGAACTACTCCCCTATCATAAAGTCGTTGTTTACAAGGGACAAAATCACACAGCAACTGCCAATGAAAATCTTTTATCTTCAGGGGGAGCTGGGCATTCCAGATAGAATTCTAATGGCCATCAACCACATAAAGAGGAGATATGAGAATATTGATCCGTAGCAATCTTATAACCCGATTTAACACTATACATGCCATTCCTAGTATACTGCCAACTTAAGTGATCAAAAGGCAAAAATGAAGAAATGGGGATTTTGAAAACTTGAGAAGCATCAATCGATGCTAAAACACCATTAACAAAAGAATGATCCCATCCTCAGTACTCGAAATTAAAAAGATTGTTAACCTTCATATTTTCCATACCTCTTAAGGGAGTAGAGTGCACAAAGAAATCATCATCATGATTCAACCAAGGATCCTTGAAAACTAAGATCGATTTTCCATCTCCCACTCGCCAACGAGCTCCTTTGCCTAACAAATTTTTTGCCGAAAAAATGCTCTTCCAAATTAAACTTAGGTTTCTACCTTCCTTAGCATTTAGAAAGTTGCAATCTAGAAAATATTTAGCTTTAAACAATTTACTTGGCAGCGAATTCGGGTGAGACAAAAAACACCAACCTTGCTTACAAAGCATAGCAAGATTAAAACAATTTAAATCACTAAATCCCATACCTCCCAGTTTCTTAGGAGCACAGAGTCTCTCCCATTTGGCCCAGTGAATTTTAGTTTAGTTACCTGATGAAGAACCCCACCAAAAAGAATTCATCATTTTGTGTAAATCATCAAAAATACCTTTTGGAAGGAGAAAAACACTCATACAGAAAGTACGAAAAACTTGAGCAATAGTCTTGAGGACAATCTCTTTGCCAGGTTTAGAAAGCAGTCTATTTTTTCAACTGTGAATTCTTTTACTAAATCGGTCCTTCAAGAAAGCAAACACTTGCTTTTTATTTCTCCCAATTAAAGATGGAAGACTAAGGTACTGACCATGATCAATAGAATTAGAAACCCCCAAAATCGAAATCGCTTCCTGCTTAACATCCAATTTCATGTTTAAGCTAAACATGACACCATATTTTTGATAATTAATTGCTTGACCCAAAGCTTTCTTATAGGTAGAGAGGATCCTCTTGATATGTCTGCACTCATTTGAAGAAGCTTTAAAGAAAAAGAAACTTCCATCTGTAAAAAACAAGTGAGAAACACTAGGAGCCCTACTGCAAATGTTAATACCATAAATATCACCTCTTAATTTAGCCTTCGTCAAAAGAGAAAATAATCCTTCAGCACATAAAATGAAAAGATAAGGAGATAGTGGATCTCCCTGTCTAAGTGCTCGAGTAGGAATAATAGGCCCCACGGTTTCATCATTAAAAACAACAGAATAATTAACCGTGGTAACACAAAGCATAATCCATTTAACCCACTTAACATCAAAGCCCAGCTTTAACAGAATGAATTCAAGATAACTCCAGTCAACTCTATCATACACTTTGCTAATATCAATCTTAAAAGCAACATCACCATTAGAACCACACCTTTTATTCTTCACATAATGAACAATCTCAAATGCAACCATAATATTATCAGAGATTAATCTACCAGGAACAAAAGCTGACTACATAGGAGAAATAATTCTAGGAAGAATAACTTTGAGTCTGTTGGCAATAACCATGGCTATGATTTTATAAATCACATTACAGAGAGCAATAGGCCTTAAATCTTTCATACTACTAAGCTTATCTTTTTTTGGAATTAAGACAGTAGTAGTATTATTTAAAGAGGCGGGGAACTCACAATTTTCAAGCCAAGAGCAACTTTGAGAGAAAATGTCGGCTCCTACAATATCCCAATATTTCTGAAAGAAAGCTGGATTCATACTATCAGGGCCAGGCACTTTGTCAAGATGCATCTCAAAAATAGCTTTCTTGAACTCTTCCATTTTAAAGGGGCCAAGAGAGAAGAGTTGTCACTATCTGTCACCACCCGGTTGATACAATGAAACTCTTCAATATTTGGTTCATCTAAGGGAGCTACAAAAAGGTCATTAAAATAGTCCATAACAATAGAGCTCATAGTGTCAATATCCGAAACAACATTACCCTGAACAACTCCATCAATATAATTAATCCAGTTTCTTCTTGAGGCCTAAGCATGAAAGAACTTAGAATTACCTGGGAACGGGGTAGAGGTTCGGATTCTCTGGTTATGGAGCGGCTGGATAGGGCCTTTGTATCTGCAGATTGGATCTCCATAATTAAATTTATAAGATCAATTTCTTTCTTTATAAAAAAGAAATATAACATGTGTTAGTTTTACTATTTCATCATTATCTTATGTTGATGAAACTATAACTAGAAATAATTTAGGAATAATATATTAATATAAATTGAATATAATAATTATGATCTCACTCCTAATTTTAATTTCATAGTAATTATTCTACAAATTTAACCTTTAGTATCAAAATATCAAATGTAATTAAAAAATATAAAGAGATAAATAACACCTTTATTAACTAAAATAATAATATCATACATAAAATTATAACCAATCAATTGACTACAAGGTCATAAACTATCATTTTTTTAGAAATTCTAATGGTGATGTTATTACAATCCTAATTGGGATTAGATCCTCTGTTCCGGTAAACTTGTTCCTACTCTATTCTATTAAATATCATCCACATATTTACGTCAGACTCATACAAATATGTGGATAGAATTAACTGGAATAAGGTTGGAACACTATTATTAATACAGAGGATTTAGTGTGACCCCAAGTTATAGTTACATTAATAGTAACGATCACAATGCAAGCAATTGGAATGGGCTCAATTTCTATTGTCTTGGCAAATTTGCCAACCGTATGGCTCAATCCAGTAAGTCCAATCACACCCCAAGTGAATTCGTGATTTTTCGAGTCCATAATGTTTCAAGGGTCTATATGCTACAACACCTAGGCAAAGAAGAGGAGCACCTGTGTCGAGAGGAAGACTACTGAGGATGCGAACTACAAAATGTTCGTCAATCACTATAATGTCGGAGAAGCCTCCATGAAAGGTTGTTCCATCATAGAACTTCTCGTTCTATATGAATAGCACCTCCAAATCACACACAAAGAAATGATTTTCAGAAAGTTTGAAAAAAGTCAGAGAGAAGTTGTCAAAGACATAATATTTGGATATCAATTTTTAAATTGGGAACTATTACGATAATTCCAAACATGTAACTTTTTAGTTACAAAAGAGTAAATGTAACAATTTTTGAATAAATTAAAGTCACATTATTGCAACAAATGAATGCTTAGTTTTCTCCTAATTTCATTCATGATCTACTTTGAATGTTTTACAAATTTTATAATTTATTTTAAATACTTTAAAATGTTACATCTAACTTATATTTTAGCAAAATTATTAAGTTAAATTTATACTTTTTACCTAATCCTTTATTTAAAGCATGTAATTGATGATTTATTATGTATTTTTATATTTTATGTAACGTACATTTAAAAATAATAATTATGAATTTATAATTTAAAAGGATCAATAAATGACTGGAATGCAATATGTAGCATAGACCCTATTACGTACCCAAGATCATACATGAAAGGGTAAAAATGAAGGAATTGCGAAATACCTGATTTCGGGTCCATTCCAACTTCTGAAGCAGTTTTCTCCATCCAAATGAGCACCGATTCTTCCGGGACAGTTGAGGAAGTTATTCGTTGTCCTTCGGTCTAGGCCTTTCTACAGTTTCCTCAATCACGAGCTCTCTTAATGGGTTAGAG
This sequence comes from Erythroxylum reticulatum, assembly GCA_025504915.1. Lineage (NCBI taxonomy): Eukaryota > Viridiplantae > Streptophyta > Magnoliopsida > Malpighiales > Erythroxylaceae > Erythroxylum > Erythroxylum reticulatum. The sequence continues at coordinate 22,070,068 of JANSVA010000009.1, forward strand.
AACTTTATGCTCGTGAAATCTGAGTAACTACAGGAGACCTTAACCTTTATATAGCTTCCATATTGGGCTTTCTCATCACAAAGTCGATATGGACCAGGTCCACACTGAAAGGGATCCATTTTTCTCTCGGACTTCGACCCATTAACTTAGATCATTTATTGGGCCACTTTATTACCCTTATCTGGACTGAATTACGTAACTTAACTGGTAATTTATTGAAAACCAAAATTACAATTAATAACTGTCCATTTAAAAAGAGAAAGACAAAATTGCCCTTAACCTTGAGGGCAAAAATGTCTAACAATCTCCCCCTTGGACAATTATTAATTGCAGTTTTGTCAAGTTCAAAATAGTTAAAAATTCAGTTAAGTTATGCTACTATATTGGAACCAAAATTTAAAAAATATTCAATCCAAAGGTAATGGAAGTCCACCATTCTGTCCTGCAAGATTTTTGATACCGAAAAGTATCAAACACCTGTGTCATATGCGACACAGGTCCAATATAATCACAAATATCTAATACCTCACTAACATGAATGGGAAAATGGAGTGTGGCAAACTACGATGATACCTGTATGATCTAAAATGTATCATCTTCGTTTCTAGGTCTCGATTTCTCTAACTTTATGCTAAACTGCATCTGCTAAACCACAACAAAGAAATCCTGTAGTCTCTCACTGGATGCTAAACAGCATTAGAGACTATGTTCTCCAACTGAATGCTAAACAGCATTAGAGAACTCCTTTATGGGATCAAAATCTCATATCCCTCTATGTCATATGAAACTTTAAGGATATCCATACAAACTTTATGTGTTTAATGACATAGGCACAAGGTCAATCTTTATATATGCCCTATGACCTTTAACATGATTGAGATTAACACAATTCTCAACACTTCCATATACATTATGACTATATACAAAACAATTATTACTAAGGATAAAAGAAAATGATCAATTTCATTAAGAAATAACCATAATGTCATAATACAATAAAGTATACAAAATATTAAGGAGCAAATACAATAATCTCTAACTAATATTGTCTAAGGACTTTAACACACCCATACCGGATACATGTCTGACAAACACTAATGGGCAAAGTCCTTTAGTCAAGGGATCAGCTAACATTTCCTCAGTCCTGATGTGCTCCACTTCAACATCACCCTTCTGAATCAACTCCTTTATGGTCAAATATTTTACCTTCAAATGCTTAGACCCTGTGATATTCTTATTGTTGTTACTGAACAACACTTGAGCAAGATTATCACAATATAACGGAATGGGTCTGGCTATTAAATCTACTACAGATAACTCCGAAATCAAATTTCTAAGCCAAACCACCTGTGTAGTAGCCCCATAACATGCAACAAACTCTGCATGCATGGTAGAGGAAGTTACTAGTGTTTGTTTGACACTCTTCCACGATACTGCACCATCTGCCATCATAAAGATGTATCCTGATGTGGATTTGCAATTATCTGGACAAATAGCAAAATCGGAGTCCGTTAACCCTGTGAGGATCAAATCGTTGACCTTCCTGTATGCCAATGAATAATCCTTGGTGCCCTTCAAATATCTTAACACCCGTTTGACTGCATACCAATGGTCCATACCTAGGTTTGCCTAATCTCGACCTAGCAATCCAACAACAAATGTAATATCTAGTCTAGTGCACACCTGTGTATATATCAGGCTACCTATTGCACTCGACTACGGAATATTCCTCATAGTCTCTCTCTCAACTTCATTCTTTGGACACTGTGTCAAAGACAATTTCTCTCCGCGAGAGATAGGTGCTACAACAGGTCTACAATCAGCCATATTAAACCTTTGTAGAACTCTCTCAATATATGCATTTTGTGAGAGACTCAATGTGTGTTGAGATCTGTCTCGTTGAATCTGTATACCGAGGACATAAGATGCTTCACCTAAATCTTTCATGTCAAAATGTTTGGCCAAAAATTGCTTTACTTCATGCAACATGGTCAAATCATTCGACGCGAGCAAGATATCATCGACATACAGAAGTATAAAGATGACTTTGCTCCCCCTGACTTTATAGTATAAGCATCTTTCAACTTTGTTTTCTACAAAGCCAAATGAGGTCAAAACCTCATCAAACTTTAGGTACCATTGTCTGGAAGCTTGCTTCATCCCGTATATAGATTTATTCAACTTACAAACTTTTTCAATTGCTTCTTGATCCTGAAAATCTAGGTTGCTCCATATAGACCTCCTCATAAAGGTCACCATTCAGGAAAGCGGTTTTAACGTCCATCTGAT
>JANSVA010000009.1:22072456-22083483 GCA_025504915.1 Erythroxylum reticulatum
CGCGTGTCTCGTGTAGCATGTGCAATGCATCCCCTGTTCTACGGTGCCACTTGACAAGACGTGATTGGCGGGTGCACCCATTTCCCCAACTACTGTAGCAACGTCGGGCGCGTGCAACTTCCCGACTAATGCACCCGTCAGACGTTGCATCGCCCCCCGATGTGGAGGGCAATTTTTAGTGACCCGGAAGTCGATTTTTCACTCCGTTTAGCCTGTTTTTGATCCGTTTTTCGTAGCTAACCTTATGTATATTACTTTTACGTAATTATGCACATAAAAAAGCTGAAAAGTGAATCAAAAAAATGAAGAAAACTGTAATGAATGGAAACCGAAAAACCTTCGTTTTCTGTCAACCTAATCACGTAACGGCTCTGATACCACGTGTAATATGTAGCATAGACCCTATTACGTACCCAGGATCATACATGAAAGGATAAAAACGAAGGAATTGCGGAATACCTAATTTCGGGTCCATTTCGACTTTCGAAGCAGTTTTCTCCATCCAAACCAGCACTGATTCTTCCGGGACAATTGAGAAAGTTGTTCACCGTTCTTCGGTCTAGGCCTTTCTACAGTTTCCTCAATTACGAGCTCTCTTAACGGGTCAGAGAACTTTATGCTCGTGAAATCTGAGTAACTGCAGGAGACCTTAACCTTTATATAGTTTCCATATCGGAATTTCCATCACAAGGCCGATATAGACTAGGTCCACATTAAAAGGAATCTATTTTTCTCTCGGACTTCGACCCATTAACTTAGATCATTTATTGAGTGACTTTATTACTCTTATCCGGATTGAATTACGTAACTTAATCGGTAATTTATTGAAAACTAAAATTACAATTAATAAATGTCTATTTTAAAAAAGACAAAAATGCCCTTAACTTTGAGGGCAAAAATGTCTAACATGGAAGTCACGTAGAGGAAACTCCATATTGTGAAACAAAAGAAACATTTGACGCTTAAAACTGAAACATTAACAACCAAGACAACGGGTAGTTTTCACCTCAGCCAGCTGGGGGCTGGAAATTGGGCTTTGATTTGTCCTATAACCAATCTTTCCTACACGACACCGAATGCAACATGGTAAGCCTCGATACTTTACAGCAACCTTTTCTTTTATTAACTTTCTTACATAAATATAATTATTCACCACAAGATATTTCATACATGAATTCGATTATGGTTTTTTTTTTCTCTCCCACTTTTGCTAACTCTTAACTTAAATAACCGGCGAGTTACATCCTCGGTAAGACAAAATTCAGTTTGGATTGAAAATAATGAGACATCATCTGTTAATTTTGTAATAACAAATAGGTATTGTTTGTTTTTGTTGGATAAATATCGCCATTTCAGACAAAATACGGAATTAGTTTACAAAATCAGATACTCCATCCGAATCATTACCATTGAAGTCATGGTATGGAACTTTAGGTGCCAAACTAATTTATTCCTTAATTAGTTTCTCATTAGGTTTCTAAATAATATACTAGCTATTACGTACAACAATAATAATAAAAATAACATATAGTGAAAATTCTGTAAAAGCGTAAGATACGAGGAAGTGTAATAATATGTTTTATTTAGTTCAAAATTTAATGTAAAATGCAAATTATCTGTTACTATAATCTATTATTAATTATGTAAGTGCAAATGCTAAAATTAATAATTATAAATGTTATGTTGTCTAAAAATCTTCTAATTAAGTTTTGGGGTGTTTTAATCAGAATTTAATCATTGAAATTATTACAAATTTGTAATTGTATGTAATATGTAATTAAAAAATTTATATATTAATTAACAAAAGAAAATATTTAATTGTGTGGAATGTACAGCTAGAGTGATGGCAACAAAACAACATCAAATGACAATTAGGCAGACCTGCCTTGAGATCCTCTGTCCGGATATACAGGGTACAGAAGGGCTTAGATAATTGGGGTGAATGACTTGGATGTATGGGATACAGAGGGGCTTGGGTAAGTGGGTACAGAGGAATACATCCCGGCGGACCTCTCCTAAACGGGGAGTGAAGTGACCTTGTGAGGGGAGGGGATGACGTAGGCATAAAAAAAACAGATGGCGGACAGCTCCACAGTTGATGCCTTGAAAGGACATAAGAGAATGGAGAGTTAAAGACAAAGAAGAGATGAAAGTTCCTAGAGTGAGGGAAAGTAAAGCCGCATAGAGATAATCGGCCACACTATCAACAAATACCGCCAAAACTCAGCCCCCCCCGCCCCCCACATAAAGAGATGCTGCACGTTGCCTCCTACCCACTGTCTACAAACCTCTGAAACAAAGAGAAAGAAAGGTGGCGATGAGTTTAGTAGTTTAGTTTGGGCGAAAACACTCAGTATCACACACCAGGGCCGTCGTCGCTGCCAAGTCCCTCCTCCCCATTGTTACGATGTCCCTTCGTTACGTTTCGGTTTTGCAAGGAACCAACCCCGTGTAAAAGAAGTGACTATGGGATTTTGTCACGGAGATGGAATGATACTGGGTTGGCGTGTTGAACGTGCGTGGAAGTTTGAGTAGTTCTCTCGCATTGCGCGTTCTGTGGGGTGTATGTGCCATGATCACCTGATTTTTGAAGATGTTCTCTGTCCCTTTCGCTGGTTGTTAAGTTCACAAACTACACATACCATATCCCGTCTCTTATACATTCGAACTATCATACTGTGGAGAGGAAAAGAGAGCGGGAGCTTTGTGTTTAACTATAAAGAGAGAGTATGGTTAAGAACGGTGTATTAGGTAAGAAAGTGGAGAGATCAACGAGCAGGGTTGGTGATAAAACCAGAGAACTTGTTAACAATCGCTCGGAGCCTCCTGACAACAGACGAGGTAAAATCAAGCTTTATTTCTTAGTACTTGTTTGTCTGTTTAATTTGATCCGCTTTTGTTATGTTTTATGTCCAGACAAGTTCATAGTTAAGTTCAATAAACCTGGAGTTTATTTATTTTGTGTTTACATCTTCCATCATGATTGATATTTGTGTCATTTTTTAATATAGAATGGATATTATTTTTTCTAATTCAATCTCAGAGGTAATCATTGCAATCTCTTCCTGTTCTTGGTTTATGGGATTTTGGGAAATTTGTCTCAGGGAACCTAGACGATCTATACGTTGAGCTATGGCGTGCTTGTGCGGGCTCTCAGGTTTACATTCCGGGAGCGGGAGAGTTGGTTTTCTACTTCCCCCAAGGTCATATGGAACAGGTTCTGTCCCTTATTATGTTTTTGTAATGTTTTACCAAATTATGAAACTTCACCATTGGATTACTAGTCCAGTAACTCTTCGTATCCTATAATATCTTGTAAGCTGGGTTTGAACTCTTCGTTTTTTCAATTGAATCGAAGTTACTCCCCTTTTCTCTTACATGGAAACAGCAGGAAATCCAATTAGGATGGTAATAATTTACCCTCCTGAAACAGCACTACAAATATCTAATTTTTGTGCCAACGAACATTTGGCGTTACTGCTGTTAGGAATACGTTTGAGTTTAATTTAGGGACACCTTCATCTCTTGTAGATTGAGGCATATACTGATCAAGATGGTACAATGAAAATGCCCGCCTATGACCTACCTTCCAAAATCCTCTGCAAGGTTATCAATGTTCAGTTAAAGGTAAGCCTTTGGTTGGAGATTAACGATAGGTCACCTGAATTCTCTATATACTGCTATTTCTTAAATATATGGAGCTTCTCAGTTCTCGAAACCTCTATCAGACATTCGAACAATTTGCTTACGTGCTATTCCTTATCATTCTTTGTCAATATTCAGGCTGATGCTGGAACAGACGAGGTGTTTGCACAGATAACTTTGCTCCCAGTTGCTAAGGTATGCTACAGAGATGCTGCTTAATTGTATCTTAATAATTCTCAATTATACAGGGCCATTTTTTGCTGTTTATTGACATGCATACGCAGATGTCTTAATTCAATTCTTCATTTATGTTTCATTAATTTGAACAGCTTATGAGTTGTTTCTCTGCAGCCAAAAGGGCTGAGGTCAGAAGATGACGGAACTTCCCAGCCTTCACCTCAGATTGCTTGTACGCAGTCCTTTTGTAAGAAGCTGACCCCTTCTGATACAAGCACACATGGTGGATTCTCCTTTCCCAGGCGCCATGCTGAGGAGTGCCTTCCACCTTTGGTTAATATTCTTTGCTCTAATTCATTGCATAACAACATGATGGATGTACCTTAAATACCTGTATTTTTTTCATAGTTGTCTAATAAAAGTACTGCATAAATTATCGAATCCAGTGGCTGTAACCAACAGTCCAAGGGATTCTAAGGCATGCTTACTTGCATACATATTGTCCATTTTATGTTTTGACTTGGATCTTGCATGTTGATTGTTTCCACTTCATTTGTGCAGGACATGACTCGATTGCCCCCACTCCAGGACCTCATTGCAAAGGACTTACATGGGTGTGAATGGCACTTTCGGCATATTTTTCGGGGTGATTTTTCTCTTGCTGTATATCCCAATGAAATTTAAATCTTAAAATGTTTAACATTGTTTATAATGTCTGCAGTATCCACAAGGGAAAATCATTTACTACTAAGATTAAACATAGCATGATCGTTACGTACTTCATGACTGTTTTTTTGAGGCAATGCAAGTTGCTATCTTCTTAACATGGTGTTGAAGAAAGAAAGAAAGAGTTAGATGAAATACCAATGGACTTGCTTCTAGTTTTTCATTTTCCTTCTCAATCATCCAATTGGAGTAGCTTGTATTATATAGGTCAGCCAAAGAGGCACCTCCTTACAAGCGGATGGAGCACTTTTGTATCGTCAAAAAAGCTTGTTGCTGGGGATGCATTTATCTTGCTTAGGTTCTCTCTCTCTCTCTCTCTCTCTGTGTGTGTGTGTGTGTGTGTGTGTGTGTGTGTGTGTGTGTGAGTGTTTGTGTTCTCTCCTTACATGAATCTGGTCCAAGTTCCAATTCAGAGTAAAACAGTATAAACTGTCAGAACATCCCAACATTCAGTTTCAGGGGTGTCTTTTCTTTGTTGGATGTATAATCACAAATGTTTTATATAGAGGAAAAAATGGAGAACTGCATGTTGGTATCCGACGGGCAATGAAACTGCACAGCAATGTGGCATCAAATGTCATATCTGGACCAAGCATACAACATGGAATCCTTGCCAGTGCTTATTATGCCCTTTCTACAGAAACTACGTTTACGGTCTTCTATCATCCTTGGTATAGTCTTTAGAAGTAACTTTCACTTTTAAGATAGTAAATTGCTTGCGTTGTTAGGATCTCTTACCGTTTAAGTTTCATTGGGACACCTAGGGGAACATGCCTACTGGCATGGAAGGAAGTGTGTGGTACTGCTGCTCCTCTAAGTAGAGGTCTTTTAATGGTAAATCAAGTGTATGCATATTCTTTTCTTTAAGGTTGAAAGTTGTATTATTGACAAGCACGCAATCATTAAAAACAAAAGAGCAGGGGATTGTTCCTTTTCCTAAAAAAGAAAAAGGTAATGGAAGCAAATATTGTAAATGCAATGCATGTCTATAAAGTTTCAAATATATTTAGTGAAAGTTTGAACAGTATCTCAATATTTTTCTGGCGTTATTGATGCCTAGAACTTAAGTATTTTAGCAGCCTGAAATGCTAAGTTTTAAACAAGGAACCATGTTGTATCACTTTCAGGACAAATCCTGCTGGATTTATCATTCCTTACGATCGTTACATGAAATCGGAAGAGCTTGACTTCTCCATTGGCACAAGATTTAGAATGCAGTTTGAAAATGACGAATTTGTACAGGAAAGGTAATAATTACTGCAATTGAGTTCATTTTTAGAAAGCATAACTTGCACTAGCACCGTTTCAAGAGCTGCAATTATAATATGCAGATTTGAGGGCACTGTTGTTGGTACTCAAGACATTGATCCCATTCGGTGGCCCACTTCAGATTGGAGAAGTCTAAAGGTGCAAACTCCCTCTGTGACTTGGGACCTTTCTAGATCATTATGATAAATTCTAATCGATCTATTTTAAGAATTTATGATCTCTTTCAGGTAAAATGGGATGTCAAATCGAATGGATTTGTGTGCCCTGAGCGAGTTTTTCCTTGGGATATTGAGCCAATAGAGTGTATTCGAAAGAACACTTCTCTTCTACAACCATCTAAAAGGCGAAGGACATTAAACTTATCACTACCTGAGTTTCATAACATGTTGAAGGATGGTCAGTGCTTCTCTTCTAAACAATAGTGGCTGCATAGGAAATTAAAAACAATCATCAACGTGTGTTTCTAGAAAGTACTCACTTTGACTTGAACTATGTTTCCTTCACTACCAGGCCCATTAGCCAGGCCAGTTGATGATGCACCTCAAAGTCACTCGGAGGTCTTGCAAGGTCAAGAAGATAGTGACAGAGGTGTTAGTGAATTGGGTGAACTTAAATCACCAACAATGTCGTGTTTGAATTCCTCACCAAATGTTGATATTCCACGCATATCACCGGGACCGAAACACCAGCCGCACATTCCTATGAACGGTCCATTTTATCTGTGTCCCGGTTGCACGGAATCGTTTCCTGATGGAAAAATAGCAAGACTGGATATTCCTACTAGTTGGTGTCCAACACACAGCTCTTACGGAATCCATGAAAATAATGCAAGAAACAGAAACTTGTCAATTCAGAATATCAACTCTCGCACTTCTGGATCGCAGGACTGCAGAGTTTTGGAACTGAAATATGCAAATGAAGTTCCTCTAGCTCCTACAAACGGTGGTAGCAGGTACATGCTTTTTGGAGTCCATTTAGAGTACAATCCACCGGAGCTCCCTTCAGCACAAGGCGCCGCTGCTCGTCAGCTGGAAAGCCTGTGTTATGTCCCCCCAATGTCTCAATCGAGTGTTTCAGAGCCATCCAATAGTATTTCTGACATGAATTCCGACAACCAAACCAAGGAATGCTGCTCTTCCTCTAACCAGAGTTCCACAAATGTACATCATTTGCCGATATCTTTGTCAACTTAGTTCTTGGTGAAGTTACTGGATCAAAACTTGAACTCAAAAAACAGTCAATTAAGTTAATCTGTATGCTAACTTTCTGATATTGATTCTGAATGCAGAAAATTCCAACTTAGAAGTCCAAAGGTTTTTCATCTGCCTTATGGAAGACATGGATAGGATGAATCCGAACTCGCCCAAATCCAAGCCCATGATACTTACTATCTTGACCACCTGAATTTGATCTGTTTCGTCAAAGAACATTAGAGAATAAAATTTGACTGTGCTTTATATTCAATTACAACTGCCTATTATGTTTGCGCTGATGAAACTAATCGTGGAGTGTATTTCATAGATTTGGTACAACTTTCATTTTCATAAACCTGTAAGTGAGTGAGTAACTCTTTTTGAGACATTTACTTGTGATGCCATTGCCAATGCAGCTTGGGTCGTGCTTTTCTGACCACATGTTTCTGTTCCTTGAACAGCTTGAATGGCTACAATGGTTCATCGTCATGCGTTTGCTTAAAACCTTGTGTTTGTTTGATCCAAATGTACCATATAACGATGCAAGTCCACTAATCATGATAATAATATTAAAATTTGTATTTCTCTATTGAATAAAAATTTCCGTCGTCCCACACGCAATTAAGGATCTAGTAATATGCTCTCGTTGCAGGGATGCTCTCGGAGTAAGCTAACGTACACCATCTCTAATTTCTATGGCGAGGAAGTGAACAATTCGGACAACGAAAACGAAGATGACACCGGCTTCACGACTGTCGGGGAAAGATAATGCGACTAATGGGCAACACATTTTGGGATTAGGGAACCAATCGAACAACGAAGGAGGGTCTGTTTAGAATAAAGATGGACCTGAATCATCGGTGGGTGAGGAGCCTCTTCTAGGGCCCAGGGAGTTATCGAATTGATAAAAGAGAAGTTTTCTCCGGTCTTCTAATCCTCCGACGGGGACTGAGATGGTTGCACCTGAATCTAAGAATGGAAAGGAAGCTCAAGAGGATGATCCGATGATAGAGATGGAGGTGGATGAGGTAACATTGCGGCAACCTAAGGCTTGGATTCAGATGGTTCAAGGTAATCGGAACCCTTCTAATTGCCTACGTCTTGACTTTGTGAACCCCCGATGATTCCGATGTCCTGAACTTCTCAAAGAAGGTGGTTGAATCTGAGGTTTCTTACTGGAAATCCTCTCTAGTTGGTGCCGTGATGAGAATAAGAGTTCCAGTCATGAAGAAATATTTGCGGAAGCCTTGATAGGAATAGTACGTATGGGAATGGTTTATAACGAAATAAAATATAATAAGTAGAAAAGTTGTTTTTAAGAAAATAATGTAATGAAATGATGTTTAAAAGGGATGTTAGAGTTCAACGCCTTTTTTGGTTGGTGAGAAAGTAAAGTAAATTTAGAATATGATTTTTTGGAAAATAAATTTATCGAAAATAAATAAGAATTTTGACAGAAAAGTTGAGTGAATTCTTATTATAGTGTTTAGTATACAATAATATTTTATGAAATATAACTTAATTTTGACTTGTGTTTTCAATTATATCCTTACAAACTAAATAAAAATTGAAATTGTTAAATAAGGAAAAATATGAATCTGAAGATTGTCAATTAAAACTTCTGAGATATGCGTTTTGCGCTGCATTGTGCGCAAAACGCAGGCAACGCTTGCGCATAATGCAAACGTTGTGCGTTATGCGTTGCGTTGTGCGTTAAACACACAACGTGTCTGCGTTAAACACAGCGTTGAGAAGACACACAAGAGAAGCGTGAGCAAGGTTTGAAAGAGAACAGGGGGACATTTATTTGTCCCATCAGGAACAGGGGCGGCGCAACAGAGAGACGAGGGGCAGCTACGTCTTCAGCTTGGACACAGGCGTGAAGGCTGGCGGATGTGGTTTAGAGAAGCAACAGCGCAGGAGAAGAGAGGCTGAACAATGAGAAGTTGTGTAAATGGGCTGAACCAAGGGGTTTTTGGCTATGGATTAGAACGAGGGCTGAAGCATTTTTTCGAGAAAGACTCATGAAGGGCTAAACGTCCTGATGCCGGTTCAGAGGTGACATCCACCGAAGACCTAAGTTAAGTATTTTTTTATTATTTGTTGTTTCTTTCTCTCATTAGGAATTGATTGTGTTGTCCTCTATTAATTTAATTGAGTATTGTGTATGGATAATCGGATTTTCGTTACTATTCGATTATTTATGCATGAACTCATTGGGTATTATGAGATGATGATTTTAATGCGTTCATTGAATCGTTAATTGCAAAATCATTGCTAGAATTTCGATATAATCCATAATTGTTATGTTGAAATTCATGTGTAGCAACTAATGATTCGTAATCATTAGGGATAACATGACCTAGGTTAAATGACGCATCGTATGTGATTGTTGCCTTGATTAATCGGTTTTCCTAATTTATAATGCTACTGCCTAATTAAATCTAGAGATCGTATCCTATGTTGTTCGATTGTTAGGTCTAATTAACGATTGTATCTTGATTAAACAAAACCCAAGGAAAAATTCGGGTTAATTATTAACCCATGATCAATACTTGTTAGAAGAGGTTAAAGAACAACAAATTAATAAATTATGCTTAGTCAAGGTGTAAGCCGAGATTGAACTAAAGAGTCAAGTCCCTATCGGATTCCTCACTTTTTTCATTTTTTTCATGTTTTCTTTCATTTATTTTTATTAATTAGTTTTATTTTATTTTCTTCTTTCAAAAATCAAACCCCCATTAAACCTAAACACCAGTTAATTTTATTTCTTAAAATTTATACACACTCTCTGTGGGATCGACTTAGACTCGTCACTGCTATAATAGTAGTCTAGTTATTTTATTTTAACTAGCGTTACGACGCGTGGTCAAATTTTGGCACCGTTGCCAGGGGTGCGATATTTTAGTTTTTGTTTATGATTTAATTGGTGTTTTGTATATATTTGTTCGTAATTAATTTCTTTTCTGTTATTTGGTGATCTTTTCATTTTTAATTTTGTGTGTGAAAAAAAATTCGATATGGACGAAAGTAATTTCTTTTATAACTCATATTCTCAATCCTATAACAATGTTTGGATTGATCAACGTAACTTTTATTATGAATGGGATAATCATTAGAATTACTTCCATGATAGTTTGCAGGAGGCACAACAATGCTCATACAGACCGGAAGCTTCCTATCATGACTTCGGTCCATCTTTAGAAGAATTGAATAATATTGTGAAAAAATTACAGGAGAATACTCTACAATTCCAGAAGGATGGAGGGCAATTTCCAAAAAACACATGATCTAATGCCCAAGATTGGGAGAGCCAACACGATTCAGGTGTATCTTTAGAAGAACTTGTTAAGAATCTAGTTGCTAACACTTTGCAATTTCAGCAGGATATGCAGTAGCAGTTGCAAGAATTCCAACAAGAGACAAAAGCAAGGCAACAGAGGATAGAACACCTAATGGATCAGATGGCAATAAGTCTTACTTGCCTAGAATCGCAAAACAAAGAGGAGCAGCCGTATCAACCCGAGGTGTACCTAATTGAAGTTTGTGCAAAAACTTTATAAAGTGATGAGGAGCTTGAAAATTTTGAGGTTAACCCTCAACGAATTATTTGTGTCGAAGAAGTTGAGAAGGAGCTCGAAGTCGAAGAAGACACATCTTTTAGCTCGAAGGTAAGCACTGAGTCCATGATTATTTTTTAGACTAACTTTTTACCTTTACACAATAGATTGGAGGAATTAAATGATGAAGAAAAAAGTGAAAAGATGTTCGAAATATTTCCAGAGTATATGGACTCAGTCAGGATTAAGAATCTGAGGATAGGGAAGATGCTAAATGAGGATGATGATCAACTAAAGCCTTATCCGGAACTACCTCACGTGGAAGTGGCGCTAACTGTAATACTTGAAGATCAAAATTTCGTCATGTGAGAAGAAGAAGAAGTCGAGCCAGCAACCCTAAACAAAGGCGCTTATTGGGAGGCAACCCAAGGGAAGTAAATTTTTTTCCTTTACATTT
>JANSVA010000009.1:22086435-22106208 GCA_025504915.1 Erythroxylum reticulatum
GATATAATGTATGATGAAGATTATACATTGTGTATCATTTGATTCATGAATATATATGTTTGTGTATAAATATATTTTGGGATGAATCATAAGTATATGAGACAGATTATAAATTAGCCCTCTCATACGGGAAATCACCTCTAGTGTTTATACTCGCTAGAGATGAGGCATGTTTAAAGTTTATTATCTAAGTGATAATTAAAAGCTAGAAACTTAAACTATAAATGCTGCATGGAAATTGGTTTTAAGTGATTTACTAATCACTATATCTGTCTTACGTTACCAGATGTGATTTCTGAATAAGTTTTTGAGTAGATGAGTGAACTCAAGTTAAACATTGAGTATGTTTGAACTATCATCTGTATAGTATTTCTTGAATAAAGACGTTCAAGTTAAACAAAGTGGGTAAATACCGTAGCATATGACTCGTACCATGTTTGCACAACTGACCATAAAAAGGAATTAATGTAAGTCACAAGATCTCATCTTACATTGTGTGAGACCCTTAAGGTTAAGAAGAACCTCATTGTATACCCTTATAACTCTTGTTTCATTCTTGAGAATTGAATTTAAGGTTTGCTACTTTCGGTTATTGCCAAAAGATCATGCAAGATGCGATCCTATGGAATAATTTTAGGAAAGCAAATTAAATTTAATTCAAAAAAGAATTGAGAACAGAGGAAGGTCATTTAATTTAAATCATTAACTCGTATGAAAAGTATTCATAGATGGCCATTGTCTCTTTAGTAGAGAATTTGAATACAGTCATGACTCAAGAAACTAAATGAGATCAAAATAAAAAATGATAATGCGATATATGACCTAGGGTATAGCATGCAATGTCTACTCAAGGACTCATAAGTCCCAAGATCAATTTGTTAAATCGAGATGTCATATACTCCTAATAGATATATGGCACTGTGCTCTCGTCTTATGCTGGTCACACTGGTTATTGAACAAGTATGAGTACTGCAGAGTTTTGTTAAACCCATCATGTGTGAGTGGGAGATGATGACTTATATACACCCATGATGGGTATAATAGTCATCATACTTGAATAACTACTAAAGGTAGTTATATAAGAAATATATGAAGGCAACGATTGAAACATAACAATATATCTTTGAGTGTATTGGTTTCATGCGAGACAGTTTTCTACAGTGGAAAAACTAGAAATTGAAAGTGCTTTAACTGGTGGAATACAACGATCAAACAAGTATATGTTTTTCATTTTTATGCATATGAAATCAATCTTGTGTTTAATATAATCTTTTTGGTTGTGTTTTTTGATCTGTTAATTTCTAACATTGTTAATATGCAACAAAACTATACTTCAACTCAGAATTATAGTGAAGAAGAACTAGAATGGAAAATGGTGACTAGACGGACTGCATTTCAGCATGGTGGGGCCTTTTTGAGCAATGCTCAACATGATAAGCCTTATTCTAATACGATGATGAATGTGCTTGTTAAAGTGGGTCTAAGTGACACTCAGAGACGTGAGGGTTTGGGAAAGGAGATTCATATACCTTCTAATGGATATTTTGCATGCGCAGGTTGGGATATCGAGGGGTTTAATGATCCCCTAAAGTAAGAGGTAATAATTGAACTTGCTTCAAAGAATAAACTTTGTTTTATAGTGGTCCTTGAAGCTAGGATGAGGAATGGATAGGTATAATCAGATTGCAAGGAGATTTCACAGCGATTAAAAGGTGCATTATAGTATAATGCTAGATAAGAACTGCAAAATTTTCATAATTGGAAAGATTAAGGAGGTGGATATTCAAGTATTAGAGAGGGATAGACAATTCATGCATTGCATTCTCTTTAATAGAAATGGAATGAATAACCACGATATAACTATGGTGTATGGATATAATCAAACTAACAGGAGAAATGAATTATGGTAGAATATTGAACTGAACCATGGATGATTACCGGAGACTTCATTTCAGTTAAATGCGCTGATGAGAGATTACATGCTTCTCGAAAGAGAGATGATGTGAGTAAAGAATTGTCAGATTGTATGGAGAGGTATAATCTTCAAGATCTAAAATTTTATGGCCATTTATGACTTGGTGTAATAGACAATCAGACGATATTAGGTGTTATAGCAAATTGGACTGATATCTTTTAGAGTGAATTTGCTCCTCCGGAGATTTCAGATCATTGTCCTGCAATTGTCTACTTTGTGAAAGCAAAAAGCTTGGGAGGATTTCATTTAGATTCAAAAACATCTTGGGGCAACATAAAGCTTTTGATAATGGAGTGAAAGAGGAGCTATTAGATGTGAAACTAAAGCTAAATGTTGAACCTTTCAATCAAGATTTGGTTGAAAGGGAAAAGTTTTGTTTGAAGAAACATGTTGATTTGGCAAAAACATTGAATCATCAACAAGCAAAAGCTGATTCGCTTCAATTGGGGGATGAAAATACTACCTTTTTCCTTACTGTAATTTCTCAAAGCAGGGCAACGAATAAAATTCAATTATTTTATAATGAAGGTGGTATTAGGTTAAAAAATGACCAATGCGTTGTTGACCTTATACTGTAATATTACAAGAAGCTCTTAAGCACTGCAAAAGCACATACATAAATTAATGTCGATGTAATGAAAATTGGAAATTTGGTTGATGATGCTATGAATAAAACTTTTATAGCTCTGATATTTGATGATGGAGTGAAGAACGCAGTTTTCACAAATGGAGCCAACAAGGTAGAGATGGGTACAACTCTTAAGGCTGTAAAACAATTCTTTAAGTCAGAAAAGTAACTCCAACAGATAAAATGCAACGTCTATTTCTCTTATTCCAAAGATTAAAAACCCCACTTATGTGAAATATTTTCGACCTATAATATGCTATATAAAGTTGTATCTGGAGTGATTGTTGAGAGATTGAAGCATATACTGCCTGTTAATGTTAATGATACTCAAGCTGCATTTTTGGAAGGGTGATCTATGATGCATGACACTTAGGGATAACAATGGGTAGGATTCGGTTCGAGTATTGCTCTACCTATATTCATATCCATTTTTTATGACTCAAATTATATTTATATTCATATCTATCGATTTTAATGATTTACTACCCATATCTAAATCCATTGGATTGTTCAGGTTTTTGGATATCCATCGAGTTGTATAGCACATAAAAATATAACTTCCAAATAGAAAATATAAAGAGCAGATTTTTGCGAACGCTCCAAATTAAAATTGCTTTAATAATAATAAGTCAAGATTTTGATTTGTATGTCTTAAAAAAACCATAAATTTGGAATAATAAAAATCATAATATCTAATGTAAAGATAACATATATTTTTCACAATCAAGAATTGAAACAAGGACTGAAATATCCAAAATTTCAAATTGTTCTTTGCGTGAACATCACAACATTCAAAACTCCATCTTCATAGCATTTGCATTATTGTCATCCTATAAGAAAATAAAATATGAAGAAAAAGGTGAGAACTGAGGAGTAAAGTGAGGATTCCATCGGTTTGGGTTATCACTAGACCTATATCCAAATTCATATCCACATTTATTTTTCAACATCCATTTAAAATCTATTTAAAATCTATTTTTTAGCCTCCATGTCTATTTTTCGGGTTGGGTAGTGCAGATATTAATCGAGTTGAAAACCCACTACCATCCCTAATGGCACTACAAGAAAATTACAAATTACCAATGGTAAAAATACCGTAGGCAATCAGCGAAGGAAAATCAATTTCCGTCTGTAAAATTGTCGGAAAAATTTGTATTTACCAATGGACAAATTTTCCGTTGGTAAAGATGGAGGAAAATTATCCTGGCAAATTTTTCAACAAAATATAGCGATTAAATAGACATTTCTGTTGATAAATTTGTCTAGAATGCTTTGAGACAAAAATAAGAATTGGGTATACTGATGGAACTGGATTTCGTCGATGATTTATCGATGGAAGAGTTATTCCATCAGTAAAATTAAAATTTAAACATCATCATCAGCTTCAACTTCAATATTTTTAATAAATAAAAAATGACATTGCCACCAAATGATGTTGTTTTGGTTAAACGTCTAACTTATCCACGAAATCGCCCCCTAATCGATGTTCATTTTCTCTTCTCTTTTATTTTCTCTATTACTGTCAGTGCTTTGTCACCATAATCATCCATGTGTGCTTCGGTTCCTACTCTCCGTCCATCTTCTACCTTCTGCATCCATCTTCTTCCTTCGTGTGCTTCAGTTCCCTTCTACATTTTTTGTTTTGTGTCTTCGAGTGCTTCAGTCCCTTCTTCCTTCTGCATCTTTGTTTGTTCATCGATTGAGGTAAGGATTTTTTAATTGGGTTTTATGTACTACTTTGATCATTTATGTTTTTGTTTATGGTTTGATTGTATGGGTAATCATTGGTTTATGTTTTTACTAGGTTGAGGTACTGATTTAATCATCGGTTAAGGTACAAAACCCATACACTGTTTTTTTTTAATGCATTATGCTTAGATTATAGTATAAGCATCGGTTAAAGTTAGATTATATTTGTGTAATAGATTGACAATTATCGGTTTTCTTATTTAAAAGCAAAGTTTTAGTTAGGAGATAAGAGCACATAATTAAAGAAATAAATTATAGCATTTTGATATTAGGAGAACCAAGTTTTGAGAGAAAAAAAGATTTTCAATCAAAATTATAACATCTTAATATAAGTTATCAAAATAAGGGAAAAATTAACTCTAACAAAATCTCATGTTGAGGATGGTGAATCAACAAATTGAATCGTGTTTGAGCATCGAGTTGTGATTTGGTTAAGGATATAAACATTATATTATGATTTCATTAATAATTTAAACATTATGTTGTGATTTGGATGAGCATTTGAACTTGATATTGTAATTTTGTTAAGAATTTGAACATTATATTGTGCTTTCAAAATTGATGATTTGAACATTATTTTATAATTTGGTTGAAAATTTGTGTAAGAAGGTAAAGAACCAATAAATATTGTCTAAGAAGGTGAAGGTTCATATATATCAGTACAAATAAAAGATACCCATCATTGAGCAAACAATTAAGAGATTAGGTGTCTGTTGACTTTGAACTTTCTCACCATTTGACAAGTTGTCAAGTAACTGATGTTTTTGGAGCTTATTTTGGTATGAGTCTGCTTAGGCTTAAGTTACACTAAATCCCACTAGATCGAGGTTTCAACCTCATATGATTTTTTGGGTTTTTTCTAATTACTCGTATATCACTTGATGGTTTTTTTTGTTCTCATCAATGAAATATAAATATTTTATTTCTTTCAAAACATGACATCATAGATAAGGACAAGGGCTTATTTAAAAATTTTGTGAAATATTAAGGTGTAATGCAAACCTTTAGTATTATAAACATTGGTAGGTAGTTTTCTTTATTATGTTTTATAAGATTACATGTTTTACAAAATATACTTTTCTATTATTAGTGGTAAATGTGCATGTTAATGGATCATTAATTGACCAATGCTAGCCATTAAATGGTTAGTTTTTGATTCTAATGAATGTTTTAGGTTATTTTAAGTATAAATAGATTACATACATATTTGTTTTAGGAAAGGATTTTATTCTTATAGATATTACACCACAAGAAAATTAGTAATTACCAACGGAAAGTTACATTACAAGGAGGTTTTAGTAGTAGTTATACCATAGGAAAATTTGACATTTGGTTCTCCGAACAAAGGAGACCAAAATAGTAATTATTGATTATTCTTATTTTCAAGACTCTAAGAATTATGTGCCAATCATGATAGTCATTATCCTACTATATGTAGGGATGCTACCATCTTGGTCCTCTTTAATTTCCTACTATGGCTCTTTCTCTGCATTGATGAATAATGATGCTGCTAAAAAGCACTTATAAGGCACTGATTTATGAGAAGTTAAAGAGTATGTCAATAATAAGCAAAGCTATTTATTGATGACATGTGATTATTTCAATCACAACTAACTCATTGAATTTGTAACCATATGCTTATCTAGCAAGAATTGACCTAAAAATAAGAATAAGAAATAGAAAATTTTGAAAACAAGAGGATTTGATGAATTATGTTGTTCACCAAAAGGAGGTTATTGATAATTTTGATGGGATTAAGGTTACCTGGGGGCTTCTTAATGAAAATGATGATCAAAGTGATGGAAACACAAAGATGTTATACTACCGATGAGGATAGATACTTTGAGTTTTGAAAAGAAGGATAGAGATAGTGTCTTTAAGAAGGATTTGATTCACATACTATACACTCATGGAGCCACTTTGAAGTAAGAAGAAGAGATCTTATAGCTCTTCACCAAAAGAAGCTACCGAGCAATTGGAATAGTATTGAGTTCCACAATTTGTCCACATTTGACACTATAATGAATAATCTAGACATATTATTATTAAAGAAAGATTTCTACAGAAGAGTAGGTAAGGTTTGGAAAAAGGTTTATCTATTGTATGGTACTCTTAGAACTGAAATCAAGTTTAATCTTAAGAAGCTAAGGCTAATTACTTGAAATATGATATAACTTAACTTGGAAGTATGGGTCAGATGATGATTTAAGGGATATGTAAATAGATATAGGAAATAATTTTCTAATAGTTATTGAGGATATTAATTTCAATAAAGAACCATGTAATCGAAACGACGATAATGGTAATGATGAAAATGGGAAATATTAATTCAAAGGATGGGATATGAATGTCAAGTTGAAATATGTCATCAAAAAGAAAACATGATATAATGCGACCAAGGTTTAGACCACGATTTAGAGCTAGTTACTATCCAGCTGAAACATCACATTCTGCAGCTACAACCAAATCAAATAATGTAGCTTCAGCTACTACTACACTTGTAGATGAGGCATCACCTTCCATACCTACTACTAAACCATCCACCGCCCCTTTACTGACAGAGATATCAGGGGTAAACAATGTAGATGAAGGTACTGACCCCCAGCCTGGAGCTGATGGAAGAACTTACATCACAATTGTCAATAATCTGTAAGTGAAAATATATGAAACACCATATGTTTATAATTAAGTTATAGGTTTAAATTTAAAAAATGGCATAAAATTAATTGTTTTAGTATTAGGTTGATTCCGTCTGAACCATACTCAAGAAACATGACATCCAAATTCAACGAGAAGATTAATGTTGAGGGTTATATATAGAATAATATCTCTCAAGCGACAAAGGAATTTTATTATCAGTAGTTTGAGGTACAAAAAATTATTTTTATTTTTAAATTGATTTTTATTCATTTATTAGATAAATATTATTACATTATAAATATTTATCATATGTTTTTCCTTTTATTTCAGGAAGAATTTTTTTTAAGATTCTGAATTTGATGCAGTCATTTATAAAGATAGGGGAGACGAGCACGTACACGTTATCGAGACTTTGTTGGTGCAATACACAAGACTAGTGTACATTTGCCTTATATTTGTAAACAAATATGGAGTTGTTGGCAACAGTATTAGACATTATCCGAGGCAATGTTCATTTCAGAGCATAATTCTACCAACAGACGTGGAGGACCGAAGGGAGAGAGTCTTCCCGTATATATTGGGGGATCTATTACCCACCACGAGCATACAAAGAGACTTGTAAGTTTCTACACTTTACATTTATATTCTGATTTTTTTACTTTGATGTATTTCAATTTAATTTGATATGTAATTTTTGAAATGAAATATGTATATTATGAAGAATGATAATGTTATAAATGTATGGTGCCATATATGGCTGTGTTATTAAGTTATTTTCTTTGTTCAACAGAGGGTAAATATTATCAAAATAGAGAAAATTTTGCCAAAATTTTTATAAATTATAGTTCACTTATAACATTTTATTCTGATGCAGGAAAAGTCTATGGGCACAAAGTCTACATCCCGTCAACTCTTTTTGCACACTCACACTAAGAAGCATGATAGTGTGACCTTTGTCAACACCCGATGTAGAGAACTAAATATATGTGAAATTTATGCTTTAATATTAATGCTTAATAATTATCACTTACTAACATAAACATTGTCTTATGATAGGACCAAATACAAGAAATCATTCAACGATAGTCTCAACAGTCTGAAGATGTTGATGAGACTCAAACCGATCTTCATGTAGTTGGTGGTAGCGACCGTTGTGGAAGAATATTCGGCTTAGGTTCATTTGTGAACACATGTAATTCGCGATCCTCCACATCTAGTAAAGCAATATCTAGTAGACGGTCTGCACCCAATAAAGTCCATGAGCTTTGGAGCATAGTACAGACATTGCCAACTTAGTTGCAACAGTCGATTGAGTACATAGCTCAGCTCCGTAATAAGGTGGATAAGTTGAAGGGGAGGCGTAAGACCTCATCGCAGCAATTAAAGCATCTACAGTCACCAAATGAATAGTGTACTTGTAATCATTTTGTATGAATTACAAATACATATTATGTACAAAATATTTTTTTATTATCAATTAAGTTAATTTTTACTTTATATCATCAATCAACTTTCTGTTTTAACAAAATAAATATTGAACAAATGAAAATATTATCAACAAATAACTCATAATTGTTTGAATTATGCATCAACCATAACATCATCAAATAAAATTTAGGAAATTAAAAAAAGTTTTTAGTAAATTTACCGATGGAAAAACAAAGTTCGTAGATAAAATCTATTAGATTTACTGACGGAAAACTAATGATCATCGTTAATGACAGCATTAACTTACTGACAAAATTACCAATTCTGTCGTACATACTTATCCGTCGGTAACTTTACCGATCGCAGATAGCATAGGATAACCTTCGGTATATTCGCCAATGGTTACACAAATTTTTGTCGGTAAATTTGCGACGGACATTATATGATTCATCACAAATTATTACCTACGGTCGTTTCTTCGATGCCTTGGTCCATCGGTAAATTCAGTCGCTAACTTAGCTTTCTGACGGAATATGTAGATGTTTCGTCAGTAATTTTCATCGCTAAGCTTCATTTTTCTTATAGTGTGATATTCTCCTAAAATAGGAAATTATTAAATTCTATAATAGGAAAGGCATATCTCCTATGTGTGCTTTTAAAATTGACCTATATATGGTTTACAACTTAATGAATTGGGAGATTTTAGAGAAAGTCCTATTAGGTCTAGGTTTTAACACTCTTTTGTGCATTTTATTATGGTTTGTATAGGTTCTACAAAGGCTTTTGTGCTAATTAATGGAGCTCTGAAGGGTTATTTCCTAGGTAAGAAAGGGCTTAGATAGGTTATCTTTTTGTTTTGAGAATGAAATGTTTAAGTAGACTTATGACAATAGTTGATGAGCATAAGGGATTTAGATATCACCCGAAGTGTAAAAGTTCCAAGTTGACTCATTTGTGTTTGCAAATGATCTACTTGTGTTTTGTAGAGGGGATATCAAGTCTGTGAAAATCATGAAAATTATTTTGGAGAGCTTTTTAATGGCTTCTAGCCAAATCAGTGTTAGCAAGAGTACTGTATTCTTAAAGGGTGTCTCTGAATATGTAAAATAGGATATTATTTGCTTAGGATGTGAAGAAGGGCATATTCCAATAAGACATTTGGGGGTTTCACTAGTTTCCCACAAAAGCTATGCTGGAAGAACTAAATTGATTGGATCAATATTGTGCAGTATCCAGATATTTTAGTGCTCAATCTTCCTTATTTCTCAATAGTTTTTGTACAAAATTTAGTACAAAATTTAAGCTATTTATAGAAGTTTTAATGGGCAGCTGGTGATATGAAGAGTAGAAAGGCTCCTTTAACTTGGAAATGAATTTGTCAAGATAAAGAAGTTGGTGGTTTAGGCTATAGAGAGTTATTATCTTAGATAAAGCATCACTGGGTAAATATCTGTTTGATCTAGATGTCCCATCAAATTTAACTTAGGTTAAGTGGATGAAGAAGTATATAAAAAACAGTACAAGTATAGACGAGTCTAGTTCATAGGATTCTAAATTGTGCAAGATCATAGATAAGCTCATGAACATGGATGAAGCTTATAAGAGACTGGAAAAGAAGTTTAAGCAAGTAACAGAAGCCTCTTCTATTCACAACCTAGAGATTCAATTGATACAGCTGTCCCACAAATTTTGTAAGAGAAGTATGGAAAACTTTTTGAGCAATATGGAAGTACATCCAAGAGAGCAGTGTAAAGTTATCATATTTAAGAGTAGGAAAGAGCTAAAAACACCAATAAAAAAACAAACTGAATTCCACCTTGTAGAAGACCAAGAGAATACGAAAGAAGATGAAGAAAATAATAAGGACCCTCCATACATTCCTCCTCTAACCATATTTAGGAAAATTGATGTGGCTGAATCTTTAAAGGAGCAAGTTTAGCATATGGGAGCACAGTTTGGTCATGGTGGAGGGCACAACCCCTATTCGAACACGTACTATCTTAGATGGAAGAATCACCTAAACTTTTCATGGGCAAACAATGAAGACCCCAAAGAGGACTTCGAGATCTACAACTTTCATGAAGACCTCAAAGAGAGATTTTGCCATCTAGAGGGTCAAAATCACGAATTTCCGAAAGTGTAAAGTGTATATCCATTAAACAGACATACACCTCTACCTAACGGACATACACGGGCTCCAAGGTGTCTTCCAGACCCGTGAAGGTCTGTTTAACAGACCTAATATTTGTTTAAAGGACATGGACTGACCTGGGGACATTTTCAGACCCGAGAAGGTCCATTTAAAGGACCTAAAGTATGTCTAACGGACATAGCTGAGCCAAGACTCCCTCCAAAGCATCTCCAATGGTTCCTGCATCCATTCTAACATCATTTTCACTCATAATCTTCCCAAAATCACTTCTTCTAATGCAACATCACTTCTTAACCATTCAATTACCAAAATGATTTCTTTAATCTCCCAAATCTCAGCTCAAATAATTCATCACGTACAACTGATTCTCATCTTTCACTATAGGTGTCCTATATGAATCCTATGCAGCATTACCAACTTATAATAATCATATCTCTCAATTCCAATATCCAAAAATTTCATACTTTATATCATTGGAAAGATAGAAAGATAATCTACAACTTTTAAGAAGACAACTTTGTCTAATTAAACCTATATCAATGCAAATTTCCCCTAAAGTCAGAACATAAATTCGTACCCCTATGAAAGCTTTAAAATGCAATGTACAAACTTTGAGAGTCATGAGCCAAAAACACAATCATATTTCATTATAATCAAAAGATAAGAGTTTTACAAAGCTTTAATGGGCATTTCAAGCCACCATACATCATAGTTCAAAAATACGTAATTTACACAAAGTGAAATTGTTCAAAATGCAACTAAAGTTTTGTTTTACAAAAACTAACTTAAACTACAAAATAAGTATAATCCAGAGTAATGCCTTTATGCTCAATCACTCAATCTCGTGCTCATCACCTGCAAATGGGGAGGAATGGGGAGTAAGCTTAAAGCTCATGGGTAATAACTTTATAACCGGTAACAAGCAAAACCATTGAAATATTCATTTATGTTGTAAAAATTCACATTAAATCATAAAGCACATATTTTCAAAATTCTCATTTATCAAGCCATTTATAAGCAACATAATTCATGCATTCAACAAACTTGTTAACACATAAGCACATCAAAATGGTTTGGGAGGTCCATAAACATAACGAATTAGCACATTCCCATATGATGGTCCTATGTAGTCGTGAACTGAACGAAAAAACACAATCCCACATAGTGGTTTTGCGTAGTCGTAAACATGAGAGAGTCCATGAAGGAACTCTATGCCACTAGCAGGTGGGTGAGAGAAACCTTTAGTCAAAGTGAAGTTGACATAGAGATGGACCAAACTAAACCCACACAGCATGTATTTCATAACTTGTAGACTTGTTACCCAAAATGACACTTTTTCCGAAAAATGATTTCATAAACATAGTATCTTTTGCAAAAATAATTTTTTCAAAAATAACTTTCATATTCTTTTCATAAATCATCGATACAATATTCATATACCAAATACATAACATTTTCTCAAAGCATTCTAGAAGCAATAAATGCACATTTATAACACAATTGGAAACATTTAACTTTCTTGATTTGGAAGAAATATTAATGGCTTATTACTCAATTATAAAAATGTAACCCACCTTAAATCCCTTGGTTAACAATTTCTCAAAGATGCCTCTCTTCTTGCGCCTCTTGCCTCTCCCTTTGATTTCCTTCAATATTGGTAAAATTCCCAATTCAATAGGAATTCAACTTGAGAACTCAAAGAAATATATGCACTAAAATTGATCCTAGAATACTTAAACTCATACATTTTTTAAGCTTCATGAACTAAAACCCTTCCAAAAATCCAAAAGTTTAAACATAAACTTATCTTGAATCTTCACCAATTAATGAGTCTCTTGAGTTAAATGAAAGCTCCAATCTTCCTCTTCCTTTTTCCCTTCTTGAAAAACTTCAAAATCACTCTTTAAAACTAAGAAAATTTGAAACCTAATTTAGCTTTCTCTTCTTTTCTTCTCCTTCCACGACACTCTCTCTTTTTCTCCCTTCAATTTTCATTTTCTTCTTCTTCAATTGCAAGACAACCATTCTTCTTCCCCTTTTCACCCTTAATGAGCCCAAAAGGTCCATTTTTACCCTTCCTTATAAGCCTATATTCTTTTAACCTTAAGTGATCTTCCAAAAATACCCTTGAATATTTTTATTACCTTAGCACTTTAATTCCATTAACCTATGCAATAAATCTTACTAACTTTGACATAATAATTAACTCCAAAATTTATCTATCAAAACCTCATAATTAATTTAAATCAAGCTTAATAAAAAAATTCGGGGCCAATATTTTTCCCCCTCTTAAAAGAATTTCGTTCTCAAAATTCTTACCTGAGTTATCGAAAAGGTGTGGATACTTCTCCTTCATGGCCTCCAACGGCTCCCACATGGCCTCTTCCACAGAACTTTGACTAGCTGAACTATCTTGTTCCTGAGGACCTTCTCCTTGGTGTCCAAGATCTCCACTAGAGTCTGTTCATAAGTCAGATCATCTCTTAACTGACCCTTAGTGGTCTAAATGATATCAGAGGGATTTGATCTATACCTCCTCAACATGGAAACATGAAAGACATCATGTATCTGTGATAATTCTGATGGCAGTGCCAACCTATAGGCTAGTGGTCCAATCCTCTCAAGAATCTCGTAAGGACCTACATATCTTAGACTCAACTTACCCTTCTTGCCAAACCTCATGACTCCATTCCAAAGAGATGTCTTAAGGAAAACTTTCCCACCCACTTCATATTCCATCTCCCTGCAGTGTGTATCAGTATAGCTTTTCATTCTATCTTAAGCTGCTTTAAGCCTTTGTTTAACTAAATTGACCTTGTCAATTGTCATTTGAAGTAACTCTGGTCCTACCAGTTTTCTTTCTCCTTATTCATCCCGCTATATAGGATTTCTACATCTCCACCCATACAATGCTTTATAAGGAGCCATCTGAATGCTCGAATGGTACAAATTATTGTAAGCAAATTCGACCAATGGCAAATGCTCATCCCAAGCTCCTTTGAAATCCATCACATATGCCCTAAGCATTCCCTCAAGGGTCCGATTGACCATCTATTTAAGGATGAAAAGCAGTGTTAAGATTCAACTTGGTTCCTAAAGCCACTTGTAAACTTCCCTAGAATCTTGAAGTAAACCGAGGATCTCTGTCAGAAACTATAGAGTCGGGAATCCCATACAGTCTCACTATTTCATCAATATTCTTCTTTGCTAGCATATGCAGAGAATTAGTCTGTTTAATTTCTAGAAAATAGGCTAACTTTGTCAAACAATTAACAATAAACCATATAGCATCATACTTCCTACTGGTCTTGGGCAAACCCATCAGAAAATTCATAGTCACCCTTTTCCATTTCCACTGAAGAATGGGCAATGGCCTTAATTTGCCTGGTGTTTAACCTTGACTTACTGACACACTAGACACTTACTTGCATATCCTGCTACATCCCTCTTCATGTCTTTCCACCAGAAATGCTCTTTCAAATCTCTGTACATCCTAGTGCTACCTGGGTGCATAGAATAAGGCGCATTGTGTGCCACATTAAGTATCTCATCCTTTACCCCCTAGACATTCGGAATACAGAGTCTGTTTCCTATAACCATAAATCCACCATCCCTCACTACCACTTCAGATTTCTTACCATTCTGAATTTCTTCTCGAAGCTTGTTCAATTCTACATCCTGTACTTATAACTCCTTAACCTTCTTCCTAAGTATCGGTCTTACTCTAAAATTTGCAATAATGCAATCAGGTTCCTCCTGTTCAAGCTTATTATAAGCTTAGCCATCTCCTCCAACAATGGAAGATAAACTGTCTGAACATGAGCTATGGAAGATTTCCTACTCAAGGCATCAACCACCACATTCGCCTTTCCTAGGTAGTATTCAATCAACAGGTCATAATCTTTGAGCAACTCTAACCACCTTCTCAGTCTCAAATTCAGCTTTTTCTGACTCAATAAATACTTGAGACTTTTGTGATCTATAAAAATCCTCATCTAAACACCATACAAATAATGTTTCCAAATCTTCAGGGCAAAAATTATTGCTACCAATTCTAGATCATGGATTGGATAATTCAACTCATATGGCTTCAATTGTCACAAGGCATAAGCTATTACTTTATCTCCCTGCATCAACACACAACTTAAACCCTTCCTTGAAGCATCACTGTAAACTGTATAACCCTTATCTCTTATAGGTAAGGTCAGAATTGGAGCACTTGTCAATCTGTGCTTAAGCTCGTCAAAGCTCTGCTGGCATTCATCACTCCAAAAAAACTTATGATTCTTCCTCGATAACCTAGTCAGTAGAGAAGTAATCAAAGAAAATCCTTCCACAAACCTCCTATAAATACCCTGCCAGACCTAGAAAATTTCTCACTTCAGCTACTGTCTTTGCTGTATGCCAATTCACCACTTCAATTTTTCTTGGATCAATATGTACTCCATCCTTCGCAATCACATGCCCAAGAAAGATCACCTCATGAAGCTAAATTTCATATTTGCTAAATTTGGTATAAAGTTCCTTCTCCCTCAGTGTTTGCAACACTATCCTGATATATTTCTCATGTTCCTCTTCGCTCTTGGAATAAACCAGAATGTCATTTATAAATACAATGACAAACTAATCTATGTACTTCCTGAAGACCCTATTCATGAGATCCATAAATGTATCCAGAGCATTGGTCAGTCCGAATGGCATGACTAAAAATTCATAATTTCCATAACGTGTCCTGAAAGCTGTCTTGTTTATATCAGACTCCCTGATTCTAAGATGATGATAACCTGAACTGAGATCAATCTTTGAAAAGACCTTGCTCCCTACAACTGGTCAAATAGATCATCGATTCGTGGCAGAGGATACTTGTTCTTAATGGTTGTCTTGTTGAGTCTCCAGTAATCAATGCACATACGCCATGTCCCATCCTTCTTCTTAACAAATAGAATAGGCGCTCCCCATGGCGATGAACTTAGCCTTATATACCCCTTCTCTAACAGCTCTTCCAACTGCTCCTTGAGCTCCTTCAGTTTAGCTGGAGCCATTCTATATGGTAGTATAGAAATGGGTTTAGTACCAGGAATCAAGTCGATGACAAACTCAATTTTTCTCATCGGTGTCAAACCAGGTAAATCTTCTAGGAACATGTCGGAAAACTCCCTCACAATCAAAAAATCTTCTAACTTTCCTTCATTCACATCGGTATCCACGACGTGTGTCAAGAAGGCTTCATACCCCCTTTTCATCATCCTGTCAGCTAGCAAAGCTGAAATCATTCTAGGTGACGATATTCTTCTGTCTCCTCTAAAAGTCGCCTTCTCTCCATTGCCAAAGTCAAACTCTACCTCTTTGAGACTACAGTCTATCTTTGCACAATATTTCTCTATGGCATCCACATCTAGTATAACATCTAAACCCTTTAGCTCTAGAGGCAATAAGTCTACTACCAATCTAGCACCATCAATAACCAATTCACAATCTCTATATACTTGACTTATTATCACCGTCCTCCCTAAAGGAGTGCTAACAATCAATGGATTTTCCAATGGCACCAAATTCACACTACATAATGTCATACTTTCATAAACAAATCAATGCGTGGAGCTAGAATCAATTAAGACATATACTTCAGAATTAAATAACTGGGCTATACCCGTGACAACTTAAAGCGTGGCTGCGACCTTTTCTTTGGTCATGACAAATACCCTGGCCTGTGCCTGACTCCTTAGCCTTCCTGGAGGAATAGCCTTCCTTGTAACTCTAGAACTTCCCACCTTAATGACTGGCCTGGTTCTCGTTATATCTGCTCTCCTTGGGGCTTGCAGCTATAACCCCTTGCCATATGGGGACATTCCCTGATCATGTGTCCCTTCTCCCCACATCGAAAACATGCTCCAAGTAACTTGAAACACTCTCCTTTGTGAAACTTCCCATAATACTCACATTGAGAATTTGTGTACCTGCTCCTCTCCACCCTGCTATTGCCTCCCACAGTTAAGGTTTGCATCAAAGTTTTCCTTGATTGCTTGTTCTTAGTAGAGGCACTACTCTCCACCTCACTCTGAGTGTGGAAACTCCTTATACTCCTCTTAGGCATTAGAGATTCCCTTCTTAGAAGACTGCTCCTGGTTCTTCCTCTTCTTATTCACTTCATACTTGATACTTTCCAGTTTCTTGGCCTGAAGTGCAGCATCTACCAACTACTAGTAGTCACAGAAGTTATGGATCAACACCTTCTCCTTGATCCCCAAATGAAGTCCTTCCTTAAACTTGTGCATTTATCCTCCTCATTCGTCACAATGGTGGCTGCATATTAGGAAAGCTGAGTGAACTTCGACTCATACTCACTCACACTCATGTCCCTCTGTGTAAGATTCAGAAACTTTTTGGTCTTCTCTTGTACATAAACCCTAGAGAGGTACTTCTTCCTGAGCACTTCCACAAAATCTCTCCATGACAACATCGGAGGCATAACTTGATTGTGGGGCACTGATTCCCACCAATAAAGTGTGTCCCCCTGTAGCATGCTCTCTGTATAATCCAGTTTATCTTTATTAGAGCACTTCATCTAAAGCAGGACTCTCTCGTTCCTCTTCAACCATGCTTCAATGTTTTCCAAATTTGTAGTACTATTAAAATCTACATCTCCATACTTGAGAAGCTTGTTATATTGTCCACTCCTCTCCACCGGAGCTGACATCAGAACTTGTGACCCTTGGCCCATGGAATATGTGAAAGCCTGAGCAAAGGCTTGAAAGAATCACAGATCCATAGTAGGCATAGGAGGAGGAGGTGGTAGCATTTTATACTGCACACTAGGTGCCTCAGAATCAGGACCAGAGTGTGTTTCCGTGTCTTACGAGACATAGGATTCATCCATACTTCCTCGGTGAGAGCCAGATCAAGTCAGAGCTCCTCGAGTTCTTTTTCGAGGTGGTATAATGTGTTCCCGCGTCTTACTGGACATAGGATTCATCCGTACTTCCTTGGTGAGAGCCAGATCAAGCAGAGCTCCTTGAGTTCTTTTTCTAAGTGGCATATTCACTCCTTCAATTTAAAACATTTTAAAAACTTTTAGTTCATGCTTCAAAAATTTTTTTCAAATCATGAGGTTCATTTAAAACATGCAGGTTCATTTCATATTTTAAAACTACTCATTCAAAGCCTAGGATACTCCGAAACCTACTCCCCAACCTGGACCTAATCCTAGTTGCTCTGATACCACAAGATGTTGGATCTCGTTTCTGGAGCCCAACTATCCGGAAGTCATAAAACGTGAGCATACTATCCTCTAGGGATATTTCTATAAAATATCTTTAGCCAACACCAGTTCATCTTTATTCTTATAACATCCCAAAATTTTCCTATTTGATCAATATAGATCAAGATATGCTTAAAAAACCAAAGTATTTTTATAACCAATTAATGCTCCTACAACCGATTCCCTCACTTTATTTCCATCAATCTTTTTTAAATAAACACAAAAGGATACAAATTTTTATGTGGCAATAGAAAAATATGTTAGGAATTTATTGGTTCAAGAATCACTTCATTCGAAGATTAGATGATGGAGTTATGGCCAAAAGAATCAAACATGATTGCATCCTCAATCATATTGTACCTATCTTGGGACAATTGGCATAACTTTCACTAAAGTTATTAGATTGAGGTCGTTCAAGAACAGTTTTGAAGAGGACTTCGAGATATACAGCTTTCATGAAGACCAAAAGAGGGATTTTGCCATATAGAGGGTCAAAATCATGAATTTCTAAAAGTTAACGGACATACACCTTTACCTAACAGACATACACAGGCTCTGGGGTGTCTTCCAGACCAGTGAAGGTAGATTTAATGGACCTAATGTCTATTTAATGGACATGGACTGGTCTAAGGACATTTTCAAACTTGATAAGGTCTATTTAACGGACCTAAAGTCTGTCTAACAGATATAGGTGAGCCAAGACTCCCTCTAAAGCATCTCCAATGGTTCCTACATCTATTATAACATCACTTTTACTCATAATCTTCCCAAATTCACTTCTTATAATGTAACATCACTTCTTAACCATTCAATTACCAAAATGAGTTCTTTAATCTCCTAATCTCAACTCAAATAATTCATCACATATAACTAATTCTCATCTTTCACTATAGCTGTCCTATATGCATCTTGTGCAGTATTACCAATTTATAATGATTATATCTCTCAATTCCAACGTCCAAAAATTTCATACTTTGTATCATTGGAAACCTAGAAAGATAATCTACAACTTCCAAGAAGACAAATTTGTCTAATTCAACCTATATCAATGCATTCTTTCCCCTGAAGTTAGAATATAAATTCTTACCCCTATGAAAGCTTGAAAATGCAATGTACAAACTTTGAGAGTCATAAGCCAAAAAACAATCATATTTTATTATCATGAAAATATAAGAGTTTTACAAAGCTTTAATGGTCATTTCAAGCCACCATACATCATATTCCAAAAATAAATAATTTACACAAAGTAAAATTGCTAAAAATGCAACTAAAGCCTTGTTTACAAAAACTAACTTAAAATACAAAATAAGCATAATCTAGAGTAATGCCTTTATGCTCAATCACTCGATCTCATGCTCATCACCTGAAGATGGGGAGGAATAGGGGTGAGCTTAAAGCTCGTGGGTAATAATTTTATAATCGATAACAAGCAAAACCATTGAAATATTCATTTCGTTTGGAATTCACATTAAATCATAAAGCACATATTTTCCAAATTCTCATTTATCAAGCCATTTATAAGCAACATAATTCATGCATTCAACAAACTTGTCAACTCATAAGCACATCAAAATGGTTTGGGAGGTCCATAAACATAACGAACTAACACATTCCCATGTAATGGTCCTGTGTAGTCGTGAACAGAACGAACAAACACAATCCCACATAGTGGTTTTGCAAAGCCGTAAACATGAGGGAGTCCATGAAGGAGCTCCATGCCACTAGCGGGCAGGTAGGAGAAGCCTTTATTCAAAGTGCAATTGACATACAGAATGACCTTACCTTGAATACAAATTGAAAACCTAAAGAATGCACATTCATTACAATTGATCCTAGAAAACTTAAACCCATGCATTTCCTAAGCTTCTTGAACTAAAATCCTTCCAAAAATCCAAAAGATTAAGTAAGACCTTACCTTGAATCTTCACCAAATGAAGAGTTTC
>JANSVA010000009.1:22128363-22142092 GCA_025504915.1 Erythroxylum reticulatum
ATGGCCTTAACTTGCCTGAAGGTGCCTAGTGTTCAGCCTTGACTTGCTGACACACTAGACACTTACTTGCATATTCTAATACATCCTTCTCCATTTCTTTCCACTAAAAATGCTCTTTAAAATCTTTGTACATCCTGATGCTACCTGGGTGAATGGCATAAGGCGCACTGTGTGCCTCATCAAGTATCTTATCCTTTACCTTCTTGACATTTGGAATACAAAGTCTATTTCCTACAACCATAAGTCCATCATCCCTCACTACCACTTTGGATTTCTGCCATTCTTAATTTCTTCTTAGAGCTTGCTTAATTCTGCATCTTATGCTTGTAACTCCTTAACCTTCTCCCTAAGTATCAGTCTCACTTCAAAATTAGCAATGATACAATTAGACCCCTCCTGTTTCAAGCTAATTTTAAGCTTAGCCATCTCTGTCAATAACGGCAGATAAATTGTATGAACATAGGCTATGGAGGATTTCCTACTCAAGGCATCCACCACTACATTTTCCTTGCCTGGATGGTATTCAATCAGCAAGTCATAATCCTTTAGCT
Source organism: Erythroxylum reticulatum (assembly GCA_025504915.1). Classification (NCBI taxonomy): domain Eukaryota; kingdom Viridiplantae; phylum Streptophyta; class Magnoliopsida; order Malpighiales; family Erythroxylaceae; genus Erythroxylum; species Erythroxylum reticulatum. The sequence goes on from JANSVA010000009.1 coordinate 22,128,915, forward strand.
ACTCCAACTACCTTCTCTGTCTCAAATTTAACTCTTTCTGACTCAGTAAGTACTCGAGACTTTTATGATCTATAAAAATCTTCTTCTGAAGTCCATATATATAATGTCACCAAATCTTCAAAGAAAAATCATCGATGCTAATTCCAGATCATAAGCGGGCAATTCAACTTATAAGGCTTTAGTTTCCATGAGGCATAAGCTATTACTTTGTCTCCCTGCATCAATACATAACCCAAACTCTTTCTTGAAGCATCAATGTAAAATTATATAACCCTCATCTCTTATAGTCAAAGTCAGGATTACAGCACTTGTCAATCTGTGCTTAAGCTCCTCAAAGCTTTTTTGACATTCATCACTCCAGCTAAACTTCTGGTTCTTCCTTAATAACCTGGTTAGTGGAGCAACTATCATAGAGATTCCTTCAACAAACCTCCTATAATAACCTGCCAGACTCAAAAAAATCCTCACTTCTGCGACTGTCTTTGGTATATGTCAATTCACCACTGCTTCAATTTTTCTCGGATCAATATGTACCCTATCCTTCGAAATCACTTGTCCAAGGAAGATCACCTCATGAAGCCGAAACTCACACTTACTGAACTTAGCATAAAACTCCTTTTCCCTCAATGTTTGCAACACTATTCTGAGATGTTCCTTATGATCCTCTTCGCTCCTGGAATAAACCAAAATGTCATCGGTAAACACCATGACAAACTGATCTAAACACTCCTTGAAGACCTTATTCATGAGATCCATGAATACAGCTGGAGTATTAGTCAATCTAAATGGCATGACTAGGAACTCATAATGCCCATAACGAGTCCTAAAAGCTATCTTGTTTACATTAGACTCTCTAATTCTGAGTAGATGATAGCCTAACCTGAGATCAATTTTAGAAAAGACACACGTCCCTTGCAACTAGTCGAACAAATCATCGATTCCTGGAAGAAGATACTTGTTCTTATGGTCACCTTGTTGAGTCTCTGATAATCAATACACGTATGCCATGTCTCATCATTTTTCTTAAAAAACAGAACAGGTGCTCCCTATGATGATGAACTTGGCCTTATATGCCCCTTCTCTAATAGCTCTTCTAACTACTTCTTAAGCTCCTTCAGCTTAGCTGGAGCCATTCTATATGGTAGTATAGAAATGGGTGCAATACTAGGAATCAAGTCGATGGCAAACTCAATTTTCCTCATCGGTGGCAAACCAAGTAAGTCCTCTAGAAACACATCTGGAAAGTCCCTCACAATCGGATCATATTCTAACTTCCCTTCATTCACATCAGTATCCACAATGTGTGCCAAGAAGGCTTTACAACCTCTTTTCATCATCCTGTCAGCTAACAAAGCTGAAATCATTCTTAGTGACGACATTCTTCTGTCTCTTCTAAAAGTCACCTTCACTCTATTGCCAAAGTTAAACTCTACCTTTTTGAGACTACAGTCTAACTTTGCATAATATTTCTCCATGGCATCTATACCTAGTATAACATCTACTAGAGGCAATAAGTCTACTACCAGTCTAGTACCTTTAATAACCAATTCACAATCTCTATATACTTGAATTATTATCACTTTCCTCCCTAAAAGAGTGCTAACAATCAAGGGACTATCCAATGGCACCAAATTCACATCATGTAAAATCATGCTTGAAGAAACAAATGAACGCATGGAGCCAAAATCAATCAAGACATATAGTTCATAATTAAATAACTAAGTCATACCCGTGATAACTTCAGGTGTGGCTGCAGCTTACTCTCTGATTATGGCGAACACCCTAGCCTATGGATGACCCTTTAGTCTCCTTGGAGGAATAACCTTCCTCGTCGCTGTAGAACTTCCCACTTTAGTGACTGGCCTAGTTCTCACTATTTCTACTCTCTTTAGGGCTTGCAACTGTGGCTCCTTTTGCCTTGTTACTTAGGGATAGTCCCTGATCGTGTGTCCCTTCTCCCCACATCGAAAACATGCTCTAAGTAACTTAAAGCACTCCCCCCTGTGAAGCGTCCCACAATTCTCACATTGGGGGTTCATATTTCTACTCCTCTCCACCCTGTTATTGCCTCCTACAGTGGAGGCTTGCACAGAAGCTGCCCTTGATTGCTTATTCTTAGCAGAGACACTACTCCCCACCTCGCTCTGTGTATGGAAGCTCTTTATACCCCTCTCAGGCATTGGAGCACTCATCCCCTTCTTGGAAGGTTTCTCCCTGTTCTTCCCCTTCTTATTCACTTCCTTTTTTATATTCTCCATTTTTCAGCCTGGAGTGCAGCATTTACCAAATGCTGGTACTCATAGAAGTTGTGGATCAGGACTTTCTCATTGATCCCCAAATGAAGTCCTCCCTCAAACTTGCGACACTTGTCCTCCTCATTTGCAACAATGTTAGCCGCATACCTTGAAAGCTGGGTAAACTTCAGCTCATACTCACTCACACTCTGTACCTCTGTGTGAGATTCAGGAACTCCCTGGCCTTCTCTTGGATATAAACCCTTGAAAAGCATTTCTTCCTAAAAACTTCCACAAAATCTCTCCATAATAGTACCAGAGACAAAATCTGACTATAGGGCACTGATTCTCACCAACGGAATGCATCCCCTTGTAACAAGCTGATTGCATAGTCCAGTTTCTCTTCATCAGAGAACTTCATCTTAATCAGGACTCTCTCTGTCCTCTTCAACCATGCTTCAGCCACTTCCATATTTATAGTACCATTAGAATCCACATCCCCATACTTACGAAGCTTATCATACTGTCCACTCCTCTCCATCTGAGCTGGCACCGGAACTTATGACCTTTGGCCCATGGCATAAGTGAAAGCCTGAATAAAGGCATGAAAAAATCATGGATCCAAAGAGTTTACTTGAGGCGTAGGAGGAGGAGACAGTGGCACTTCATGTTGAACACTAGGTGCCTTAGAACCAGGAGCAGAATGTGTCCCCACATCTTGTAGAACATACGATTCATCCATACTTCCTCGGTGAGAGCCAGATCAAGTCAGAGCTCCTTAAGTTCTTTTTCAATTCGGCATATTCACTCCTTAAATTTAAAACATTTTGAAAATTTTTAGTTCAAGCTTAAAAAAAAAAAATTTCAAATTATGCAAAACAATACAAAATAATGCATGAGGTTTATTTAAAAACAATGCATGTTCATTTCATATTTTAAAACTACTCATTCTATGCCTAGGATATTGCTAAACCTAGTCCCCAACCTAGACCTAAACCTAGTCGCTCTGATATCATAAGATGCTGGACCCCATTTCCAGAGTCCAACTCCAGAATCATAAAATGTGAGCGTATTCCAATGAAATCTCTTAACCATCATTGGTTCATCTTTATACTCTGATACCATAAGTGTTGGACACCTCGCCCTCGCAAAACACCTACCTGATATCCTAAATGACATCTGAACACGCATACTACAAGGGTGGCGTGCTCACACCATTCAGTCACCAAAATCAAACTCATTCCTTTTACTTCAAAACAGATTTTAGAGATCTTTATATCAGAATTTCAAAATGACTTCTTCAGAAAAATTATAGCTTGATGTCTCTAGTTTATTTTGAATAAAGAATCACCTGATTTGGATCTCTACAGATCAAAATGTCATCAAAATATAGAAATATGTTCAGTACAATATCCAATTCATACTCTTTAGATATGTTTTGGTACAAAAGGCATAACTTTCTTAAGAGTTGTTGTATTAAGGTCACTCTAGGTCGTTTTGAAGAGGATTTATAGATCTACAACTTCTGTGAAGACCCCAAAGAGTGGTTTTGCCTCTAAAAGGGGTTAAAATCATAAATTAAAAACCCCTCATGCAAAAGTGCTCGTCGTGGCCAACTTTGAAGGTGAAGAACAAAACATCTCGGCAAAAGTTCGCCGTGGCTAACTTTTGGCTTCGTATTGGTGAAACTCCCTTCTGGGAAAGTTCGCTGTGCTGTACTTTTGGGTTCGCCGCGGCAAACTCTGAAAATCAGATAGAAAACCAGTCAAGGTTAGTTCTGTAGACTACCAACACCCGTTATCATGTAACGACCATAACTTTCTCATTCGAAGTCCAAAAACTACAGATTATAAACTGTTGGAAAGCTAAGAGGTAAGCTACAACTTCTATAAAGAAAACTTTGTTCCTGTTTGGTTCAGCTTTGGGAGGGTGAAAAGGCATTTTTTTCCACCGCAAAAGCTATTTTTAAGAAAAATGAGTGTTTGGTTGTAACATCCAAAAGTACTTTTTTAATAGAAATGGCTTTTTTAGAAGCTAAAATACAGCTTTTTAAGAAGCTCAAATTTGAAGCTTTTCAAAAAAGACCCTCATTTTAGCTTTTTCGGGTAGACTTTTATGTTGAAAATTTTCGACGTTTACGTTTATAACATTTGCAATAAACAATCTCTCTCTTTTGACGTTTAAAAAACCTCTATAGAAAGCTAACCAATCTCTATCTTCTCTTTGCCTCTGCTCTCTGATCTTGTCCAATCTTTTTATGGTTAGTGTTTTTTTAATCTCAATTTCCTCCTTTATGTTGAAATTTATTTTCTCTTTTTTATATTAATTATTGCTTTGTTTTACCCACCCAAAAGGAGCTCATCTGATGCGATTTTGAGCTTCAAGATCGATCTTTTGAGGTTATGAAAGCCAAGGGTCTATCTCCTAATTTCTGGAGCTATACAATTTTGATTCTATGTCTCTGTAATCAGAGAATGATGGAAGATGCAATTGACTATTTTGATGAAATGATTGATTTTGGGTGTGTGCTAGTCGCTCGAATTTATACATGCTTGATCACAGGTTTTGGATATCAGAAGAATGTGGATATGATTCACAAATTGTTGAAGAAGATGAAAGAAATAGTTTGCCCATTTGATGTGAAGACGTATAATTCCATTATTTTATTGATGGCTACTGAGAGAACGTCGAATTATGCATTAAGAATATACAGGAGGATGATTCGGTGTGGGACGGAAGTTCGTGATGAGATGAATAGGAAGAGGTGTTGTCTTGATGATAAATCTTTACACTGTTTTGTTGGAGGTCATTTAAACCTCGGAAGAGTAGGAGGAGATGATGGATAAAGGAAAGAAAACTACTTAGCTTGACGACTGGTAGTTTAGCTCTGATTTCTTGATAACTCGTAAGCTTAATATGCTTGAAGACCTTGCAACTCTCTGGTAAGTTCGTAACTTTCCAACTTTTTTGGAAAACAGCTATGAGATAAAGGACAACGCAACTACCTACAACTTGCAAACTTCATATTGATCATGTTGATCTAATATGGAATGTGATGTGTTTTATAAATGTTAGTTCTCGTCACTCATAGTTGACTATTGAAAGTTTTGTACTGATTATAATATGTCTAAGGGCAGCCGTTGGTGGTTCATAATACTTGATGTTGTAAAGTTTCATGTATCCCATGTGTTGTGTTATGTTGAATAGTTTTTCCTTGTAGAGAGTGATCTTATTCATCTCTCAGGTAGAATATTGATATTTTTTATTTTTATTTTCTATACCATATATTTCCGCTGGGTTATACAATTCATGATGCTTAAAGTCAGAAAATGTAGGTAGAATTTAGAGTAGCCAAGCGGGAAAGCAGCTATATGTTTTCTGTTTGTCTTCGTCCTTCATTGTAGTTTGACCTCATCTAAGAAATACCACAAAATATAGGACATTTCTGGGCCAGTTCCCAGGGATTCTAATTGCCAGAACTACTGAATTGTATAAAACTAAACGGAGAAAAAGAATAGTTCTTCATATGTATGATTATATACATAATACATATTGTGTGTCCCCGTCAACTCAGACTTCACTTGGAACTATTTTAAGACTTTCCAAATATTCCATTTGTAATGTGTTGTATTAGATTTCTATTTGGTTAATTTTGTTGTAATGAATTAAATTGTTTAGTATGAAATTATTGATGTTACGATTTAATTGAAAGTGAATTTGTCAAACAATTATAAAGTAAATGCAAATCTATTCCATCCATGAAAGACCTAATAGTAGTTGAATTCTTTCAAATCAAATGTAAACATAATATATTGTGCTTTGCATATTGTTTAATATATTTTAAACATTATTTATTTGTATAAATAATTTTATTACAAAATAAAATATAGTTAAAATAAATAAAAGTGCTTTTTATTTTTATGTTGCCAAACAGTACTGTATGAAACTCTTTTTGAAAAGTTGTTATTTTAATTGATAGCCTAATAGTCAACTGCCTTCTTAGAAAACTCTTATCAGAAAAGCCCTACTGATATAAGCCCATCCAAATAGGCACTTTGTCCTAGATCAAGACTATTTTTCCCCTGAAGTCATAACATACTTTTTATCCTTATAAAGAACTTTAAAAAATGCAACATACAAACTTTGAGAAATCAAGAGCAAGATGCGATCATTTTTCATTAACATCATAAGATGAGAGTTTTACAAAGCTTTAATGGGCATTTCAAGCCTCAATACATCATAATCCAAAAATACATAGTTTAAATAAAGTAGAATTGCTTAAAATGCGACTAAAGCCTTGTTTTGCAAAAACTAGCTTAAAATACAAAATAAGCAGAACTCGGATAAATGCCTTTATGCTCGATCACTCGATCTCTTGCTTATCACCTGAAGATGAGGAGGAACAGGGGGTGAGCTTAAAGCTCATGGGTAACAGTTTTTGTAATCGATAACAAGCAATAACCATTGAAATACTCATTTCCATTGTAAAAATTCACATTGAATCATAAAGCACATATTTTCCCAAATTCTCATTTATCAAACAATTCATAAGCAACATAAATCATGCATTCCTCAAACTTGTTCACATATGTAAACAAATAAGCACATCATAATAGTTTGGGTAGGTCCATAAATAAAACGTATTAACACAATTTCATAAAATGGTCTTATGTAGCCATGAACAGAACATACTATCTCAATCCCACATAATGGTTTTGCATAGCCATGAACTTAGGATAGTCCGTGAAGGATCTCCATGCCACTCGCGGGCAGGCTGGAGAAGTCTTTAGTCGAAGTACACTTGACATATAGAATGGATCCAAACCAAACTCACATAATCATGCATTTCACAACTTGTAAACATGTTGCCTAAAACGACACTTTTCTGAAAGTTGATTTCATAAACATAAAGTCTTTTTAAAAGATCTTTTCTATATTAGTTCATAATTCATCCACAAAATTCATATACAAAACACGTAGCACATTCTCAAAGCATTTAAAGAACAATAAATGCACATTTATAAGGTAGATGGAAATCATTTAATTACATTTATTTGAAAGAAACATTAATAGCTTGTTAACTCAATTATAAAAATGTAACCCACCTTGATTTCCTTGCTTAAAATTTGCTTAAGAATGCCTCTCCTCTTGGTCCTCTTGCCTTTCTTGATTTCCTTCAACAATAGAAAAAATTCCATTCAATAGGAATTCAAATTGAAATCCTAAAGAATGCACATTTATTACAATTGATCCTAGAAAACTTAAACCCATGCATTTCCTAAGCTTCTTGAACTAAAATCCTTCCAAAAATTCAAAATATTAAGTATTGAATCATCACCAAATAAAGAGTTTCTTGGTTCTAAGGAAACCTCTTCTCTTACCCTACCTTTTTCTCTTCTTGGACAACCTCAAAATCTCTCTTGAGGGCTAAGAAAAATTGAAACCTAGTTGATTTTCCTTGTTTTCTCTCCTTCCTCTCTTCTTTACGACATTCTCTTCTTCCCCTCCCTCAATTCACCTTTTTCTTCTTCTCTCAAATGCAAGACACCTTTGTTTCTTCTCTTAATACCCTTAATGAGTGTGAAATATCCCTTTTACCCTTTCCTTTATGCCTTATGTCTTTTAACCTTAAGTGATCTTCCAAAAATGCCCTTCAACATTCTTACTACTTTAATACAACTAAACCATATAATAAAATCCTACTAACATTAACATAATAATTAAACTCCAAAAATTAAACTATCAAAACCTCATAATTTATTTAAATCATGCTTAATTAAAGAAAAAAATTTGGGGACCGATAACCAAAACATTAATTCATCACATCAATGAATAGAGAATAGAACAGTGGCGGCAGAAGAGAGCTTACGAGAGAGGAAGGTTCATTTAAGAGAGTCAAAGAGGGCTTCAACTACGGTTATTTGAGTGGGGCTGAAGCATTGTCTTTGGAGAGACTATAGAAGGCTAAGTTCCTTACACCAGTTTAGAGGTGACATCAACGCTGATGATTTCACCATTTTTATTGTTTCTTTCTCCCATTAGAAATTGATTGTATTATCATATGTTAATTGATTTGGGTTTTGTGTATAGATAATCAAATTTTTGTTATTATTCAATTATTTGTGTATGAACCCATTGGGTATTATGAAAATATGATTTTAATGCATTCATTGAATCATTTATTTACAAACTCATTACTAGAATTTTGATAAAATTTGTAATTCTTATGTTGAAATTCATGTGTAGCGACTAATGATTCGTAATCATTAAGGATAACATAACCTAAGTTAAATGATAGTTCATATGTGGTTGTTTCCTTAATTAATCAGTTTTTCTAATTCATAATGCTACTGCCTAATTAAATATAGAGATCGTATCCTAGGTTTTGGGTGGTTAGGTTTAATTAATGATCGTATCTTGATTAATCAAAACCTAAGAGAAAACTCAAGTTAATTATTAACCCACGATTAATAGTTGCTACGAGAGGTTTGAGAACAAAAAATCAATGAAATATGCTTAATTAGGGTATAGGCCAAGATTGAACCAAAGAATCAGGTCCCTACCAAATTCCCCACTTTTATCATTTTTCGCATGTTTTCTTTAATTTTTTTATTAGTCTAGTTTCATTTTATTTTCTTGTTTAAAAATCCAAAATGCCCCCCAAACTTAATCATCGATTAATTTCATTCCATAAACTTTGCACGCACTCTTTGTGGGATCGACCTAGACTCACCATTGTTATAGTAGTAATCTAGTTGTTTTATTTTGACTAGCATTACGACACATTGTCATCCACGGACTTCATCATTTTGGACATAGATGAAGACTTGGAGATACCAATTATCCTTAGATGACCATTTTTAGCCACTACCCTATCTATTATAGATGTTGATGGAGGCAAGCTGACTCTAAAGGTAGGGAATGAGAAGGTGTCATTTAACGTGTCAAATGATAGAAGAAGTTCTCACAATTCCATAGACATCATTAAGAGAACTAAGTCTCGTCGAGAGGTTGAACATAGTGATGATCACAAGGATTCACCTGAAAAGCCATAATCTCGAAGGAATAAGCGAAAGAAGAAGACAAAGAAGAAAGATGGTGGAAATCACAATTTGGTAGCTCATTTACAATTTATGAGATCTACAATCGTGCTACCATTACCCAACTTATTCAAACCACCATAAGCAAAAGAAGCACATCAGGCTTCTGACAATAAAAGAAGCACTGCATAGGAGGCAACCCATGATTTTTTATCATTTTTTTATGTCATCTTTTGTAGTAAATACGTTTTGCATTATGTTTTTTTCAAGTCCAATTAAATATCTTGAAGAAATTAAGGATTAGTTGACATGGTAATTTTTTGGAAGGCAAGCATGATAAGGTGACAATGTAGGTATGGAAGGATTTCGGGGACGAAATGAGGAAAGAAGCAAAATCAACATAATCTAGAATTTTTGCAAGCCACGATCAGACACAGTATGTGCAAATTTTCAACTATTTTTCCTCCAATTTACCCCTTATACCCTTCCTACCTTATATAGTTACACTTATCCTTTTTTTCTTACACTTTTCACTTTCGCACTCTCTCTCTAAACCTAAGAACTCAACTCCTCTCACTTCTCTCTACCCATCTTCAAGTCTCCAGTTCTCTTTAAAGTTTTCACAACTCTCAATCTAATGGAACCGCGCATCAAGCAAATGGTTAAACACACCTAACCAAAAGGCAAAGTCCAACAATCAGGCTTCGGATAACGAAACATGGTAGTAGATTACGGGGCACCTTTTTCGATCTATTCGGAGGAGCAAGGTAACCTCTACCATACCCTTAGTTTAAAGATCATTAGTATGCCTCAATACTTAGATTTTGATACATTAGAAATAATTGGATTGAGATAATAGGTTGAAGTTTTAGGTGGAAGAATTCAGTTTGAAAATTTTATTCGATTTAATTATCCTATTTATGAAGAATTATCACTAGAATTCTTCACCTCCTTTCAATACAATCCAATCAAACCTAAGGACCTATGGTTTCAGTTATGGGGTCAACCATATTGCTTAGACTATGATATTTTGTGTGAAATCGGTGGATTTCCTAACCAACCATAGTAAATCAACACGATGACTTTCGTGCCACCAGTTTTGGACAGAATTGATTGGGCTAGAGAGCTTTGATGCTAAAAATTCCTACAGAAGCCTTGAACACTTGTTATTACATAAGTTCATGTGTCAAACTGTATTTGACAAAAGTGAAACAAACAAGTGTTCAACAAAGGAACTTTTCATCTTGTGGTGCATGGATCATAACGTCAAAGTCTGCACATCTACCTTTATCTTTAATGCAATTACTGCTAATCTAAAAAAGAGAATAAATAACTTAGGCATGGGGTACTTGGTCACGACTATTGTGGAATACTATGATGTCAATTGTAAGGGACTAATTGTCCACCATCTTGAGTTTCTCAACACTCATCACTTGATAAGAGCTAAAATCTTGAAGTCCTATAATATAGAACTTTGAGATATCAATGCAAAATCTCATGTCAAGTTCAGGGCAGGATAGGCTAGTTAAACCCCAGTACTACTGCAACAGAAGGAGGACTTAACCACTGAGGACTTAGAAGAGGAAGAGCCAACGGGATGGGAGAACGTAATAGAAGCTATATCTAACACTAACAACACCATTTCCAAAAGCTCCAAGCTATTAAAGGAGAAGGCTAGAGAACAAATATTCACAGATATTTTGAGGCTCAAGGTATTCAACTACCGCCTCCGACACCATTACCACCTTAATCATGATGGTTCTATACTCTTAACCCTTGTCTTTTTTTTGTTCTCATGTTTCTCTTGTTTTGTTAATTTTTATTCCTACCTTAGTTACTTAGTGTTGTTTGTTCTTCTCACATTAAGGACAATATGTTATCCAAGTGTCGATAGGGTTGTGTGTATTATATGTTTTTATTTGAATGTGAATTTTACATGTTGTATGTTAGTTTTATTTAGGATTGCATGATGCAATATGTGTCAATGGCTAGGACTTAACGGAATCGATTTAGCTTTGAACATAGTCTTTTAGGTTGTTATATTTATTAGCTTAAGAAATTAGTGTTCTAGGTTGTTTCTGTAACATCCCGTCCCCATATTAAGGGTTAGAACCTCGATTTCAATAATGGAGAGAATAACAATGTGAGGGTTAGAAAAATTTGCATTTCATGCTGGGCAGAATGTCAGCATACATGCATGTGAATTTGTATCTTTGCACATAAGAAAATAATTGTACATGCACTCATTAACATTTCGGGTATATTGAATAGTAATGGGATAGATTAAGGATTATGGTTATAATGAATAAGTCGAATGAAATGGGGTAGAAAGACTATAAATAAAATTTAAGTGATGGATTTAGTGAAGGAAAATACGTTGGAGAAGTTTACTGAGAATTTCTAGTATGGAAGTTTGGATGGTAGAGTAGAAAGTTATGATCCTTATGAGTGGATTCAGGAGTATAGATAGTATCGTCTGTAAAGACGTATCATCTGTGATGACGTCATTTCATCTGTAAAGATGCATTGTCTGTAAAGATGTATCGTCTGTAAAGACATATCGTCTGTGATGACGTCATATCGTCTTAAGAGTTGCATCGTCTTAAGTTGACTCTGCTTCTTCTTAAGAGTTACATCATCTTAAGTTGACTTTACTTCATCTTAAGTTGACTCCACTTCGTCTTAAGAGTTGCATCGTCTTAAGTTGACATTTGCTTCGTCTTAATTTGACTACGCTTCGTCTTAAGAGTTGCATCGTCTTAAGTTAACTTTGCTTCATCTTAAGTTGACATTTGTTTCGTCTGCCCTTTTTGCTTCGTCTGCTTATTGCTTCGTCTGCTTTCTACTTCGTTTGCTTATTGCTTCGTCTGCTTTTTGCTTCGTCTATTTTTTAGCTTCGTCTGCTTCATACTTCATCTGCTTATTGCTTCGTCTGCTTTCTGTTTATGTGACTGAAAGTTCTTCTTCTGTACACTATTCGTCTGATGCTATCTTCTGGTCTATCTTTGACCCTTCAGGTGAAAAAATTTGTCTCCAATGTCTTCATGAAAGATATAGATATTAAAGTCCTATTTGAAACCATCCTAAGATGATCTCAATCCGATATCTCTAAAGAGAGTTATGGTAATTGTAAAACAACTTATGTGTACTATTCATTTTGTATCATTGGTCCAAATTTGACTCTCTAGATGATAGAATTTGCCTTCAAGGTCTTCATAAAAGTTATAGACCTATAAGTCCTCTTTCAAACCATCTAATAATGATCTTGATCTGATACCTATAGCGAAAGTTATGATAGTCACCCCAAAAGAAAAAGGTTCAATATGATTGAGGACAAAACCAAATTGAATGATTTGTGGTGTCAATGGAGACATAAGACATAGGGGAATATGTTTTTAGAAGAAAGTGTTGCAAAATAATTTCAGCATCGAGTTCAAAAAGAACATGTAAAGTTGACCCGAAATTATATGTTATAGGAAAATTTTGAAAGTGAGTAAGGGGTTATGATTTGGGATTACAGTGGTTTTATTAAGTCATATACTTAAGTGTAAATTATACTTAGGTGAGTTTTAATAAAGGGAAGTGGATAAGTAGATAAGAATTGGACAGGTTTCATAGCTAAAGTTAAGATTTTTATTGCCTTAAAAGATAAGTCTTTGTCCTTGTCTTTATCTTTTTTCGAAACTTCTTTCTCTAGAGCTCCTCCAACACAGAGTTTTTCATCAAATATTCACCTATGTTAAATCTTGCTTTTCTCTGTTTGTCCCCACTTCCAGTTTGATATTTCTTTCTTCTATTATAAGAAAAACTGAACCTCCTTATCAACCTTCAAGATGAGGTACGTAAGTTGCATGAAAGTTAGGGCTTTGTGATGGTTGAAGATTTTGGAGCTTCAAACAAGTAA
>JANSVA010000009.1:22142192-22156911 GCA_025504915.1 Erythroxylum reticulatum
TATCATTCTAACACTTTATTTCCCTTAACCTATAACATAATATCTTATTCACATTAGCATGCTAATTAACTCCAACACAATTTAATATAACAAAGCCCCAAAATTAATTTAATTATGCTTATTCTTAAAAAAATTATATCCAGGTAGGCCTATGTTCTTAAGGAAATGGGAGATGGGTTTTAAGGTAGATAGGAATGAAATCAAATCCATACTTATCTGCGTAAACATGAACAAAATCCCTCTTAAATTATGCTCATCAGAGTGTTTTTGTTTCATTGAAACTCCTCTTGCATTAGATGAAAATGTTGTCAACGTAAAAATAGTGGGTTATACCAGAGTATGCATTGAAGTTGAACATAAGAATGTTCTGCTATATTATATTCCTATTATGAGGTTTATACCATTGGAGAGTTGGTTGAAGATACCACTTTGTTGTCTTATCCATGGAGACCATTTTAGGAGCATATTACTAAAGATGCGGATTCTAAAGAAAAAAACACTGAGGTTTGTAGTGATAGTAAGCAAATACCAGAATTCCTAGAAAGAAAACAAGTTAGAAAAGTAAATGTAAACGAAGTTTGTCCCAAACTAGCAGGCTACTTCATTTGGTTAAACTAATTATATACTTGATAAAGTAGTACGGGAAAGTAGTGTTTTAAATGTTCAGAAAATAGTTGAAGTGAATAAGTTAGATAATATAGCACAATCTACCTCTGTTTTAACCTTTGAATAGTTTATTGAAACTATGAGTAGTGTTAGAACATAAGATCATTAAGAAGTCTTATCTTAAAGTATAAAGCAAAACCTAAATTGTCAAAGATAATTCATTAATGGCAGTAATAATTGAATCAACTATAGTAGACAAAATTGGCTCTCAAGTTGTGGTTACTCAAATTCAAGATAATAAAGAAGACAGCTGTGAGACCAAACTTGAAAATGAAGAGTGGCAGGCAACTAGGATAAGAAAAAGTTGAAAATCTAGAAGGAGGAATAAGTCCTCTCTTCTTTAATGGTGTTCACCATAAGGAATGTTAGGGGACTTAATTATCCCAATAAATAACTAGCGTTAAAAGACTATTTTAGAGTTAGTCATTCTTACTTTGTTGGTTTAGTTGAAACTAAGATTAAATAAGCGTTTCAAAAGGGTTGAATTTTATTCCTGTAGATTTACAAACCTTGGGCAATCATTCTAAACACCCTAATGGAAGGGTTATTATTGCAATGGGTCTAGATTATGTGACTTCTTTGCAATAACTGTGTTGTATGCTACAAATTGGGAGTGTCAAAGACCAACTTATGGAAGCAGTTACAGGATATTGATCAAACAATACTATTCCTTGGATAGTGACAGGAGATATCAATTGTATACTCTCTTTATCTGAATCTTTTGGGGCAAGAAGTATAACACATGCTGACATTAAAGAGCTATCTCTTCTCACTTCTTTGCTGGGACTTGTAAATATTAGTTATGAAGGTCATGTTTTCACATAGAGAAATCACCAAAAAGGAAGTTTGAGAAAGTTTATGATTTAATATGAAATATTTGATAAATAAGGATCAATATGATATATTGGATCTTATTTGGTCGTAATTGATATTTAATTAAAATTATTTATAATTATAATCAAAGTTTAATTTAAATTAGAATTTAATTTTAATTAAATTACTAAAATATCTATAATTTAATATAAATAGGTTTAAGCTCTAATGAAGTTTCCACTTATTACTTAACCCTCTCTATAAGAGTTATAGAGTTCTCTCAACCTGCTATGTAGATACCATTAGAGGTTGAATACTTGTGGAGATGGACCTATTTAAGAAACGGTTTGAGAGATACGACAAGAAAATGATCAAGCTTCAAAATAAGATACAAATTAAGATTCACTATTTATTATGATTTATGTGTTAATCATTTTATAAAATTAAAATGATTCTAATTTTTTAAAAATTAAAAATACAAAAAAAATTCATAATTATTTCACTGCGACCGAAATTAAATCCAGTCTCAATTTTCCAACATTATAAATATACAATATGCAAACAAACGATGTTGTCACGTGATTTGGAATCAATAGAAAAAAGTAAATAGATGAAGAGTTCTTAGATGCCCATTTCTTAGTGATCATCTACAAGTAGTAATACTTCTATTAGAAAAGCTGAGTCATACATCTTTTTTGTACCTTGTCTATTATTGGAGGAATATAAGGTTATGGTTCCTCGGTGAGGTCTTGGAGCAAACTAATGTTTCACTCCCATTTCCTGATTGATTAAAGCTGCTCAAATCAAAATAAACAGTAAGAGCTCCTTAATTGTCGCGAGAAGATGGGACTGAAGAAAGGACCTTAGACTCCTCGACAAGATCAGATCTGGTTTCTCACATTCATCATTTTATTCATGGCAATTGGCAAGCCCTCCCTAAATAAGCCAGTAACTAACGCATATGTAGTTGAAAAACTAAGTCTAGAATCATTGATAGGAAACCAGGCTAGAATTTGATCTTAACCGCAGAGGAATACTTATGAAACTTTTTCGCAATCTTTGATTTTCTGAAAACCAAAATCTCTTTAATTATATAAAATGATTAACACAAATCATAATAAAATGGAAACTTAATTCGTAACTTATTTCGAAGCTTGATCTTTATCTTGTTGTATCCCTCAAACCATTTTTGAAATCGATCCATCTTAAGCACTGTAACCACATATGTCCAGCCTTTAATGATATCCACAGAATAGGTATAGAGAACTCTGTAACTCTTACAGAGGTGGCTAAAAAGTGCTAGCTCTATAGAACTTAAGCCTATTTATAATAAGCATAAGATGTTTTAGAAATTTAATTGAAATTAAATTATAATTTCAATTCATCTTTAATTAGAATTACAAATAATTCTAATTAAATACCAATTATGCCTAAATTAAATTCAATATCTCATATTGATCCTTATTTATTAAATATGTTATAATTAATCTTAAAGTTTCTTAAACTTTTCAATCAAGTCCAAGTAATTCATAATTAGAATTAGATAAATTAAAAATCCTTTTAATTTATCTCTAATTATCCAATTAAACAATTTATAATTATAGTTCAAGATTGATGTCTAGCAATACATCATGACTATCCAAATATTTAGGAATGTCAAAGTGGTTTTGACTAACCTTTCCCTGCATGATTTTTTTGTATAATTCAATCCTTTCATCAACCATTGTTTCAATTAGACATAGAACATGGAATTAATGTCTACTCTATTTTGAATTCAATCATATTAATTCTCTTCCATTAACTATTGATTCAATTAATGATATTTGTAAACTATTTTCAAAACATCATTATACCTCAACCAAGGATTTTTCGAATCAATACTAATCGAGAACAACATAACATTCTCCCTAATTAATTTAGGGTGGTGAATCACATCTTAATCACACAACTATCTCTATATAATTCATGCTACATCTAATAATTATCGATTAAATAACCCATAGTTAAATAGGTCATCAATAGTATCAAAATGTAGCAATGCCTATATAAGATAACTTTGGTGATCTTAAGTCAAATGATCACTTATACAATCATCACAATGAGAATTCCATAGATATACAAGTAATGTCCAAATAGATTTCTCATATTAGGTCTATTTAGTGAACTTGTTCTCTAATAAACACCCATACATTTGTTTAAGTATCTCTATACTTTAGCCTATGAGATTGACTACTTCTTTCATAAGGAAAAACAAAATGTGTACTAGTCATTTTACGTTCTATTAATGTCCAATATTAATAGAACAATAACTAGTAATATTTAGGAATAATACATAAATGCAATATGAATCTCATAATTATAATCTCATTATAATTTCATTTGTAATGTACAATTATCTCATAAAATTTATCATATACATCTAAACATATAGAAGATAAATAATACTTTTAAATAATTTGTCACTAAACTACAATCAAAGCGATTGACTATAGGACATAAATCAATAATCTCCCACTTTCACTAAGCCAATCGTTTAAGCATCTCATACCATATCACCATATGATGATTATTCTACTACCAGAATAGTGGCTTAATGAAAAATTCTACACGATTCTCTATATTGAGCACTTGCTTAAATCTTACAACTCTCATCATCATAATTAAGAAAATTTTCTTAAACATATTCTTGGATCTTTGATAAGACCTTAGCTTTTTATGCATGCCCAATGGCTCTAATGTTCTATAATATATTATTGTCTTAAACAATGCAAGGAACTATATCAAGTTCACTAAAGAAATTATTGATTTGATTAATGATTTCCACTAAATGAAAATTGTATTATAACTTAATTAGAAACTAATTGCTACATTGGAACCTTTCCAATCCTAAATGATATTGTTCTAAGTAAATAAACCTTAATTAGGATTTACTTCGAAAGTTATATCCTTATCGTCTTGAACTTAATATCAACTCATGCATAGAATAATAGATATCTTCAATACTTCACAAGTATTTGATATCTCAAATACTAAACATCTTTAGCACATTATTTATATACTTGGACTTAGAAAAGGTGAACAACATCCAATTTATCTATATAGACCTAATTCCTAAAATTAAGTTGTTACCTTTTTTTATCCAATAAAGGTTATTTTTAGACAATTTTATTTTTAACAATTAAAAGTTAGAATTATTGTTCTCTGTGAGCAGTATGTCTCTATATTCTCCCATTGAAAAGGACAACTGTAGTCCCACTAAGCTTCTTACAGACGTGATGAATTCACAATCATCTTCAAAACAAACTCTTTGAATTCATCATGAAAGTGAATCTTTTAACACCTCGTACCTTTTAATTATGCGTCAAATGTATCAATAAAGACAATAATTGCAATTAGATGTATTATTATGAGATTTGAACCTTTCAAATTTCATTGTAATCCTATTACTTATCTTAAGAACCATTATCCTATAAACATACATTGAAACAAACAATTTGTTTAATAGGTCTATACTATCCAACCTTTTGGATATCTCATAACCTTTTATTACCCATTTTAGTTCTAAACTTAATGGATTATATATACAATTCAACTAAGCATCACATCCTTGAATAATTAACTTTGAGTCTTTCAAAGACTTAGTGTTTCGTATCTAATATGAAATGTTGCTAATTAATTCAATTGGAATTATATAAGGTAAGTTATAGTGCTATGCATAGCTATAGAAGAAATAATATTGCATCATCCAATATCTCATATTATAGTTTACTCCTTACATAAATCCATACTTTTATGAATTTAGTTATGAAGGTATTTACTAGAGAATCTCATTCCTTATAGATAGCTAAAAATCTAAAACTTGCCACAAGGATCTCATCGATATGCTTCAGCATTCTCAATGTTTAATTTTTGCTTAGATTAAAACAATTTAAACTTTTCAAAAATTTAAATCATTATTTCATTTAATTCATATGACTATATCACATAAATTCATTAATAATCTAAAGAAATATAACTATTATCCTTTTTATGAATTGTTATTTTATCCAATACATCACATGTATAAGGTTTAACAATTCAATAACATCATCATCCTTGTACCAAAGGTTGATTTGGTTATTCTTCAACTTCATAAGTTTCATATGATTCATAATCAAAAGTATACACATATCCTTGTATGTAACTTTATGATTATAGTTTTGTTGATTTAACTAACATGACATAAAAGGGTTATCTCAATTATCCAACATTTTATTTTTGCCATTTATATTAAGCATAAGTCTCCTTTAATCTAACACATACAAACTCATTGAATAAAATTGAATCAATTACTTTTACTTAACAATATATTTCTAACCATACATTGAACATTACAATAATGTTGAATCTAAATGCAATATCAAATACTTATAAGCATGAATTAGAAATACATATGATCTCTATCATATCACCTATAGGAAAAAGAATCATGCAATCATTTTCTTTTAATGATAACTATTATCATTCTATAACAAAGCATTTAATTGTAGTCCACAATTATGCTCTTAGTAGGCTAAATTAAATGGAACAATTTCAAAAAGGTACTATATCTTTTAACTCTACTTCATGCAGCCCTTTGCATTTTGCTATCATGGTGTTGACATGCATCTTACATGTTGTCATCAAAGTTTATGAGACATTAGTTAACTCAAAATGTCAATACATTTTGTCCTCTATATGATTTTGACATATCTCTAGAACTTTGTCGCCAAATCTTTAACAAGGATTATAACATAATAACATAATGGACTTACAATTTTTATCTAACTTTGGAGAACTTTTCTCAAACATATCCTGTGTCCAAGAACTTGGATTCACTAAATAAGGTAAATTCCACTAAAAAAAATATAAGTGTAGAAGAAACAAGTACTCAATTATATGTCATGACTACCAAATAAGATTAGGACTTTAATCATGCATTTGGTTACTCACACTGTTTTATTCAAAATAATAGCCCTCACTACTATCCAGAAAGACTACTCTAATCTTTCTAATGTACTAGGATCCTATTCAAATATAGTTAATCATGTGTTTGGTCAACAAACCAACTAGACCGAAATTATGTAGAAAACAACTTTATCAATCACATCTCATATGACTCTTAGATCCGTTAGGTGATAACTCTTGCCAAAACTTATCTAATTTGTTGTTCCTAACCCTGCCTCTAAATTCATGTGATCATGAGTTTGCTCATCCAAATCACACAAATTTAGTTAAGTAGAATCTATATCATAAGATTAAACATGTTTAGGTTAAAGTGACCTTAAGTTTGCTCGACAAACCTACAATAAATAGAACTTTGGTTTATTCTTATAATAATGGAGGGAAACACTCACATTTTTAACTTATACTTAATATTTTAATGAGAGATTTTAATTTCATTCATCTCATCAAATAAAAAATTGCATATAAAATATCTCATATATAAAACATACAATTTAAAATGTATTCAATATATATATTGACCATATAAATAAAGTATGCAACTTATGCACTTATAATCAAATTATATGCATAAAACATCAAGCTTTGTTTGATTCTAGCTATTGATCTGCATAACCTAAAATAATATTTCCAACTCTTTGGAAAAATCAAAATAGATTAACCTATTAATTCCTAAATGAATTAAATTCCTATTCTAAATAGAAATTTAATTTGATTCGAAAACAATTCTCAAATCTAATTGGAAACTAATTCCAATTATCTTGACTGATTTAATCAAATTTAATTTAAAACAATTTCAGTAAATTATTGTATTTACTTATTATAATTGAGAAAAACTCCTTTTCAAAATTATATAAGTAACCTATTATAATCCAATTAGAAGAGTATTTCTAATCTCATTAGAAATTCTTTTTCCTTAATTAGAAATTTATTTTCTAACATTAAAGGCAACTACTTTCAAAATTAAATAAAACACTTTTATATTTAATTAAGAAAGTCATTTATATTATTTATTTAGAGATTGATTTCTTAATTAGCTAGAAAATATTTTTTTAATAAGTTAGAAAACTATTTTCAAAATATTAAAGAAATCATCATTTTCTTAATTAATAAATGAAAACACTTTTCAAATTTTAACTATGAAAAATATTATCTAAAAATTAAGAAACTTATTATTCATAAATAAAGAAACAATTTATATATAAATTGAATAATAATTTTCTAAAAAAATAAAGTCATAAATTTTATCTCAATCAAATTTAAATAAATAAATTTAATTAAGAAACATCTTTCTTAATTATTTACGAAAACAATTTTCTTAATTCTAAGGAGTGTAATTAATTAATTTCAATATAATTGAAACAAATTAATTCTAATTCTAAAATTAAATTAGAAATCAATCTAATTGTTAATCTTAATCATATTAAGAAAAATAATTAATATAATTTGGAATTGAATTTTATGATTAATTTAATTTAATGATTCAACTATTTGAAAAATTAAATTAAATTACAAAACATTCCTAATTTAAACAATTAGAAAACACTTTTTTAAATTTATTAGGGATCTAAACCTATATAATTTTAATTAAACAAATTTAATTAAAAGGTCTTAAAAAATTAAAATCAAATAAAATGGGTGTGGGGAGCCCTCTGGTGCGTGCACTACACATGCCAGTAGGCTTCCTCCAGACGCAGTTTCCAGCTTAAGGGGCCCGTGTATTCCAAGCGCCCCATTTCTTTTCAGAAACCCTCACAACTGCCTCTCCTGATTTCACCTTGCCCCGTCATCTATTTTCAGATGCAACCATCGTCGTTGGTCCTCACGCCTATTCGCCCTTATGTTGCTTCCTTTTGTGGACATGTTTCGCCCACTAAATTAAGCGACCATCGCCACTAGTTTTTGGGTGACATTCGCCCTCGACTAGTGGCGATCTCTTCATTGTCTCCGTGACTGATGGCAACGGAGGGCAACTGTAAGCTGCTGGTGATGTTCCATCGAGACAAAGCAACACCATCACATAGAATCAACCAGAATTCAAGCAACATAGCCCCAACGTATTCTCATATTCCAGAAGCCAAAAATGCGAACACTTACTCTAAAAATATTGAACAATTCTAGGGTTCATTGTTTTCCGAGTCACTTTTCAAAAAACTCAAAATAAAAAAACCAAAATAATACCCAACAGCAATGTAAACTCGCAGATTCGCAAACATCATACAAACAGAAAATGCGCATAAGGAGAGACAGTTATACAATGCACATGAGGACAACATATGCAGACAATGTGTTTCTAAAACCTAGTGTTTGGAAAAAAACTATCTTCCAAGTTCAAACCACATTCGACACAATCGCTTGTAACGTTTCATTTTTAGAAATCGTGTAACCCATGCAACTTGTTGAAGGGGACATGCTCAATTTATTTTCCAGAATGTATGTTCAAAAACGCACAGAGCTTCTTGATTTTCAACCTCAACAATTAAACGCATACAACACCCAAATCACGTTTACACACGACACAGCAAACACAACCCAGAAAGAAGTAAACATTCACCAAAAACACATAACAATTTTCTTGGTTCTCAATCATTGCAAACCAAAAAAACAAACCAATTTATTCTTCAAGATTTTGGGCTTCACAGAACACGCAAACATAACCAAAACAATTCTAGTTTTAATTTAAATTCCAGTTTTCTATCAATAATAACCAAACAACTTAATCAAATCATAGAATTAAAGGTTGCTTTAATATTACTGATGGAAAACTAACTCGGAATTTGATCTTGACTGCAGCGGAATATTTACAAAACTTTTTCGTAACCTTTAATTTCCCGAAAATCAAGATCTCTTTAATTCTATAAAATTATTAATACAAATCATAATAAATTGAAATCTTAATTTGTACCTTATTTTGAAGCTTGATCTTTATCTTGTTGTATCCCTCGAATCGTTTATGAAACCGATTTGTCTCAACCATTGTAACTGCATAAAGTGTCCAGTCTCTAACGATATCCACAAAACAAGTTGAGAAAACTCTGTAACTCTTACAGAAAGGGTTAAGCAAGAAGTGCTAGCTTCATTAAACTTAAAGTTATTTATAATAAGTTTTAGACGTTTTAGTAATTTAGCTGAAATTAAATTATAATTTCAATTCATCTTTAATTAGAATTACAAATAATTGTAATTAAATACTAATTATACCTAAATTAAATTAAATATCTCATATTGATCCTTATTGATTAAATATCTTATATTTAATTATAAAGGTTCTCAAACTTTACAATTAAGTCCAACTTGAATAAATTAACTTTGCTCTCTTCAACCCGTTTTTTATGTGAGACCTATTAAGTTCCCAAATATGTTGGCAATGACTATAAATTCTAATTCTAATTCATAATTAGAATTAGATAAATTAAAACTCCTTTTAATTTATCTTTAATTCTCTAATTAAATAATTTATAATCATATATCAAGATTGACGTCTGACAACTCATCATGACCACTCAAATATTTAGGAATGTCAAAGTGGTTTTGACTAACCTTTTCGTGCATTATTTTTTTGTATCATTTAATCATTGCATCAACCAATATTCTAATTAGACATAGAGCATGAAATTAATGTCTATTACGTAGAGTTTGATTGCTGTCCTCATGGGTGGGGACAGATGACAGGGACGCAAAAGTTATGTGCTCCATAGTGTTTGCTTGTTGTCCTCACCCATTTTTGTTCCATCTTCAGAGCATAAGGACAGAAATTTTTTGTTCCTTCAAAGACTGTGGTACAAGATTTCTTATCCCAAGGACAAAACAAAACACATAAAGAAATGGCAGAAATACCCCTCCCATTATGTAAGCAATTTGTTATTCTTAATTATATTATTAAACTCAACGATGATGATGATGATGATAAATTTTGAACTTATTATTATTATTATCATTACATCATCATCATTATTATTATTTTATCATTATTACTATTATTATTATTATTATACGAAATTAATTTCTTATTGTTATTGTTATTATTGTTATTATTATTTGTTAACTTTTTTACTAATACAAATCATTCATTTTAAAATAATCAATGAATTACATATTTTTAATCATATTATACTACAGGGGTATTTTAGTCATTGATATTGTTTTTATGTTACGTCAACTGCAACCAAACACATTTTCGTCCTCAAGATTGAGACAGTTTTATCTGTTTTGTCCATCATAAGCAAACACCTCACTGTCTTCAATTTTTGTTCTGTTCCATCTCTGTATATTGGAGACAATAACCAAATGTAGCGTTATATTTTGAGTCCAATCATATTAGTTCTCTGCCATTAACTATTGATTGAATTAATGGTATTTTAAAACTATTTACAAAACGTCATTCCACTTTGGCCAAGAATTTTCTGAATCAATACTAATCGAGAAATGAAACATTCTTCTTAATTACTTTAGGGTAATGAATTCTATCTTGATCACACAACTATCTCTATATAATTCATGATACATCTAAATAGGTCATAAATAGTATCAAAATGTAGCAATCCCTATATAAGATAACTTTCTTTATCTCAAGTCAAATGATCACTTATATAATCATCACAATGGGAATTCCATAGACATATAAGTAATGTTCCAAATAGATTTCTCATTTTGGTTATATTCAGTGAACTTGTTCTCTAATAAGAACTCACACGTTGTTTAAGTATCTATATACTTTAGCCTATGAGATCGACTACTTCCTTCATAAGGAAAAACAAAGCGTGTAGTAGTCTTTTTAAGTTTTATTAATGTCCAATCTTAATAAAACAATGACTAAGAATATTTAGGAATAATACATAAATGCAATATGAATCTCATAATTATAATCTCATTATAATTTCATTTGCAATGTACAATTATCCCATGAACTGTATCATAGACATCTAAACATGTACAAGATAAAGAATGTCTTTAAATAATTTGTCACTAAATTACAACCAAAGCGATTAGCTGTAGGGTATAAAGCAACAATTATATCTATGATATATTCTAAAATTGTTTATTCATGGACCATGGTGAAAAATACTAAGGGCATGGAAGCACTTCGCAACACTTAGCTCATTGATCTCTTACTTAAAGTGTTCTTTGGACTCTTATCAAGTTTGTTAAGATGTGGAAAGATTTGTAGCCTATGTTGGATAAATTACTTATGGTCGAATATTAAATGAGGAATGTTAGGCACCAATTCCGAAACCCAACTCTTGCTCTGATGCTAAACAATGTTGGACCCGCTTTCGGAGCCCATCATTTAAAGTCATAAGACGTGTGTTAGACTGAATCATAGAATGTGAGCAAACACATTTCTTAAACTTCAGAACAGATTTTGGGAAACCTCAAACTAGAATCACAATTTGACTTCTTCAGAACCTTTGTTCCCCATTGTCTTAAGTTTCTAATGACACAAAAATCATTCGATGTAATTTAGAATTCTAAGAGTTAGGGCTTATTCTAATTAACCCTCATTAGTCATCCTCGACTCATCTTCATTCTCTCATACCGTAGGTGTCGGGCCCTATTTTCCTAATCATTCTTATACTGAAGCAAACATTCTATGCTTAACTTCCATCCAGATATTGTAAGTATTATGGACTGGGTTAAAATTCTATTCCTTCAGATCATTTATAGTTATATGCCTCTATTTTATTTTGAAATAAGAACCTTTTCATTTAGAGCTCTATAGCTCAAGATATATTTAAAAATCCAAAGTGTGGTCATAAATTAGTTATGCCCCTTCGACCGATCCCTCATTTTCCTTCCATCAATCTCTTTTAAATCGACCTCAAAAGCTACAAATTTTATTGAGAGACGGAAAAATGTGTTAGGAATCTATTGCTTCAAAAATCACTTAATTTAGAGGTCGAGTTATGAAGTTATGGCCAAAAAGAATCAACCATGCTCATGTCCTCGATCACGTTGTACCTAACTCGTAACAATTCGCATAACTTTCACTGGAGATTTTGGATTAAGTTTTTTTTTGAATGGTTTTGAAGAAAACTTCTAGACCTACAACTTTCATAACAACCTCGAAGGCAAATTCTATCATCTAGAGGGTCAAGATGGAACCAGACGATAAGATCAGATGAATAGTGCACTAAACGATATGATGTCATCACCAGACGATACGTCCTCACCGAACGATATGTATTCACCATATGAAGCGTCCTCACCAGAAGATTCATCTTCACTAGAGGAAGCATCCTCACCAAATGATACATCCTCACCAGATGAATTGTTCTCACCAAACAATACGTCCTTACAAGACGATCCATCCTCACCAGACGATTCATCCTCACCAGACGATCTATCCTCACCAAAAAAAGCGTCCTCACCAGATAATAGATTCTCACTAGACGAAACGTCCTCACCAGACGATACGTCCTCACCAAACGATACGTCCTATACTCCTGAGCATCTCCACTTATAAGGACTATAACTTTTGACTCTAGTGTCCAAAAATTTCACACTATATACCGTTGGAAAGCTAGAAAGATAATCTATAACTTTTTAGAGACAAATTGTCAAATTCAGCCTTGATTAATCCAAATTTTTACCCTAAAGTCAGAATGTGAATTTGTCCCTTATAGAAGACTTGAAATTTTGCATTTCGCAAACTTGGAATGTCTTGAGCTTAACCAATCAGCTACCAAATTGACTTCATTAAACTCTCAAATCTCAACTCATTAGTCTCATCACCTTCAACTACATTTGATGAGTCATAGTTCCTATCTTTCTTTCCATAGTATCTTGCTTATACATACATATATATATATACATATACATATATATATATATATATATCGATGATTTATGTTTCAAAATCATCAACTCAAATTGATTGATCTTTCACGTATATCTAATTCCAACTCACATCATCCATGCACCATTCACATTTCATTAATATCAAAAGAATAAAGTTTTACAAATCTTTAATGGCATTCCAAGCCACATTACATCATCATCTAAAAATCTCAAATTATAAAATGTCCTTGAACAAACAAACTTCTTGCTTTCCCAAAATCAACTCAAACTATAAAATAAACAAATTTGGAGAAATGCCCTTAGGCTGTTGATCACTTGGTCTCTTAGCTATCACCTGAAGGTGGGATAAAAGGGGGTTGAGCTTGAAAGCTCATG
This sequence comes from Erythroxylum reticulatum, assembly GCA_025504915.1. NCBI lineage: Eukaryota > Viridiplantae > Streptophyta > Magnoliopsida > Malpighiales > Erythroxylaceae > Erythroxylum > Erythroxylum reticulatum. Next base: position 22,155,828 of record JANSVA010000009.1, read on the forward strand.
GGTAACAAGTTTATAACAAAGAATAAGCAAAATCATTGAAATGTTTCTTATCTTATAAAAGTTATAGTGAATTTATAAAATGCTTTATTCTCAAATTCTCAGTCAATTTCGCAATCTTTTTGCTCAAAACTTATAATTAAAAATGTCCTCACATCGACATAGCAAAGTACATTTAACCATCACTATAGAACACTCAAATTATGCAAAAAACTTGACAATTTCAAAGATGCAATGCATAAACAAATTGCTCGAGGGTTTCATGGAAACAGAATGAAGAAATAGAAGTTTACCCCATGAACAGAATAAGTCCACTTTCGGAGCTCATATGCCACTCTCGCCTAAACAAAAGCACAGAATCATACTCAAATCATTTTATCATATGCTCATATGTTCATACTTTCATGCTTTCATATCTTTTCATTCATACAAAATGCCATGACATGTTTCAAGGCATAACATGAATATTTCAAATCCATTCTCCATTTTAAAATCAAAATTCATGGACCAACGTGGAGCAATTTCTCAGACCACTCAAAACATTAAAACCAACATTTATGAAGTAATTGAAATCATTTTACTTTCTTGATTTGTAAAAACGTTAATGGATCATAACTCTATTATAAACATGTAACCCACCTTGATTTCTTTGCTTATAGCCTTGCTCAAAATTTCTCTACTCTTGCTTCTCTTGTCTTTCTTGCCTCCCTTGAATCTTCATTAAACAATGAGTTTCTTAGCTCTAATTGATGCTTTAACCTTCCTCTTCCTTTTTCCCTTCTTGGTCATCTCAAAAAATCCTCTTGAAGACTAAGAAAAATTGAAACCTGGATGATCTCTCTTCTTTTCTCTTCTTTAGCTCTTTCTTTTTTTCGTGCTTTTCTCTGTTCTCTCTTTTTTCATCCACGCATCTAGCTTCTTCTAGAATGTCCGACCCCAAATTTTCTTTTTCTCTCCCCTTTTATACCCTTCAATGCCTTAAGACTTTATAACTTAAGTGATGTTCAACTAATGCCCCTTATGCAATCTTACTATCCTAACACTTTACTTCAATTTACCTATGTCATAGAATCTCACTCACATTAAC
>JANSVA010000009.1:22166913-22197954 GCA_025504915.1 Erythroxylum reticulatum
ATAAAAATTATTTATTTTTAAGTTTTATTTAATTTGCAATTATTATTAGTAATAAAATTTTTATTATTATTTTAAAAACTTTGAAAAAAAAGGAGGGAAGGAGAGGGAGGGAGGGAAATTTTGAAAATTTTTGAAAATTTTGCAAAAAAATCTCCCAATTTTTTAAAATTTCTGGTACCGGCCGATATTTAATTGGTATTTTGAATACCGGTCGATACAGCCGAAATTGGCCAGTACCGACCGGTATTTTTTACCGGTACCATCTATACTCGTATCAGTACCGATTTTGGGCCGGAACGGTACGTACCGGCTGGTACCGTACAGTATTCTATACAATGCCCCTGTTACTCTTGTGCATATTTTTTGATAGTAAATATTTTTTTTTCACCTTTTACTTCAAAAAAAGAATTAGGTATCTAGGAATTGAACAACTTTCTCTGTTGCAGCTAGGATAAGCCTTATCCTTAAAAATCCTCGGATCTTACCGAGCAACGGACAAAACCGATCCTATTGTATTCCCATTCCCATCTACTCACTTTTCCCGCCACCACCAAAGTCCTTGTCCGTACAACATTTAGACCATGAAGTCCTTGTTGTCTACTTCAAGTTTTGATTGTAGTATTGTTCCTTCGTCAATCATCCATTGCTGTGTGCTTCCTGCTTCTTCGCTTTCCTGGAATTCTCCAATCGCCAGTTCTACTTCTACCAACCCAGTAGTAAGCTCTCTGAAGCGATACCTCCACGTGTCCACTGCTTCACGATCCCACTCTCCGTCGAACCGGAAATGCCGCAAAGAAGATGAAGACGACCCAGAAGCCTATGTTCAAGTTCTTAGGGTTCCTGACCACTGGCTGCTTCCATCTAAAGCCCTGGAGGTACACTTTTCTTCCCAGTTGATTTCTACTAGTTTACATACTTCCATGAAAAGTTCTGTCTTTTGGTTTGAATTAGAGATGCTTCTAAGTAAATCGTAAGTTTTGTTGTTGCAATTGGAAGTGATTATCCTGAACTTACATGATTTTGACTTGGGTGTTCCTGTCGAAATCCTTTCTCTCATTGTAAAGCGCAAAATATTTACAGATCTTTCAAAAACTTTCATTTCCATGCACATATCACTGTTTGAAGACAGGGATCAGTTATTGGTAATTTCCTATTGAAGTCATTAACATACTCAATTTCATCATAATACTCCAATGACTTGGCTATCATTTTATTGGGGAAATACTAAGAAACTTTTTTTGTTGGGGGTAAAGTAAATAAATTATAAAAAAAACAGAACCAGAAACTGAAAACACAGGAGTGTCCTTCCAACATGAGAAACTACATATTAGCACTACTCAATAAGGAGAAATACGATAAACAACATAAGTGAAAGCATAACAACTAAACATCAGACCCAGTGAAAAAACTTACTTCAAAAACTTTCAGACGAGATGGACAATCAGCAGATCAACAGATGTTCCAAGTAGACGTCATGGCTGAAGACATCTTGGTGTTAATCCTTTTAGCAAGCAGAATCTCTTTAATCCAATTGAAAAGATTCTGACAGATAGGCTTATGCTTTCAGAACTTTGAGTATTTGTCAATTCTTTTCTTTCAAAATAGCTTACATGGTGCAGCTGAAGAGTAGCTTGACTGAATCCAAGTTAGTTTTGCAAAAGAATAGGAGATCATCCATAAAGGAGGGACTGAACAACCTAAGTTTGCTGCTTTTGTTATAGTATTTGAAGTTCTCACAAATCTCTATTTTCCTAGCAATCAGTTGTACTAAATCTTCTATACAAATAAGGCAAAGATAAGGCAAGAGTGGATAACCTTACTTCAATCTTTCTCGCCTTTGAAGATTTTAGTTGGTTCACCATTAATCAAGATACTATAAGAAGCTGTAACAATACATTTCTTGATCCAACCAACATATATATATTTTTGGAAATCCTAAAGCTGTCAAAGTATTGAAGAGGAAATTCTATTCCAGAAGATCAACCACTTTACAAAAATCAATCTTTATTGTGCAATCATTGCTGTTGTGTTTGCTTTGATAATTTTTGAACAATTTCTGTGCCTAAAGGATATTATCACCAATGTTTTGGCTTTGTATGAAAGTCCCTTGCGAGGAACTCATGAACGTCTTGAACACCTCTTTTAATCTATTTATAAGCAATTTTCAGATTATCTTGTACACCATGTTATAATAAGAGATGGGCGTGAATTCTTGGAAGCAAGTCAGGTTAGGAACTTTAGGAATTAAACAAATGCAAGTTTTGTTTAATATTCTAGGTAGTCTGCCATTTAAAAAATTCAAGGATAATTGAAGGAATAGAGTTACCCAATAAGTGCCAAGTTTTAGGAAAAAGGCTTGCATTGAATTCGTTGGTAACAGGTGCCATGTTTGCATTTAAACGTGAAAGAGCCTTCTCTATATTCATGTCTTGTGAAGGGTTTGGAGGGAAACTCTGCCTGATCCTAAGTTATAATCTGAGTAGTAAAGCAGGTTAGATCAGTTAAGGAATCGGAGGCATTACCTGCGCTACCAAGCGAGTAAGTGCTTAAATGAATTAAACTTGAGCAATCACTCAACAATGTGAGGAACTATTGTGTTTTCTAAACGTTTGGCCGTACAATTGAAATCTTTCTAGTGTTCGTGCCTTTTGCTGGACATCTTGCTACTAGTAATGATGGGACTTGAGTGTGTGGTGATTGTTTTTAGGTGTTTGTGGATAGATTATTGTTTTTGGATGCTCACAACATGTCTTAATCATGTCTTCAGGAATCAAAGTGGTTGAGGGTGAACCTGCACAAATGGTTGGATGATGAGTACTGCCCTGAGGAAACCAATGTGCAAATCAGCCAGGTCGCTGCTCAGTCATACTACGAGGCTTTACTGGATAAACAGACTGACCTAGGTGTAATTTTGTTGAAGATGGCTAGAGCATTGGAATCTATTTCCTATCAAGAAAGCTTTCATGGAGCGTTCTCATCAGCAAATGCAGCAGTGAACTTGATTGCTCATCGAATAGAACTTCAAGGTTAGAACATCTGAGTTGCCATCAATCATTTTTGCAGGCTAATGCTATTGCTTCTCCCATCTTTGTTTTTAGTTTCTATCACTTCAACTGTTTGAGCTGAGGGGCATTTTGTAAATAAAGAATGGTATTAAATGCTTGATAATTCTCCAATAGATCTTTTCTTCTCTTCAGCATGTCAGCATTGCTGCACATACAGCCAATCTCATTACTAAATCATTGTTAATACATATCTCTGGAGCTTTTCTATAATTTTGCCTGTGATGTATGCTTGAGAGGACTAAGTTGCTTTGATTATAAGTGTTCTGGAAAGTTTCTTCCGCAAATAAAACTCTTTTTTTTTTCTTTTCTATTAATTCGATTCAGTTTGTAAGGAGTGAAAAGTTTTGAAATGTAGACTAGTGAAAGGTGCTACCTTGCCTGATATTATGGGCCATCAGTATTATGACAATCCATGGGCAGGATCATGCTTTCTTCTGCAAATCTACTGTTTATTATAAACTCTATAAATCAGAAAACTGACAGGTTACTCTGTCAACTCTAGGCATGGAACATAATTAACCTGAATGAACGAAATCAGGTTAAATACAGAAATCTTTTTAAAATGAGCTCATATTTAGTTTAATTTAATTTGATATTTTTATTTAAGAGTTGTCTTGCTGCAGTTAAATCAATAGTTCCATGATGGTATCCTTGAAGCTTATGGAGCCATTATAAAATACGACTTCATTGTATACAGATAATTCTCCCAAATAAGAACAGGATTAGAATTTTGTTGTTAAGTGCCATATTTTCTTTTCTAATTCACAGTTTTCCATTGATTAAAATTGGTTTTTACTAATTCAAATAAATAGCAACTCGATTAGGATGACCTTCTAGAAACATAAAGTTCCTCAGTTTCCTTAGGGGAAGGAATGGTGTGTGGAGTTTCTTTAAAACTTAATTATTGGTTAAGGATCCCATGCTTTCCTTACAGCTTGGAGCTGTGAGATCCACCCATGTACGTGATCACCAAAAGCCTTAAGCTTTAGCTTTCTCAAGACTGATTTTATATTTGTTTCTATCAATATAAACAATATTTTGTTCTGCTTTTCAGTCTCAAGATCTTATTCCCTTCAATCTAATATTGAATTAGCCAAACTACTTTCTAGCTTTTTCTGACCATGAGACTTTGCTTAAGAAGAACCAAAGTTTATGAACGTAGTCTGTTCATCAGAAACTCTGGAAAAATTTAAGCACAGGATCCAACGAAAAACTTGTAGAAGCAATGCCCTCAATTCTGATTGTACTATTCTCTACCGTAAATAATTGATTGGCGGCAATCAAATGGAATAAGAAACTTGACAAATACTAATCAAGTATTAAGAGCGTGTGGTGGAAAGAATTAATCACAGTCAACCTTCCTGAACCATTGTGCGTGGAATAGGAGTTAGATGGTAGGGTCTGATTGATAGCATAGCTTGCAAAGTGGTGTCTGATTGATGTTATAATGCTCGTAGCATATTAGACATTTGGTGCTAAATCATTTATAGCAGATTGTCCCCATTTTTACATGGTGGAGGCCTATGACCTTGACTTAGCAACCGCAGGAAAGTGAAATGGGTTTCCTAGCTCTGCCCTCCTCATGATCAGGAAGCTTTTATATAACTATTCATGCGCCCCAGGCTATATGTCGTCCATGTTCAAAGAAGTACATTCTCATACTACATATTTGCAGCAGCCAGAATGTTATCAGAATGGTAGTTCCGACACGAGTCTTAATCAAATGACTGCATTCTCATTCATTAGAATTTAACCATAAAATGCTTTGGTAGAAGTATTGAGAATATTTGTTTAAAGATGAACTCCATCACAGTAGAAGTGTGACAGCAATGATAAATGATATGGACTCCGTTATTCCAGAAATAAAAGATATCACAGGTAGACTTCAAAGTCCGGAAGTGCAATACCTGGCAAGTTGATGGACGTTTAGAAATCCTTTCTTTCACTAAGCACTATCATGTGGCACACGTAATTTCACTTCGAAAAGCCATATGAATTTCAACTCAAATATGTCAGTATCATGTGGTTTTGAGGCATTATTCTGTACAGTATCATATGATGCACGCACATATAATATAATTTTCATCAGCAATTATAGGAGTTCCATGTTAACAGAATTCAAATGTGGAGCATATGTTCTTTGATCTCAATCATTAATTGTTGAGTTTAAAGAAAAGATTGTTAGAATATCTCATAACATACTTTAGATATTTCCATGAGAATATTCAAGTGCTACGTCTCTGATTCCATGTTTAAACATGTTTAATTGAACATTGAGCATAAAAAAGGGCCCCATTGTTTAATGTTTTGGTTAATTAGCAGTTGTCAGAGGTCCACACTCTTCTTAATAAAAAGGTAATAATAAATGTAGAGAATGTTAGTAAAAGTTGTTAATGTTTTCAAAAGAAATAAACGTCAGATAATGTTGAAAGTTTCTCAAATATTGTTTTAGAAGCTATATTATCTCTGGCGGGAATAAAGCAACTTTTAAGATTGATCAAAGTTAACATTATACTTATAAATAGTTTTGAAATATTTAGGTGTATTTTTATCTTCTAATTTTTTTTGTTTTCATCAATATATAATACTCCAATCCAACTCAAATATGTAAAATTAAGTATATTATCAATTTATTAAAAAAAATTATTTTCCCCGAAAACTATCGAACGATAGAAACGCATTGCAGGACTTCGTAGGCACTAAGTACTGAGTCGCAATATAGTAACTTGCCATAAGAAAGTCTGGGTCATGATAATAGATATAATGCCTGTTGCCTAAACTTCCATTATTGCACGCAGTTTGTTTAACAGGTCCCATCAACTAACTACGGACATATGAGAACTACAATGTCGAGAGAAAAGCTGCAATGCTTGATGATTCTTATTTTTACGCACTTCTTTAATTTCATAGAGGACTTCCAACTATCATTCAGCCAAGTCAAGTGCGTGAAGGGCTCAAAAGAAATGCACCGTATAGACAGATCGTTGGTTTAAAGTTACAGTAGACTGTTAGTTGAAAGGGTCCAAACTCCAAAATCTGAACCAGCTTCATAACCTTTGGTTGCATTCATCAACAGCTCTTGTACATAACCGAAACATGGTCCCTGAATTCTGTGGTCCAAATATATGTAGTCCTTTAAAGGGCCCTAGTTGTTTACGTTTCAAGTAAATTATTGGTACAAAAGACTTGACACTTTATGTATATCTATGATTGGAGAGTGGATAAACGGCAAGAGATGAAATTAAGTTTGTTTCCATTTTACGTGAAATGTTTACAGAGAAACATGGGGGCGGTGGCTAAAACAAGAGAACCAGATAGAAGAAAATAACAATGAGAAAGCCACATAATTTGGGGAATATATCATCTATCTAGAACTGATTTTCTTAAACAAAAAAATCGTTTCCCATAATTTGCGGTCCTAGCATTAAAGTTATCCTGGAGTTATTGGAGATAGAAGAAGAGCTGGTTGAGGAGTGGGAGCAACCACAACCTGACCAATCATTTACTGTCTTAGATGTCTGCCTGGCATGTGGGTGGGTCCTTTTTGGCGCTTTCTCTGTCATGGCATATGAACGTGGGTGATGTTTCTGCTATGTCCATCGATCAACGTGAAAAAGGATAAAGTACAGCACCAAGTCTTTTCCATGTGGCCACTCGTTGGTTCTTTTTTTTTTTCCCCCCACCCGCTCGTAATCAATTTAAATAGGAGGTGAAGACTGGATGATACAATTTTCTCTGGATTTGATAAAAATGTGGTTGAATGTCTATCGTTATTATCTTTATATATTCAACCATTGGAGGAGCTATTCAGTTTCCGTCGGGATGTCCGTACACTGCTCCGTGTGAAAAAGCACTGGTACCCCGGGAGAACTTCCCGTTGGTCCTGAGGTCCGATAGCTTATTGGGTGCGTCTAATAGGTCAACACATGCATTATAAGCTCTCTCTCAGTTAAATTCTTTCTTTTTCTCCTGTTTTACAACTGGGTATTCCTTCGTTAACTCCATTCTCGAGGACATATGAAGTCAAAAGCTTCACATTTCTAATTCAAAACTCAAAAAAGAAAATGTTAACTCTATTAGGTCCAAGTCCAACTCAAAAGGTTTATCTTATATGTTTCGCTTTTCCTTTTCCTTAACAGTCTCTTTCTCGGATCTTACTGATTTGCCATGTTTTTACTCAATAAATTGCAAACCTTTTATATTTTCTTAGTTATTGGCTTTGACTCTTAGCTTGTAAACCTAATTTATAAATATGTTCAAAATTCTTTCAACAAATAGAAGCTTTTTCTTAGGTTATGTTTGCTTGAAAGTTTATTAATGAAATATAATGTAATGTAATATTATTCCATCGATTAGAATAAAAGTTTATGATAGAATGGAATGAAATGTAATAGAAAAGAAAGGTTTCATATTACATCTCATTCTATCCTAAACAGTAAAAATGATAAACTCTAATTTGAAGAGTTTATAATAGAATGTAAAATGATAGACAATTTTTCACTATATTACATTATAAACCCTTCTTTTAAACAACTTTTTACTATATTATATTATAAATCATCTCATCCCTTTCAAACAACAATGTTTTAATATTACATCCATTTACATCCTATTTTATTATAAATCATTTCATTTCGTTAAAAATCTTACATCTAACCAAACATAGCCTTAAAAAATAAGAACTCTATTGACAAGTATTCAGTTTATAACAAGTATAGATCAAAAGCAAAAATTTTGAAATTGATGCTTTCTTTCAAGATATCAAGCCAATGATCTCCCAAATTCAATTCAGTTTATTTTAATATCTAAGAAAGAAGAACAAAGACAAAGACGTGTTCATATTTTATACCACATATAATAAATTTAGTTTAAAAGAAGAACACGAATAAAAACATGCTTGTGTCCTTATTCTTTTTTTTTTAAGAAGAATATAGAAATACACATGCTTACATCTTAGGTTGTGTTCTTTTAAAGAGCTCAACGATCGTGTGTCAGGTCGTACTCTTAAGTAATAAACTAAAAAAGTAATCCCGTTTGAAGCAAATGATATTGTGACTTAGAAAAATCCAAAGATATTAGGCCATATTGAGTTTGAATAAGGTAATTTTATTTATTTGTAGCTTGTATAGATGTTAGTGTTAGAGATTTTTCTTCATAATTGTTGAGATTGTACAATTGTAAATATATTCTTAGAGTTCCAATTATAGTTGCAGGATTAAATGTTGGGATTTCTTCCGTTATTGTACATTATATAACTAGTATGTTCCGAGAAAATAATAATGAACAAATTTATTTTTCCTTCTTCTTCTTATCTTTCAAGTTGGTGTAAGAGTGTACAAAACCTATCTGAAGACGAGTGAAAATTTTGTTTCTATTGTTATTCAATCCAAAGGAGCTTTTAATATAGACACCATTCTTTATAAAACAAATGATAATGTTCACAACTGACGGAGATGTATATTGCTGAAAGGAAAAAAAAAACTCTTTTATATCTGTAGCAAAAGCCACCTACAAAATCTAAAGAGGTGTATAAGAAGTAGTATGCAAAAAGTCAAAAAGTTAAAAGATGGTTGTTGATGTCTACGAGTTTAGAGATTATGAAACGATACTTACAGGTACCCACAGCCCATGAAATCTAGAGTACACTAGCAAAAGCCTTCCATGATGAAAGTGATGAATTGTAATTTTTTGCCTTGAAAAAAAAGGCATTCACTACAAATCAAAGTGGAAGACAATAAAGAGAACTTAAATGATAAAATGAAGTTGTCTTATTGCTCGTGAAATGAGTAAGTCACAACTATAGTGAACAAAGTTCTTTCAAGATGATATGGAAACTTAAAAGACAACCTTGGTATTTTAAGTAACAATATCAAGCAGGTGTATTGGAATTAATGTTTTGTTTTGAAAAATCAAGCAAAGAAGCCTCAAGTACGGTTCAACTTATCTCAATAAGTTTTTAAAAAAAAACACGGGTAAAGATACAGATATGTTTTATATTATGTACAATATATTTAGTTTTAGGAAAAGAAAATACGAGCAAAGGCATATATGTGTCCTTGATCGTGTGTTTTCAGAAGAACACAAGGCAAAATTGTTAACTTAATTTTTTTTGCTGTTCTAGTTCTAACTAATTTATTCCAAAATACACAGCCCACGCTTAGATTTTTTGACAGAAAAAAGAGTATTACCTTCATCAGGATTAAACTAATTAATATGGAAACAGTTGTTACTTGTTAGGTCCTAAGCCGTGTGTATAGAGATGAAGTTTTCACACGTTCATTGATTGCGAATGTGACTGTGGCACTCCTTGCTATAAGAAAAGCATAGCCCATTGACAGACTCTTGAGCAAGCACAAATTATACTTCACATTCCCCCTTCTGTCTCCATTCTTCAACACAGCACGTTCAGTCATGGCATTCAAAAGCAATATTATGGTGTGCACACCATTAGAATGTGAGAGCTCAGCAGAAATGTTGTCTTCCATGGACAAAGCCAAGGAAGAAGGCGCTGATCTTGTTGAGCTTCGCTTTGATTCTGAGACTTTTTCTCACATTTCCCAAGTCGAAAGGCTTATCAAACGCAGAACTCTCCCTTTCATTGTTTCTTTCAGGTATGTGGATACATATGTGTATGATATACATGTTTAATTTCCAGTTACTGTTCTCTCATCATGAATATTCCTACACTTCAGTGCATTATTGTTCCCTTTCTTGGTCTCTTCTTCATGTTGTAATGTTGTCTACCCTCAATTATTACACACACTTCGATGGTCACAATGACAGTTCATTACCTGATAACTGTTATATTATCATCAAATCATCACTGTCATATGATGAACTGTGTAATGCATCATCAAGAAGGACACTCCACAGGAAAAAAAAAAAGGTAATTACGAATTCAAAAAGAATTAAATCCGTAACAACTTGATATCCGTTTAATGCCAATAGTCATTAGCTCTACTTAATTCATAACTCCGTTTTCATCTTTACATCACTACCAAATGGTCCCCTCGTACGATTGATCCGCTAGCCAACTAGGGGGTTGAGTGATCGGCGGAGTTAGTGTTATTGGCAGTCGATGGCAAGCATTAATGAGGTAATGCAAGTGCCACGCTACTCCAGTCTTCGAGCTTGATAAGACATGGTGCTTATTCTAGATAAACTGTGGCTTGTACAGTGGGTTGGGTGTAAGCTTCTGGTCCCATCTTCTTTTTGCATTTTTTGTGTATGTGTACATTATAAATACAAACATACATACATACAGATAACTTAACTAAACTTTTTTAATGAAAACTTTAAATTTTATTAGCTTAATAATAATGTGGCATGCCAATTCAGTTACAAACTATTTTTAATTAGCTACTTGAATATGTTAACTTCTATATATATATATATATATATCATCAACTCATCGAGTATCAACTTGGTGTCTTCCATTGGTCGTATGTACGCGATTACACTGCAGCATCAATTCCTGCCCTTCTCACTTGTTTGTGAACGAGAACAGCTAAACAGGTTTATTTATCCTCTGGAACTGCACAAGTTCTGATAAGAGAAGATTTTGATCTTTTGCCTGTTGATAATTATAATATTGTCGGAATCTCATGGTTGTGCTACTTTGACCTGCAATAACTAACGATTAAGGAGCTAAGCTAGGTGTTTCTTGTGCAACCACTCATAAAATAACTTGCCACATGTTTTTCTTGTTAGTTGATCAGTTGTGTTTCTTAAACAGAACCGTAATCTTTATTTTTCCAAGTGTAAATGAGACTAGAAGTTTCCAAAAAAATTAGAAATTGGAAAAACTTTCAATGTCCTGAACTAGAGAGTCTGCTCCTGGTAGCTCTATTTAAGCCTTTATCCTCTCGAAAGCACAAAATTTTCATCTTTCTATGACTGCACAAATACAAATTGCCTTGTAGTTAATCAACATAGCATGTGGCCTTGCAGGGCTACATATGGTTTTAGTTGCTTCTTTGGCAATTTTAGCATTTGTTGAACTTAACCTACCTGCCTTCCTTGGATATAAATCTGGAATCTGTAGTTAAATGTCGTAAGGACCACTTGGGAAGACGGAATTTGGGGGATTGGATCATCAATGACGATCACATTGTTTGCAACCACCCATTTTTGTTTGATGCAATCAATGTTGTTTGAATCCAATTAATATTAACGAATTGTCACTTCCACAATATACAAGATTAATTTGATATTCCAAAATATTAAGAATATTGAATTTTAAAACAAATGTTAATCTATTCGAACACAAAGTGATAAGATATTTTTAGATCATTTATTTTTTTTCCAAATTTATTATAAAATTTTGACGTTAATTATATGCCCTGACCTAAAAATTTTGACTCATCACATTAAATGAACTCATTAGTTAGTAAAGATTTTAATATTTATCACATTATTCTTCTTTAGAAGTTAATTGGAAATATAATCAGCTAATTTTGTAGGGAAAACTAATATGACGGGCGGACTTGACTGAAATTCTTGTCCTGTTAACAGGCTAAAGTCGTCAGGAACTTTAAGCAACGTTGAAAGAAAGGATACGTGTATGCAAGTACTGAGACTGGCTCTTGACTTAGATGTGGAATTTATTGAAATGGACTATGAGGTAATCGGAAAAAAGAATTTCCAGTTCGTTCCTATTGAATACTGAATCAAGTTGACAAGGAAATATTGATATATCGCTTCCCCACATGAAACGATTACAGATAGCTTCAGACAGCAACATGGCTGACTATTTCTACAACAGATCCAATACCAAACTAGTTGTATCAAGCTATGTCAATGGAGGGACACCTTCAGCAGAGAAGCTTGGTCATCTGATCGCCCGCATGCAGTCTACTGGAGCGGACATTATCAAGCTCGTGATAGATGTCCATTACATCACTGATTTGGCGCCTGTCTTTAAGATGCTAACTCATTGTCAGGTATTCGTTTTGACACTCACACACAAAGGAAAAGACGAAACACTAACGGGGATCTTATTTCTTCGAATGCAGTTGATTGGGACAATCTTTCCGGCAAATTAATTGTAAAGTTCCTTGCTTTAAACTTGGAAAAATGTATTATTCTCGACCAATCCACTCACTCTAGTTCTTTCGTCTTCAGGTGCCTTTTATTGCTCTTGCCGTGGGTAGTAGAGGTCTCATATGCCAGCTTTTAGGCCCAAAATTTGGAGGATTTTTGGTTTATGGAACTCTGAAAGGCAAAGAAGTACCTGGGATGCCCACTCTACTTAGTCTCACTCAAGTTTATAAGCCTAAATACATAAATCCTGACACCAAAGTCTTTGGTCTCATTTCAAACCCAGTTGGCCACAGCAAAGGTCCTATTCTGCACAATCCTGCTTTTAGGCATATAGGATACAATGGAATCTATGTTCCTATGCTAGTGGATGACATCAAAGAATTTTTTAGAACCTATACAAGCTCCGACTTCGCTGGTTTCAGGTATGTAATAAACCCCTTCTATTTATTTCAAGTTTTACAGCTGTTAAACACTATTAGACTTCATCAGCTCTGCATTCTCATGTTATAGTCAATGTCAACTAGTATTGTCATTTGATAAATAGTTAGTATTGTCATTTGATAAATAGTCATTTCCCTTCTGCTCAATGCTTGTAGTGTTGGGATCCCACACAAGGAGGAGGCAGTAGGATGCTGCGATGAAGTCCACCCACTGGCTAAGGTCAGGAAACTCCAATAAGTTAGGAAACAGTTATCATGCATGGCAGATTGGAGTTTTGTTCTGTTCAAGTTGGATTTGTTCCAAAATGATATCAAAGTTCACGTGAAACTAAATTATTTTATCTCATTTAAAGTCTTCACGTGCCAAGATTTTTAGTTATATGCATAAATGTCATCTCATTAAAACTGCAGCTTGAAGAGTAACTACAGGATCAAATAGCTAAATAACAGATGAGATAAGTTCTTGCTTGTTTGATTGAATTTTTTTTATAAGCTTCTAAACAGCTGAATTCTTTGTGAATCAGTCCATAGGAGCTGTGAATACCATAATAAGGAGGTCTGATGATGGGAAGCTCGTTGGTTACAACACAGACTGTGAGGCTTGTATAACTGCAATTGAGGATGCAATGACAGGTACCATACTGGCTGATTATCTCTGTTCAAAGAGCAGTACTAAAACTTACCCTTTATTTAGCTTCAGAAAATCCATTTAGTAGATTGAGTTGGAAATACCATTGGCAACTAGATAAATCTTTCTGGTATAGAACACATGTTTGTGCTGATTCATGATTTGTCTGAAAAACAATTGTTAACTAAGAAAGCAATTTTGGAAAAGCAGATAGAGAATTAACAAAGAGAGACGCATCCGATCCATCTCCTCTGGCTGGGAGAACATTTGTGCTGGTTGGAGCAGGAGGAGCAGGAAGAGCACTTGCTTTTGGTGCCAAAAGCAGAGGGGCTAGAGTTGTTATATTCAACCGCAATTACGGTAAGAAAAGTGAAGAGTACTCTGATTGGTGAAGGCATCTCATCATTCTTGTCTTTCTAACTGCGGACTTTTTCCAAAAAGAGAGAGCAAAAGCCCTGGCTCAGGCGGTTTCAGGAGAAGCGCTACCTTATGAGATTCTAGACACGTACTGTCCGGAGAAAGGAATGGTCCTTGCAAACGCTTCCGCAGTTGGAATGGAGCCAAACACAGTTCAAAGCCCTCTGTCGAAGGTTTCTAGTTTCACTTTTGATTCTTAAGTAGATACTAATCATGAATTTTATATCAACATTTTAGTTTCTGCATGGACAGGAGGCTTTAAAATCGTATGAGTTGGTTTTCGATGCTGTTTACACCCCCAGAAATACGAGACTCTTGCAAGAGGCGAGAGAGGTAGGTGCTACTGTAGTGAGTGGAGTTGAGATGTTCATCAGGCAGGCTCTTGACCAATTCAGACTGTTTACTGGTGGCTTAGGTATCAATCATCCATTAGTTCATCACCTCACTTCGAATTACTGAACAGAACAACAATTTCCTGTGTAGTCTCAGAAGAATCTTGTGTTTGAGGAAATCAGGGTTATAGTTCTTCAGCAGAAGATAGATACTGGGTTCTAACACTCTGCTTCCTTTGTTTTGCAGCTCCAGAGGCATTCATGCGGAAACTTGTGTTAGAGCAGTTTTGATCAGCAACAATCTGACCGACTGCTGAATTTTTCAGGATAGCAATTCCATATGCAACTGGCTTAATCAAGCTATGAAGATGGGAGTGAGTTACCTATCTTAAATTAGGATGTTATAAATATGCTGCCCATCATGCGATTGGCTTGCCTCCTGTAAGAAGATGATAATTGCCTCTATATTTCTCCTTCAAAAAGGAAAAAGAAGAATACAATTTGCATTCAGGTGCAATGCTCCTACAAGCGTTTTATGTGATTGCAAGGAATGCAACATTCTCAAATGTACACTGTTATAAAGGTCACAGGCCCCAGACTCAAAACATATTAACAATAAATACTAGTCATGAATACAGAGTAAACAACATGCAGTAGTTTAGATCTGGATGAAGCTACTGATAATAATGGTGGCAGGACTAACAAGTTTAAAGACTCACAGGGCCCTTTTTCCAGTAAACTAACCCTTATCTTTCCTTCCAGGTACAAGTTCATTAAATGACCTGAAATTTTGGTTTTCAGGTTTTCTATTACAATATGGTTTCCTCTCTGCGCCTAAAAATGTCCATTCGATGATCGAAAAGAAAAGAAGAAATTGAAAACAAATGAAGAGGGCATTTTAATCCATATTCAGCAAGATTTAATTCATTTCAGAATCTTCCCTACCTAAATCATCATCGCAACTGATCAGGTGCAGGCAACTCCAAGCTCTTGAACGATGTGAAACCTCCATCAACCACCAAATTATGACCACTAACGTACTTGGCATCATCAGAGGCAAGGTATAGTGCAGCATTAGCCACGTCAATCGGCTCGCAGTTTGCACCCTTCAGAGAACCAACAGCATACACCATATCCAAAATTCGCTGAGCATCAACCCCATAATAAACTTGGCTCAATTCCTCCATCACAAACGAGGTTGGAATAGCAAAGGGTGATATGCAGTTAATGCGAATCCCATATTGGCACAGTTCCGCCGCCGCAGACTTGACAATGCCGATGACCGTACACTTAGATATCGAATAAGTGTGCTGTGCTAATCCAGCCATAGTTCCTGTGACACTCGCCGTGCAAAGAATGGAGCCAGTTCGTTGTGGGATCATCACACGAGCCGCATGCTTCACACCAGCCATGACCCCTCGGACGTTGACGTTCATAACCCTGTCAAACACTTGAAGATCGAGGTCCGTGATGCTTGGAGGAGACTTACATGCCACTCCTGCATTGTTGTACATGATGTCGAGCTTACTGTATTCAGATACAGTAAAATCGACAGCATTGGCTATGTCGGATTCTTTGGTTACGTCACATGAGAAGAAGGTGGCATTGGGTCCCAATTCTTGGGCAGTTTCATGGCCTAGTTGGCGTTGGATGTCAGCAATCACAACTTTGGCACCATTATTGATGAATTTGGTTGCAGTTGCCTTTCCTATGCCACTTGCTGCTCCTGTGATTAGTGCAACCTTGCCCTCTAGCCTACTGAGTCATGATAAGCTAATTTAAGTTCAACACTAAAATGTAGTGTTTGAAATTATATGAACTGCTAAATATTGAATTATTTTGAAGAATTGAGACTTCAGGTGTGGGAGAAGGAAAAAAAGCATGTCTAGACTAAAGAGGATAACCCAAAATTACATTAAACACTTTCCTTCAGCTTTTCCTCTCATTTGGACATCAAACTTTGATGTTTTGTACCGCTTGAAAACAACTAAGACCAACTGGAAGTGAACAAAGACACAAAGTGACGAAAACTTAGGCTTGCTCTGATGACGTGAACTTGGACAACCAATAATTGCCCACCTCGACCAACAATCAGGAAAGAATTTTGTGAGCCGGTACTGTTTGGTCATTGGTGTCAACATTAAGAAATTAACGAGTTTTCACTATAAAATTTTTAAGAGTAAAAGCTTATTATTTTGAATGATTTATAATTTAAAAAATAAACTATCTATTAAAATGATGATTGTTGTATGTAAAATAGTACGTATGATTAGTCAATTTCAATTTTGATTAATATATATATAAATTTAAACATTACTTCTCCTTGATCATAAGGAATAACATGAGCTCATCAAATTATTACTTTATTCAGTTATTGACAGATTTTGGGTTGGCAATTGATTTAACATTGTAGCGGATTGACTTTTCTTTAAAATAGTTATAAAACTCTGGCGAGACAAGTTGCCACCCAAAAGTTTGTCAGTTTGTTCTTTTTCTTGACGTTTGAGATGTCTATGCCTTTTGACACTCACAACTATTTCTCATTACTTGGGATCTAAATGAATAAAGCTAATATCTTTAGACAAAATTACCAAGAAAATCAAAGAAAAATAAGTTTTAAGTTTCTCACTCACACCTTCCAGGCTGGGATGAGATGCCTCTGATGAAGATCCTGGCAAGTTTTGCAATGGAGGCACTCCTGCTGTTTCCATGTAGTGCCAAGGGTGTTAAGAAATAACAGGAAACATTAACATTTATTGCAAACAATCGCCAAGAAACCCCATAAAACCTGACCCTTATACGATTTTGAAGAATATATATTGAATCTGTCTAAACAAAGACCGCAGACTTGGGTTGTATTAATTAGTAAAAGAAGAAACTGCAGATTCTGAACTCGAGTGCTGTCTTTTTAACTGATATGGTATCAGGAAAAGAAGAAACATGGAGAAAAGATCGGGTCGGATATCCATGGAATGGAAAAGAAGGCACAAACCTGAAGCCAGTCTGGAACATGCTTTTGTAGCAGAAGTGGAACGCTAAAAGAAGGCAATTGCACGCCAGGACACAGCTTTTTGCTTGGAGACTAGCTAGCCCCCACAAGTAAGAGTCAAGAATTGGAGAGAAGCAAAAAAGAATAGGTTTAGAAAGACAAAATATGCCCTTGCAAGTTGCTGATATAGGATCTTATACTAAAGGCAAAATGGTAAAATAATTGAATAATTTGTAACAAGAACGAATCTTGTTAGGAAGCAGGAGTCCTTTTTGAAGAATTATGCATGGCCTATGACTGATAATAATTTATTCCCATCTTTATAGGACATGTCGAATTTTATCATTTGAAAGAAAATAAGGTTATCCGTAATTAATGTTATTAAATGTTATCTCAGATTTCATTTTGGTACGGCATAATATTAATATTAAGTACCCACCTTTTCTCATGAAATTATAATAATTTATATTTAATATAATAACTATCTTTTTATTCTTATTAATATTATTTTTCACACATTTCTCATATAAGCAATAATTATAAAAATTAATATAAAAAGAAGATCACTTAACTCTATATAAGACTAAGAATAATAAAAAGTAATAATAAGTGAATTTAATTTTAAATGCTATCTTTACATATTTCAAAAGTTATTATAATAATTTTCACGTATATACATTAAAAAATATATTCAATGTCAATATAAAATATATATATTTTAAAATATTTTAATTTATATTAAAATAATATATTTAATTATGTAATCTATAAACACTTCCTATAAGTCTAACTACAAAAAAAAGTTTTTTACAAAGTCATTCTTTTTTATGTATAAATAATTATTAGTTTATTTAAGAAAAATTTTACCTTTTTACAATTTAGTCGTGAGACTTTTTAAAATTACAATTCAAACCAATATTTGCCCAATATTCTGATTACCGAGTGCTAACCGAAAGAGCTTATACAACCTGGTGGCAAAATTTGATACAAAATTTTCTCATTTAGTATCATTTTTAACCTACTAAATAATAAAAAAAATTGAAATTCAATATTATGAATTTCAAATGGATGTAAAATAAAAATGAATATATTTAGTTCTAAATTTAATTAGCATGAAAATTATAATAAGAAACTATTAACACTATTATAATTTTGGTACAACATTTAAATTGAAAATAGGGTTAAATTTATTGGATCTCCAGTAATTTGATATATTATCAAGTTATGTTAAAAACCCTAACTACAAACTCCAAATGACCATGTGTAGTGTCATATGTAGTGCAATACAAAAAAAAAATATTGTCGTTTTAAAATTTGCAACTAAGAGTTTTTAATAGAAATTAATGGTTGAAGGGATAAGTGTTATAAAACCAAAATTATAAGAGGTTATTAATACCTTTAAAAATTAGGGGGCATATTGATAATATTTTAAGTCTTTACATGATTATCTGTTTCATCACCCTACCATCAAGTAAGTATTCTATCCACCCTCTATTCTTTTGTTCTTTTACATTGAGGGAAATGTTAGGTTTAAGTGAGGGAGAGAGTGTTTTAGAATTTTATAAAAAATTGTTTTTCATTTTTGTGTTTGGTTGATTGTTTTTTTTATTTTCTTTGGGTTTTATACATGTGTTTGTTTCTTTTGTGATTTAAGTGTTAAACTTGGTCTTGTGATGCATGCCATAGGGGGGGAAAAAACTAGTTAAGTATGAGAGTGACACATGTTGATTATTTAAGTTAACTTGGATATGAGTGATGGTTAATTATGATGACTGATTTTGAAAGGGAAACTATAAAAATTTGGTAATTTCAATATAACTCACTTGAGTGTTTAAGCCAATAGATTGCAACATTTATAGCAATCTTTATTTTTCTATATGATACTCTTCTATTTGAATATTTCTCTAAAACTTTTTTGGCCTTCTCACCTAAATAGCCTACCTAATGCATTGACAATACTAACCCTTTTAAGTCTTAATTACTCCGTTTTCTTTCAATGTTTAAAACCCACAAACTAGCCTGAGCCTCATTATACCTTTACATAATCTTAGGATTGGTAGATTATTTTAATTGCTTAATTGGTGGGTTTGAGGAGAGTGACTAGAGTAAATGTAGCAGTTTACTTTATACATCATGGTAGCGCATTTAGTAGTAAGTAGGAAGAACAGGGAACAATTAAGAAGGTATGGACTTGATCATAATATGTGTATGTCTATCACATGAAATAATCAAATTTCAAATAAATTTCACACTCAAATTTTTAAAAAAATATTTGAGAAAAAAATAAATTAAAAAAATAAAGATTAAAAACTTTTATGTGACATTTCTTCTTAAAGTAGCAAAAGAGTTAGTCCATTTATCGACAAATTTAGGATTAAATAGGTTATGTAATTAAGTGTTTGAACGTTTGATTAGAGAGTGTCAGATATTTTGAGTTACTGTTGTATTAGTGATTCAAATGCTCTACTAAGCTCTAATATTTAAACTACTTTATCCAAAAAATTCTCACCTTTACCCATTTCCATTACAACTTGTGAATAAACTCCCTTTGATTTGTGCATACAAATAATTTAAGTATTGGAGGTTTAGCATATTTGCAATTTTATAGTAATCTACTCATAGGAAAAGTTTGAGTGAAATACTTGAACTCCTTAAACATTTGAGCAATATAAGTGAAATCTATGAGGAGATTCATAAAAAAAATTCACCTATTTTCAAATGAAGTTGTATTAATTATTATTCGCATTTCTTGTGAAGCTTGAGTATAATATTTTATGTTACTTAAGTATTGACTATATTTATATCCTAAGATGTCTTGTCACTTGTTCTTCACTTTAACTTTAATGTTTTTATTGGTTGAGGATGAGCAAGGGTTTGGTCTGCAGAAAATTTGATAATAGTCAAATTATGCGTGGTTTTGATTTTAATTACCTTAATTTTTGGTGTAATTATGCTCTTCCTAATGAGGATTCTTTTTTTTTCTTAAAGGTTTGGAGCTTGATTGAACATTAATCGAAAGGAAAAGGTCAATAAAGTGAATAAAAGAGATTGATCAAGAAGGAAGAAGTGGAGATCTTATAAAAATTCATAAGATGTGGGCACACGTAGGAGACATATGAATTTTAACATAGGTTTTTAGGGCTTTTAATTTTGTTTTTAGTTCAGGACTAACTTTTAACAACAGGGATTAGTAGTTGTCATTAGTAGCTACCCCTCTTACTCTTTTCTTTGTGAAAATGACGTCTCCCTCTTAAAAACACTCAAGATCACTTTTTTCATATATTATTAGGAGATCAAAACTATAATATGTGGATGACTTTTTTATTTAATCAAAGGATAGTCGAAGTTCATCTAAAACAGTTATGAGATCTAACTTTTTTACTTTTATTCTTAAATATTTATTTATTTCCTGTTCTCAAATTCTTATTACTATTTTGTTGATTGATACAAGTGTTCAATTGTTTTGGTTGACAGAATAATATACCATCATTTAGGAAAACAAACGTAGAATTGTTTGATACCATCATTTAGGAAAACAAACGTAGAATTGTTTGTTTATTCTAATCATATTGGCAAATCGACATAGTCTTTTAGGTAAGGACATTTGATTATTATTGATAGTTATAATTGGCAGGGTCATTCTTAACATTTTATAAGTCTTGGACAAAGTTAAAAAAGGTACCAATAAATTGACAATATACGAGCATATAAACTTTAAAAGCATACTTTTATTTATTAAATTTTAATATACATATATAAGTGACTCAGTTTATAAGTCCACATACTCAACAAAATATTAAATGATCATAACATCAGCTAATAATATCTTACAAATGTCAGTAACAATAGAATCACTAAAAATAGTAGTAGTAACAACAAAATAGCAATAGCAGCAATCGAATAGCAATATTAGATTGCAAAATACTAAGAGAATTGCACTAACAAACACACAGATGATTATGATTTATGTGGAAAAAAATTCCGTGCATTTGTAGATATAAAACCATTAATAATATTATCAAGATCAATATTGTCCAACATATCATTCTTGATACATAAAACAGCTAAATCATTCAACCTTTCTTGTGATATTGATGACCTCAAGTAGGTTTTCAATAATTTTAACTTTGACGAACTTCTCTTGGCTAATGCTATAGTCACATATATAATGAAAACTACAATTACAAAATTTAAATTATTTATTAATGTTTAATTATCTTTTTTATAAATAATAAGTAATCTAAAAATAAGAAAAGGAGAAACACAAATAAATACAATATCATTTAATATTAATATTCTGATTCAAAATGTCAATATAGTGTCTACGTGAATCATAAATTACAAATTAATTATAATATATTCAAATATTTAGTAAGCTAAAAATATATTAAAAAATTTACAAACTTTACCTTAAATTGTCACTCAAAACTCATAAGTCAAATCCGTGAAAATCCTTTGCTGTAAATTTTGATTTGGAGTATCTTAGATTTATATGTTGATGGACATAAAAAAAATTAGAGTGTAAGATGTTTTAAATGAATTTATAAGTAGAAGAAGTTAACGTTAACTTTAAATGAAAGTGAACGGTAGTCTTAGAAGATGAAAGATTATGTAGTAATATGAGAATTATCTCAACCCAAATTTATCTCTTCCCCTCTCTGCAACCATTAAATAGCATTTAATACCCTCCAATAACTAAGAGAATAAGCATGGGAATGCTACTAATTGCTAAACTGGGAGTAAAAATGAGCCGTTAATGGAGTGGGGCTCTGAACATGTGCCCTGACTGCCTTTGCCAAGGGTTGGCACTAATAGTTGGGTTTTGAATTTATTGGCTTAAATTAGGTCTCCCTGAATTGTAATGTTATTAGTAAATTAAATCCTATAAATGTTTCTAGGATATTTATTGGTAAGAGAAATAACTAACGATCTTATTTTAATTATCAAAAGGGTTAGGAGATATTGGTTGTTAGGTTATACCAATAACTATAACTAATTTATTTAAGGATAAGAGAATTTATTTTTGCGTCGATGATCAACTGTATGGATGAATGGAAACACTTCTTTGGTTAGTTAACTTGATATATTGATTTTCTCCAATTATTTTATGGCTTATCTTTGTTTGGTCTTTTTTTTAATTTTCCTACTATATAACTCCCCTTTTATTTTATTTTTTATTTATAAAATAATATAATACCAATCTATATAAATATGATCCTACTCACCAATGTCTCAATTTATTTTATCTTTAGAGTAGGATTCAATTAATTTTCGGATTTGATAACCCCCCTACTCGAACAATGAGAAGTTGATATTTGTTAATGTTCTCTTCCAAGTTTTATTAATAATTATCATTCTCTCTATAATGGTATTTGGGGTTGAGAGTATTATACCCTCAACTCCCTTTATAGGATCAATTTGGATTGTTGATTAGTGGAGAGTGCTGTATAATTCTGACTAGGGATTGCTATATTAGGATGTCATCTTCTCACCTCTTGGCAGAGTGTGAGCTATATTATGACCCTTAGTATGATTTTCCTTAGGATTCCCTCTTTAGCGTTCTGCACCCTCTGAAATATTTGTAATATCGCTCAGCCCATATCTTGTAAATTATTGTTCCTAAGCAAATGATAATCACTAACTTATCTCTATTCAAGATTGAATTTTCATTCTCTAGCCTTTCAAGTATATCCTAATAGTTGAACCATTTTCTGTGAATTTGATATAGGTCCTGAACCTTGTCCCATATCCATTCCAAAAGTGTGCAGCTGAAGAAGAGATGACTTGATGATTCACCATCCTCTTTACATAGCAGACAAACATTTGGCACCCTAATCTATCTTTGGTTATAATTTTTGTTTAACAATTAACCACGTTAAAATATAAATATTAGGTAGCATGTACTTATTACAAAATATGTGTTTCCATTTCACTTTTACCATAACTTCTCTCAATATATCCTTACAAAACTCCTTAGTGAATTTGCTAAAAGGGTGGTAGAGCCAAATGTATTTACCTTTTTTTTCCCAAATTAGGATTACATTCTGCTTGAAAAGTAACAGGGGGTGTTGATCATCCTATTGGCTCCCATTTATTCATTCTTTACCTTTGCATTGGTAGGGATAGTATTCAACTAAGTTCTTTGTCTATTAGCCAAGTGCAAGGGTCCTACTTTGCTCCAACCATTATAGAGAAGGGATGCTCTTCCTCCATTACCAATTTCACATTTAATGAATGTTTTCAAATTATCTCTTAGCTTCATAAGTTGAGTCATAAACTAAGAGGTCTTCGACCATAGTTAAAATTCCGATAAGCTACTATCTTTTAGAGTGTACATATTAATCTACCTTATTCACATGTTTCTCTTTCTTTCTATTAATATCTATAACCTTTTATCTATAAAAACCTTATTAGTTAGGATGACTAGGGGAATTTCCAGATCTCCCTCTGCCAATAGTTTATTGATTTCCTTCCATGATTACTTTGGTCGTTTTCTTGCTAACACTCCTTCCTCCCTATAGAAAGTTCCTCATTATCCTTTTTAGGGACTTAATCACTCCCATTAAGAGAAATATATGGGTTAACCAGTATGTATGTAAGGAATTCAGTATTGACTTTATCAACATTACACTTCCTGAGTAGGAAAGACCCTTATTACATGAGAATCTTAAATTTGTTTGAACTTTTTGCAAAAGGAGGGAAGCATCTATAAATTGTAATCTCTTAGTGGAAAATGGGAGGCCCAGATAAGTGAAGGGGGATTCATTAATTTGTAGCCCATTGTTTTTAAATAATCATTCTACTTCCTTTAAAGCAGTTGATGAAATAATTAACATCCTTTCTTGAAATTGATACATAGACCAAATAATTATTTGAACATCATGAGGGAAATAGTTAGAGTAAATATTAACGTGTCATTATCTTTTGAGAAAATTACGAGGTCATCTGCAAAGCTCAAGTTAAACAATCCTATTTCTTTACATTTGACGTGACAACTAAAATTAAAGTTCAAGCAGATATTGTATTTTACTAGCCTTATCAATGCCTCCATACATAAGATGAACATATAAGGAGATAAAGGGTCTCTTTGTCTCAAGCTTTTTCCCCCTTAAACAATTTGGTGGTCTCCCTATTCACTAGGACATTGAAAGAAGGGAGTAGTTATGCATTCTTTAATTCATTCCCTATATCTAACAGGGAAACCAAACACCTCCAAAACTTATAAAATTCCTAACTAATAGTGTCACATGCTTTCTGAAAATCTATCTTTGGGCCATAGTTTTTTGGAGAATTCCTCCTTCTATAGCCCCTAAACAATTTTGTGCAACAAGGACATTGTCTCCTATCTGCCTAGCCTCCAAGAATGCCCTTTGAGTTTTATTAATAATAGTACTCAAAACCTTTTTCATTCTAAAGGCCAATTTAGAAATAATTTTATACTGGAAGTTATAGCAAGATATTGGCTTGAAGTCCTATAAGAAGCTGGGATGTTGGACCTGAGGAACTAAGGTAATAAAAGTTTTGTTTTGCTCATTTAGGATCCTCCCTTTTCAAAATATTTCAAAATTACATATGTCATCAAATGTTTGATTATTAGCTAAGTTTTTTGAAAAAAGTGGTCATTGAGCCCATCTAGGTTAGGGACTTTAGCGAGGTTCATGTTAAATACCATTCTTTCAACATCTTATTATGGAAATGATTTATTCAAGTGCTCCACCATTTATGCACTGGCTTGGTAATTGATGAAGTGTCTTATTAAGGCCATAATTGATTGGTTACTATCAGTAATTCTAATAAAATGCTAAAAAATGAGAATACTTTTTCAATTAACTCCTCTTGATTTGATAATATATCTTTATTGCTAATGTACAATGAAATAATTCTATTAATGATGCATATAGCTTTGATAGAATTGTAAAAAATAATTTAAAATTCATATCCCTTCCTTAATCCAAGTTAATCTTACCTTTTGCAAAAGAATATAATTATGGATATAAGTTACTCTTATGTACTCTTTCACAACTGCCTTTTCTCAGCTAGAGGTTGCAAGTATAAATCTTCTTATGACTTAATCATTTCCTTCCTGGCCAAAACCACATTACTACCCATGTTTAAGTATGTCTTAGTATTAAGATCTTTTAGCTATTGCTTAATAGAATTTAACTTCTTATGATAAGTAGTGTAACCCTTGCAACCATGGACTCTAATGGAAATTCCTTTCGTAATAGCTTCGTCAGAAGAAATAAAACTTTTTTTACCCCCTCTCTTCCAGGTTGGAGATTTTGGATTATCAAGAATTAAAATCAACACACTAGTATCTGTGGTGTTAATGGAACCCTTATATGGATGGTACCAGAATTATTGAATGGCAGCAGCAGCCAAGTGTCAGAGAAGATAGGTTAATCCTTATCATATATAGTCTACAAATTAGGAAAATAATCAATAAGTTGATAAAACAATCAAATGTTGTGACTTATTGGGTGGCCATTTTTCTCATTTAGCATGCCATTGTGGGAGATCTTGAATGGAGAGGAATCTTATATAGTCAAGCATTATGGTGCAATTATTGGTAAGTATAAATTTTTCATTTAATGTGATTGATTAATTCTGGTGTGAGTGGTTTACTTGTTAATTGTTTCTTCCTTGAGTCATTTATGGGGAATTATTTCATGTAAATAATTAAAAGAAGAGGAGGTTGTGGGACCTATTACTATTGTGGTAAGGGATAAGTTGAAAAAACTAACTAAACTTCCTTTTCATCACTTGAACCTTTTCCCCAATGAAAAAAATTGATTGACATTTAAAATTGGCTTTCATTATTGAATTGATTATCCTGAAGAATGGTATTGGCTACAAGTATCTCTTAGAAATGTGAGAAGTTAGATGTTACACCTTATTAGATAAACGACAGGATTCTATTGGCATATTTGTTCAGATAATTTTGTAATTCCTCTCAAACTCATCTGGATTATACAATATGAAAGTAATGACTATACCAAATAACTTTTCAAGGAAACCCACCATGCATGAAATATTAGAAATAAAGCATTAATACTAAAAAAATATCATCTTTTGTTTTCCTTGTTAAGAGTTGATATCTCTCTTTGTCTTCTTATTCATGACCACTGCCATTTGCAGCCACACTCGCAAGATTAAAGAATGTGGTTGGCTTTTCATACTTATTGTTAGCTTCTGACTTCTTGTTTACTAGTTGAATTGTTTTGAAGGTAGAATTATGGAGAAGCTAGTAAAGTTTGGATAGCAATTCAATCTAAATGATAATTGAAGGAACAACTTATAAACACTATGAGCTTGATTAAAGAAAAGCTATAAACGAACGTAACAAAATTTCGTTACACTCATTTTGTAAATCTGTAGTTGTTTGTACAATTATGACATTGATTAAGTGAAATTGATATGATCTAATGAAGTTATGGAAAAAATTTTAGATCCAAGATGTAGTTTTCATTAGAAAATTAACCTCATGTGGTATAACATACCATATCACCTCACAAATCTTTTTCTTTATTCTTTCTTTCCTTTTCATTTCAATGTTGAGAAGAGATGAAAGAAGCAATCTTTCTCTCACATTCATATTTTCCGCCTACTTATCCTTGTTTATAATAAAAACCCCTTAACGATAACAGATAGAAAGTTGTGCTTGCTCATCTACAGCCCACTTTTCCTTCTCCCAATCCTCATCATACTTCTATTTTAGTCAGTTCCTTTCTATTATACTTGTTGTCCTTTAGATGAGTGATTCTTCTTTGTTTTCTTGTACTGACTTAATTCTACTGGTGAATCCACAAAGTTGAAAGTTCTTCAAAATTGTTAATTTACTACTTCTTTGTTTCATTTTTGGGAACTTTGGAATTTTCTTTCTTTTCCCCAAAAAAGTTGTTGTTTTACGCTTTTCATTTGCCTTCCATATTGCTTTTTAAGCATTTGCTTTTCTAATACCCATCTAACTCTACCATGCAGCGATTTTGATAAATTTGGGCCTAACTTCACCCCAAAATACACCTTATAAGGAGAGGTTTGTCATACATTTATAAACTATTTTAACATTCTTTACTTGCTCAATGTGGGATTCTTGACATACCTCCTTTAGCCTAGAGCAGGGTTAGATATCTTATGGGCATATTGAGCAAAGAGCTACAACAGATCAAGCACCGCCCTAAACTAATAAGACAAGTTTAAGCTTTGATACTATAATAAATTTGAGTCTAACCCCACCCCAAAAGGTGCCTTATAAAAAGAGACTTGTCATATATTTATAAACTATTTTAACATTCTTTACTTACTTTTTGTGAGGTTCTTGACAAATGTAGGGACAATATAGCATTTGATTAAGCCTTTTTGAATTCTTAAAGCTAAATTTGTTTTGTCGGCAAAGTTTTCTTTTAGTGCATATGACTCTTGTTTGTTGATTAAACTTCAATTTGTGCGGATGGGGATAGCGCGGTGTATCATCGTTGGACTACTTTTGGTGACGATATTGTGATTGTTGCGAGAGTTTCTTGGTCTGACTGAATATGTTTCTTCATCTTTTTTATGCACATTAGCAACTTTCTCTAATGTTTTACCAGTGTCTGCCATCAGCAAGTTGAGAACCTTACAACCTAAATCACACTGTTATAAATAAGCAATTTAATGTGCAAATAAGAACTTAAAAAGTTAGACGCATCTCTTCTTTTAATGTTTTAATATATATTTTTACAATTATTGATTATGAACTACTAAAAGTATAATATATTTGAAAAATATGTATGAAATAAAAATACTATGTAGCTATATTGTGGTGTAACTTAACTCTCAAATACTTGCACTGTAATTTGGGCATCATTTTTAAGCCATCTGCTGCTAATGGTACCAGGTGCTCGTTGTGTTGCCACCCTTTTGCATGAGATCAAGCGCCGGGGAAAGGATTGTCGCTTTGGAGTGATCTCAATGTGCATAGATCTCTTCTATTCTCTGTCAACCTACACAATCCACGCACATGTACATATCGCACATTAAGCAAAGAAATTATAAATACCTGAAGGGTTTAAGAAAAAAGTTCACCGGTGAAAAACAGGACATTCTCAAATCTGGATCACTATTGATTGGGGTTGAAGCCTGTGACAGACAATTGTCTGAAATTTCTAAGAAACAAGTACTTAGCTTTCTCGGGGATGATTTATTTCAGTTTTCATTTTTACATTTCTTTCTCTCCTGAGTAGTGAACCGTTTATTTTCAGGCTCAGGAATGAGTGCTGCAGCTGTTCTTGACAGGGGAGACAGCGTTGAGGGATGCAACGCCGGAAAGGTAGCAAGCAACAACCTTTTGTCAAGGATGCTCTTTAGATGAATTGTTGGCTCGATCTTGTGTAGTGAGGACTAGGAAGACATTAACAAAATAAGTATTAAGCAGCCTATCCACCGGACATTTTGTAATCGACTGACTGTGTACGCTAGAAAACTGGATAGTAATAAAACAGCATTATCATGTCGCATCACTCTGAACCACCACAATAGAAACTGCCTAAAGAGTGATATTCATTAACATTGTCTCACAACTGATATTTGAAGGACTTTGTCTCTTCTGGGTAGCTTTCAACAACAGGTTAAACCGTTAAAGGTTTTATTGTACGTGAAGGATATGATGTAGAAGTAAATCGGGAAACTCATTTTCCCCTTTTCTTTTATTTGTCTTTTGCTTGTTCATTTGCTCCAAATTCCATGTTAACTAAGCCAGTAATAACTAGAAGTGATTGTTAACTTGAAGTGGTTTCTAAATTTGAAGTAGTAAATACATTTGTACATAAAAAAGTTAAAAATACTTCTAATGTACCCCTCATAGAATTTGAATGTATTTCATGAAAATGCAACTAATATCTACTTTCAAAACTTCAGCTCTATATGAAATTTGAAATCGCAAGGAGTTCAATTCTAGTGAGCTTTTTGAGCAAATGAACAGATGGAAAAACAAGTTAAATAATTTGCAGCCAAAAGAATGGCGGGTTTTAACTTGTTAATTATTCAACAAATACGACTTAAAAATCTCCACAGAAGAATAAAAAGAATGAGGACAAGAACACAGACTAAAAATAATTCTTGTATTAAATCATCATAGTGACTGAAATTTTACAAAATCAACATTACGAAATTCATAAAGATATGGTAATCAAAAGTCCTTGTATAACAACTGATATTTCGGTATTCGAGCTTGTGGCAGAGGGCAATTTACAATCAGCTTGCCTTTCATGGCTCCTCTAAATATAGCCTGCAGTGATGAATGATATTCAACTATCTCAGTCCTAAAATCCATCATCTAAATACAGTTAATAGGTAAAGGTACAGAGTAACTTGTTAAGGAAGGAGGTCTTCAAATCCACTCCGCAGCAAGAAATGAGATGCAAATACAATAATAATCAGCTGCAATATGCCATCATGCATAGGCCCATGGTGTTTACTATACTATCTACTAGCCTTACTTATTGCTCATAATACGTTACAATGTGAAGCATTGTAGTTCAGTCTTTCTGCAGCATCATTATCACTCAGTAAAGCATAGAAATCAGCCTACTAAGTATTCCTTGTCAAAATGGCTATGGTGCAGGAAATTTGTTGTTTTTTTTTCTCCTTACCTTCATAAAACTACATATTAAGTAATTCAATACAGTTTTGATATTCCAAAAATTTTGTGTCAAAGTTTAGTAATTTCTTAACTGCTTACCTGTAAGTTCCCGTTAGAAACCAAGACATGTACAGGATTAAAATGGGAATATCTATCAGGAGTACAGGGTAGCCAACACACAAAATTTGTTGGTAGGGGTAAATTTTAGTGTGTGCTAAATTGAGGATTATTGAAGAATTCAATCATTAGAAGATTTCTCCGATCTCCACTCACTCTTTCCATCATCATGCTCCAAGGTGAGGAATTAACAATTTCATGTGCCAAGTTCTTAACATCTATGGAAGGCAATTAGAAGTACAAATTCTTCTATCCTTGTTCCACATTTTTTATAACTTTGTCAACCCTTTTAAGGACCATAATTATCGAGTATGGGAAATGGGCTGTGCCAAGTAGCATGCCACTTCACAAGACTTTTGCATCCAAATAGAGAGCAAACTAAAAATCTCCAACACAAACGAGGACATTGATCAATAGTCATCACCCATAATTAGTAGTTGAAATAAGAAACCAAACCAAGGACGGGTAAACTGACAGTCAATTTCAGCCTCTCACAACAATAAAAGTTGAGTCCCAATTCACAGACTGAATAGCTTCATGATTATGGAAAAGGCTTTATATATACAACAGGGAAAAAAATAAGTAGAACAAAAGAAAGGAAATACCTCAACGACGTCGATGAAGTCTTGTTTGGTGTAAAAGCCACCAACCCATTTGGTGTGATCGGCACTCCTAAACAGACAGAAAAATATTCAAAATTGTAAGATAATCTTATCTAGGAAAAAGACTAAGAAGAAGAGAGATAGAAGAGTACCCAGAATCCATCTTCATATGATGAGCATTGAAGAAGAAGATAGTGGAAGGAAGCAAAGTGATGTCGAAATATTTGAGGTAAACTTGAACATGCTGCGAGTCAACGTCCACTAATGCCACACTGGCAAACCTTGAAACCTCCCGACATGTCTTCAATAGCTGCCACATAAATGCATACATATGTTTTAATCTCAATTAATTTAACGGACTGGAACAAACAATCCATTCCATGTCTTTACAACAACATACAATGTCGTCAAGTTGGAGGCAAAGGGCGTCGGAGGAGCGACCAAAGCGGAGGACGAGGACCTTGTCCAGGGTGCCTCTGATGATACAATCAATCTCTTTCTTCTTCCTTAATGTGGGTAATAAACAATCCATCTTCTACAACTGATTTCGTCGCCGACCTCTTCTTCTACAGCAGCAGGGGGTGCAGATCTTCTGTACCCCTTATTCTGTACCTAGTACAGAAGATCTGTTCCCGCAGCAGGAGGGCCTTTTGTCCACTCCGCCAGCGGCGGCAGCCAGCAGTGAACACTCTGCGTATGGTTGCTGTCTCTGATAGCTGGAGATGCATCAGAACAAAAATTTGGAGACGGAACAGAACAAAAAGTATAGACAGTGAGATGTTTGGTTATG
>JANSVA010000009.1:22203476-22214871 GCA_025504915.1 Erythroxylum reticulatum
ATCTTTCTTGATCAAACATCCATGTTATCATTCTACGTGATGTGCCATCTTCATCTTCACCTTTTTCTACTATTGCTTCTTCTATAGTTTTTTGTCCACTTTTGGGTTCCTTGTGCTCGTTATATGGATACTTAACACATCTATTTACGTGATTGATCAGGCTGGTAGTACCATTATTCTTTTTACAAGCAATAGATTTCTTACAATATTGACATACACCAACCTTATCGTTAGCTTCACCTGCCTTGATATAGTGTTCCCAAACCCAAGATCGTTTCTTGTTTGAAGAGGTGGTAGGAGGCTTAGGAAGATTTGATACATTAGAATAGGTGTTTGGGGATTACCAGAAGTTGTTATAGAAGTCATGTCAACACCACCAATGCTCTGATAAGTGAGAAGTATCTTTATTAGTTCCGTTCCGTGAGTCAATGATGGTGCATTACTAGTGCAATCTATGGAGGTTGACATCTGATCAAAAAAATAAAAAAAAATTAAAGCTTTTGTAGTTGTAAACTTCATGAACAATAAAAAAGAATAATTTGGGATATTAAAAAGAAAAGGCTCTACAAAGTATAAACTTTTTTAATCAAAAACTAAAGTAAGTTTGCTTTAGATTGAACTTTTACACAAAATTTAAAAAAATTTTAGTGATCGACCCTTTTATTCTATTACTTTCTAATATCATTTAAAACTTCGTATATACTTAGATAACCAATTAGGTGGTAAAGATTTACCAACATAAGTAGAACACCTAACTCTTATGTCTCATAACATACAAAGCTTGCAAGAAATAGCAATGATCACATAGTATCAACTAAACAATCATCTTTTTTGTTGTTAGACAACGAAAGTCAAACTATCGTCAAGACAAAATCCAGGTTTCTTTCTTTATAACGCCAGGCTCAGTGCACTAACTCAAACTATCAACCAAACAATCATCTTTTTCGTTGCAAGCTATATCATTTGTAAAGTCGAAGTCATACTATCGTATCTATCAGGTTTCTTTCTTTGTAAAGCCAGGCTTAGTGCACTAACGTCTCCCAACTTCTACCACTTTGAAGGCGAAAAGACAAATTAAAAAGACTTCTACTTTGCATAACGTCTCACAACTTGAAGGTGAAAAGACATCTACATATATTATATATGCATGGAGCAATGGACGTGTCTAGACTCTACTTTGCAATCTGCATAACGTCTCATGGTCTCAGTTCATTACGTGTCGTCAATTGCTATGGTTACGTCTCAGTTCATTATGGTTTTGTTTCTTATGTACAAAGCTACGGTAATACTAATACATCCTCAAAGTCTAACATCTCATGATATTTCCACTTACCCTTAACAGTGATCACCTGATAGAGAGTTGCAGAACCACGACTGACGACTGTATCATATGAACTATGAGATATCGTAACTTTGGACGACGATGTGCAGAGCTCAGGGCTTCTAAAAGGTTCATTTATGGTAGGGAAAAAAACTTCCTTTGTTTTCATGGAGGGAAAACCTTTCAACTTCAATAGCTGATAATTTGATAAAAGATTAATTGTGTCTATAAATATTGGATATCATGCTATAAAAAAATTAGGTGTGAACTTCAGTTAAAACTTAACACATCTAAATGAAAATACTTCTTAGCTTATGATGTGATAGTAAAATTATAAGCAATATGAAAAGATTTTTATTTATTTATGTATATACATAATAGATTTAAAGACACAACTCAATTTATTTATTTTCTAAAATAAATTATCAATTTAAATGTTAATAATAAAATATTTCTGTAAATTATATCTAAATATGTAATAGATTTTTTGGGTGTTTCAGGTTCAGGTTTAAACCTAAACCTATAAATCAGGTTTGGTTTCGTTAACCTGTTATAGATTCGGTTAACCTAGAACTGCAAGTTAGAAACTTGAACCTGAACCATGAACCTGATTTTTTAGGTTTGGTTCGAACCGAACCTGAACTCAGGTTCGGGTAACCTTATTTATAAGTTCGGTTTATGCAGTTCAGGTTCAGTTCACAGATTCGTGGGTTTTTTTGAACACCCCTAAGGCTAGTTAAGAAGGTTGGTAGAGCTTATGTTTAGTGAGGAGAAAGAGAGAGAAGCTAAAGCTAAGGAGTAGGAGAAAGTAGAGCCCTATCCAGTAACGAAAGCACATTGGGTGAAGGTGTATAAAGATGTTCAACCTACAACATAACAACTTAAGAGTGGGTTGATAGAACCATTCTTTATCTCAAGAATGAGCAATAATGAAAAACCTTCATGCTACAGAAGATGTAGTAGAAATTGAGAAATAGGGAAAATGGTTATGATGGATGAAACAGCAGTTATCCACTTACTTCTAGCATGTTGAATACTCTGAGTAGCCTCCACGATTCTTAAGGATGTTAGAGGAGGACATTAATCGTGATGATGAGTCGACTCCAAATTAAGCTTCAATTTTTTTCTTTTCTTTATAGAATGTCCATCTTTATAATTTGTTTTGACTTTGTACTCTCAAACCATATGTCCTATTGTTATTTCTATTTTTTCAATTACCTTGATTATTACTTTTTATTTTATTCCAATCCTAAGTTCCTTTTGCATTTTATGGTTATTTTGTTTACTTTATTTGCATTTTTAAGATATAAATAATTTTTAAATATCAATCAAAATTACCTTAGAAAATAAGCAACGAATAGGCATTGGAGAAGTTTCTATTTCCTTTTTATTTTTCCTCCTGTTGTATTTATTTTCCTTAATCTTTACTTTCATTCTTTATGTTTTTTATATTGAGAACAATTTACATCTTAAGTGTGGAGAGGAAATAAACTATTTATAAGCTCTATTGGGCTTATTAATTTTATTACAATTATTTTAATATGAAACAATTCTTAAAAATTGTCAATAAAAAAGTTGATCAAGATGACATATTATAAGTTTGGTTGTTTTACAATTTAATTAGTTTAGACCAATTGTTTTCTTTTAATTTTAAATACATTAGTTAAAGACAAAAGGATGTTACATATAAAGATTAATAGGTGATCTCTATTTAGTATATGTCATAATATGGATATACTAAAGGACAACTCCCCAAAAGCTCTTAGCTAGCTTGCCTAAAAATTATTATGATTTAGAACATCTTGTTCTTAAGTTTTTAGTAGAGCTTAGAATACTTAGTCTCTAGGCGTAAAGTTCTAGGTGGTTAAGCTAACATCTCTGAGATAGCTAATAAGTAGCAACAAAAGTTATGAATATCGTTGAGCACTATAATCTCTTTAATCCTTAAGATCAGGACTAAAGTAACTGATTCCTTGGATCTCTCAATACCTTGGAATACTATATCCTTTCTTTCTCTATAGATGCTATACATGGAGCATCCAAATTCAATAATATAAAGCCATTTGTCTGCTTTTTAGTATTCTTGTTTTGCTTATCCAGCTAAACATAACAATGTACCTGATCCTATTGGCATCAAAATTGTGTCAGGATTGGATGACATTCTATATACCATAGGGGAAATCACGGTCAAAGAAAAGGTGGCCTAGAGACTTAAGGGAAGTTTTATAGAGCTTGTAAGTTGGAAGAACATGAATGAAAGATAGCCTATCCAATGTAGAGAGTTTCTTTCTTTTTTCACTAACTACATAAGATAGGAGATAGGAGATAGTTGAACCAATAGAGGTTTAAATTAATGTTTTGATGATAAAAAGTATAATTATTACTAATAAATTTATTATTTTGATGAAAAGTAATATAATAAAAAATTAAGTCATAAACTTAAGAATACAACTTATGAAGTTGATAAATAGAAGCTAAAGTTTGTAACAGTCAAAATAAAGATCAAATCAAGAATGAAAGAAGACTAAGACTTACGAAGGTCATTTTATATTTTGTATTATTATTATTTGTAACCTGGTTTTGTTAATTTAACGATTTAAAAGGCTCACCACGCATAAATTTTTTACTTTACTTCATTACATAAGTCTTTCCATTCACTAAAAGGTATTGAAACATTTATTTTAATTATAAAAGTATCCAACCTTTCAAACAAAGTTTGAGGAAAAGTTTTGTGAAGTTTAATTCATAATTTCATTAGTAAAATTGAGTTTGAGCATCTTAAGGTTTTAGAATCATGTTCTTAGGGTAAGTGATCAACCTATATAGGTAGTCGACTAATACAGGTTAAAGTAGTTAAATTTGATGTATTATGAGTTTGCTGTAACATTGGTTGATATATTGGCTTACCAATGTGTGATATTGGTTAACTAATACATCTATGGTTGACTAATATTCCAATGACTAGTGAATTTAGAGCTTTTAATGTATATTGATAGGCAAGTGGACTAGATATACACATTGTAATAGCTACTTCTTGGCTCTAGTGGCTAAAGATGGTCACAAACTATAAATAGGTGATTTCTCATTGGTTTTAGCATCAAGAACATTTTGGGTATCGTAGACACACATTTTAAAGAGATTTTCAAGCATTTGAGCATTATGTGTCATATTTGTGTGAGAGAGCTATTTTAAAGTTATCAAGTGACAAAGTGAAGAACTTTGAGTTGTAATATATGGTTTGCGGAATATATTATTGTACTTGAGGGTGATCCAAGTGAAATTAAGATTGATCTTCACCTTAGAAGAAGATTATAAGAAAGATTTCTCTTTATTGAGAAAAACTCTATAAAGTTTATTCTTCGCCTTGAAAGAAGATATATAGTAGAATTATAGGAAGAGTCTTAGCAGTGGATGTAGGCAAGAGCTATTTGTTGAACCATTATACATTAGTTTATATTATCTCTTCCTATCCTCTTTAGGTTATTGTTTAATTGTTTGATTAATTTATATTAGACAATTTCCTCATCCTTATTTACATTGGTTATTATTAATTGGATAGTTTGGTTAGAAAATTTTAATTCACCTGCTTCTTAAGTGTCATTAGGAACTAACAAGTGGTATCAAAATGGGTCTATTAATCTAGCATTTCTAACAAAATCCTATCGTAAAGATCATAATGGCATATTTAGGATCATCGTCATTATCATTCAACCAAAAGGGAGAAAGCACTAGCAGGCCACCTTTCTTTAATAGAAATGATTATTTTTATTAGAAAGCTAGGATGAGATTCTTCTTAATGGCCGAAAGTATATACCTTTGGAAAATAGTATCAAGTGGTCCCTTTATTCCTATGAAAATTATAGACAACAAAAAGTACTCAAACTAAAGGAAGAATGGGAGGCTCAAGATAAGAGATTAATTTCCTCAAATAATGGGGTTATAAACATCCTTTGTTGTGTATTAAGAAGAAATAAATTCAATAAGGTCTCTATATACGAAACGACTTATGAAATTTGGCATAATTTAGAAGTTGCACACAAGGGAACCGATCAAGTAAAGGAGAGTTAAAGTAAGCTTGCTAACACATTAATATGAATTCTTTTGAATGAATTATGATAAAAACATAGTTAGCATGTACACTAGATTTATTGATGTCGTTAATTCTCTCAAAGGTCTAAGAAAGACCTACACTAATTTTGAAATGATAAAAAAGTTACCGAGGTCACTTTTAAAGATGTGGGAAGATAAAATGACAACTATACAAGAAGCTATGGACCTAACAACATTATCATTAGAAGAACTTATTGAATCTCTTCTCACATACAAAATGAGGCTTAAAGAGACACAATAAGAAACGATGCTTCCAAAGAAAAATAACTTCGCATTCAAAGCCTCAAAAAAGCAAAGAGGAAGAGACATCAACTAGTAAATTTGAAGAAAAAGATATTGGCTTATTGCGTAAAAAATTTAAGAAGTTTTTGAAGGAGAAAGTCCTCAAAAGAAAGAATTGCAAGGAAGTTAAAAGTAATTTAAAATATGAATCCTCTAACATTATTTGTTTTGAATGTAGAAAATTCGGCCACATAAAGTGACAATGTCATCTACATAAAGATAATGACAAGTACGAAAGAAGCTATAAAAAGGAGAAGAAAGACCAAAAGAAAAGGCATTAAAAGCATCAATGTGGGATGGCATAGGTGAATTTAAAAATGAGCATTTGGAAGAAGAGATAGCTCATATGTACTTCATCGTTATGGATGATGATGATGTATCATCCAACCCTAATTATTGTTATAGTGATAGTGACTTAACATATAATGAATTAGTTGAAAATTTAGAAATCATAAGTAAGAAAGAAGAAATTATCTTAAAACTAAAGGAAGTTTAAAAGTTAGATGCATACATGAATGAGAATGATAAGATAAAAAAATTAATTGCATACCATTAAAGCATCCAAAAACATGATTATTAATGATAATCATAACTTAGATGCATTAAGGAGTTAGAACGAAACATTAAAAAAGGAGGTAGATTCCCTCAAGGATTCTTTGTCAAAGTTTTCAAAATGGCATCAAAATTACAAAATTTACGCCAAAGGCAGTTGAATGTTGTCGTTTTCGCCTCGCAATTTCCTTCAAAATGCATACATAAAGCTAAACTTCTTTATTAAAGCCTTATTCACTCAAAAAGCCTCCAATATTATTTCTTGGGTTATTGATGGCAACACACATATTACCACAAACAACAACCATTTATCTCAATAAATTTTGAAGGGTTTGAAAGTTATAGGATTAGGTACTTGTGTGATAGGCATGCAGTTTACATGTCCTGTCGTAAAATGATCATGCATAATAATGGGTTTGATAAAATTATAAATGTCTAGAGCTAAGTTAACCTCCAAATTCTTATTTGGACCTTCTCTATCAACGTTAAATAATCCTTCTAGTAAAGCTTCTTAATAGAGATTAGCAATCTAAGATAAATGAAAGGGGTTTCTTTTACTTGGAGGCTTGTGACAATAGATAAGCGACTTAAGCTCTACCTAAAAAATGAGTAAAGCTGTGTTTAAACTAATAGATAGACTAAATAAGGTCATAAAGGTTTGAAGTGAGGACATCAAGTTGCTTAGTGATTTGTCATTTTCTATTGAGAGTAACAGGAGACGATTAGAAAATGAGAAGGAAAACATATTCACTTCCTAAAATTGGTGTGAAATTTGAAATTAGGATCAAGTATGATATTATGAGCCATTAGCTTTGTAAGAGCCTCCATGCATAAGATGAATAAATAAGAGGATAAAGGATCGCCTTGTTTTAAGCCTTAGCCACCATCACTAAGATAATTTAGTTATCTATTGACTAAAACATTATGGTAGGTGTTTGAGAAGCATTGCTTTATCCATTCAACAAAACATTTAGGGAACTTAAAGGCTTCTAATATGTATAAAATGAAAGTCTAGCTTATTGAATCAAATTCACTTTAAAAGTCCACCTTAATAGTATAATTCTTAGTAAAGTTCTTTCTTCCATAGTTCCTAAATAATTTTTGAGCAGGATATTATCTCCTATCAATCTTATTTACAAAAATGGTCTTTGAGATTCATTGGCAAGATGTTTGAGGGCAAGCTTCAATCTAAACACCAATAGTTTAGATATAATATTGTATAAGATATTATAACAAAATATAAGCCTAAAGTTAAGAACAAATTAAAGATTAGGAATATAATGAATAAGGCTTATAAAGTTTTTACTTATCTATTTAAGAATCCTCTTTTTCATAAAGAACATTTGGACAGCATATGTGATAACTCTTTTTATTAATGGTCGAGTCTTTTAGAAAAATATCCATTAAGCCCATCAAGTCCTAGAGATTTGTCTATGTTTAACTCAAATATAGTGCACAGAAGAATCAAAATTAGTTTAGGAGCCTATAATGCTTTCAAAGAATTCAAATACCTCTTGCTTGATGTCCTCCTAAGTTTGGGCAATCCCTCCATTATATTATTATTGCCCTCTTTCATTTGTGGTATTCCTGGAATAGACTGGAAGAAAAGAATTCCAAAATATAAATGTCTCAACAGATCCACTTTATTCGTTTGATCAACCAAAACAATGGTTGATATTAGATGGACTTGCCTCAAAATAATCAATAAGCTTGCAGAAGTGTAGATTGAGAGGTCCAACATAAATAAGTCTTCCTCCTTTTTTCATCAACAGGAGTTGCAAGATATTTCAAATTGAGGTGGATTTCACTGGGAAGATATTGCATCATACATGGAGGAAAGTGTAGATTGAATTGAAAGGGAAAAGCACCTCATAGAAGGCTTTAAAAATGTCAATGCTCAGTTGGTGTATTATGCAAACAATAGTCCTTCCTATATCCGTTGTATTTCTTATAGTGCACATAACAACTGCAACTACTCTAGCATAAAGGCCTAATGTAGGTTCATCAATGAAGATGATGGATGGATTAGCCACCAATTATACTGCTATTGTCAGCCTATTTCTCTACTCTATTGAAAGACCATAAAATCCTAGAATTCCTACTAAGGAGTTCCTCAAGGGCTTAAGCTCAACCAATTCTATTATGTCTTCAAGAAACATCTAAAACAAGCAACAAATTCATAGTCAAAACAACAAGGATATTTGATCCCCATGTTTAAGGTTGAACAAAGATAGTATGAAAATGAAGAAGAGAAAGGTAGCATATAAACTAACATGGGACCCACCTCCTTTAAAAACATTCCATGTCATCAAATGGTAGGTCCCACATAATTTTTTTTTAAAAACTACGTCAACAAAAGTTTTGCCATGTCAGCAGATAACTGACGGTGGCTTAACACAGTTAGTAGTCAGGGTTCAATTTGAACGTTTTACAACCGTTATGGTTCAATTTGAATATTTGCAAATGTCAAGGTTCATTTTGAACATCCTGAAATGTTAAGATCCATTTTAGACACTACTTTAAACGTTATGGTCCATTTTGCTCTTTTGGTCTAACTAGAATTGAACTAATCAATTTTATATTATTAAAGTTTTGCTCACAAGGTATATAAATTTAGAAACTTATTTCTAAATTTAAGGCATGCTTGCACTATTTCTGTTTTTGATTTTTTTGTTTTCATTTTCAAATTTAGTAAAAAAATTTGTTTGTTTGAATTTTTTTATTTCTATTTTTGGTTTTGGTTTCGTTTTCTTCCAGTTTTCAAATTTTATGAAAACCATAAAAAGTGATTTTTGTTTTTTGTTTCTATTTTTTCATAATATGGTTTAGTATCAACTAAATATATATCATTTTAATTATTTGATATACTAATTATTAATAAGAATTACGAATAATTTGATTTAATTTAATTTAATATTGTATATTTAATTAATTTAAATTAATTATTAATAAAAATATGAATAATTTTATTTTTTTAATAACTTGTTTAATTTTTATAGTTAAATTAAATTAAATTAATTATTTAATTATATAAATTTCAAATAATTGATTGTTTCTCAAATACGTTAAAATAAGAGTTAGATTTATTTTCATAAGGATTGTTCGTAAATTCATTTTAAATTACATTTATCTTTAATAAAATATAACTTGAAGCGTGTAGTAAGTAGCCTATTATTTTTTTATAGTTAATTCCTTCAAATATTATTAAATTATTGCATTTTGGGAAATAAGCATTTTATTTTAATTGGACATAAAATATATAATCAATTTAAAAGAAGTCTTGTTTGTTCTTACTAATCTTTAAAGATATCCTTAAATCACTGCTAATTAAAAACAATAGAATATTTTCCCTAATTACTTTAAGGTAACGAATTCTTTGTTGACTTAATTACTACATCCATTTTCTACCAATTGAGTTACTCTAAATAAATTAGGTTGTAAGTAGACATAGTAATCCCTATATAAGACTCTTGAGTAATCTCAAATATAAAGCTCAACTAGACAACTATGATAATGAAGATACCTATATACATGCAAGTAATTTTTTACTTGGAATCCTTACAATCGGGTAAATTATTTTCCAATAAACACCCATATGTTAGTTTAAATAATCTAGTCTAGATTGATTACTTATTTTATAAAGAAATAACACAATATATATATATTAGCCTTTTCACACTATTAATATTTACTCTTAATAAAGCAATGACTAAAAATAATTCAAGAATAATATGTAAATATAGCATGATTCTCATAATTATAATATAATATTATTTACAAAATATGTTT
Source organism: Erythroxylum reticulatum (assembly GCA_025504915.1). Taxonomy (NCBI): domain Eukaryota; kingdom Viridiplantae; phylum Streptophyta; class Magnoliopsida; order Malpighiales; family Erythroxylaceae; genus Erythroxylum; species Erythroxylum reticulatum. Next base: position 22,213,531 of record JANSVA010000009.1, read on the forward strand.
ATTATATACAATTTATCTTATATGTTAATTAATCAACGACAGACTATAAGTTAAAGAACAATACTAACATCTTAAGTCAAATGTTGAGTGGGCTGTGGGTCATGGGTCATGTTTTTCATTAGTTAACATGTGATTCGGCAATTTAAGCCGTCCGATGTGATGTGTAGTGTTGTTAGATTACTCTATGATCCAAAATTTTTGTAAACAAGACGTAACTTGTAGTTTTCTCCCAGCACCGTTAACCCATACTATTCAAACCGATCAAGTGTTTCCAGAACCTGTTAAAAGAGTTTCTAGATGACAAATTAAAGCGAAGAGCTCCTATTTAATGTGAAAGAGTGGATGCAAATATGGTTTAACTTTAACATCAAATTTGAGAAAAGACTAACAATCAAATGGGTCCGGTTATATCATATTTCATTAAATTGCATCGGGCAACAAAAGAGATGGACCAAATAATCAATCAGTGGATTTAGAAGAAGAAGTTGAAGAAGTACAATATTGGCAGGTTATCTGATGTTATGCGTTGTTGTTTCCGGTACAGTATAATATTAGCCCATTTCTAGTAATTTTTTAAAATATCCTTAATTCTTTTTAAATTACAAAATGATTCCTTTCCTCTCTAATTTGAGATACATACCTTCTCTCTATTTTTTTAAAATTTTATTTTGTGAAAATTACTACCATGGCTTAGTACGGATTATAATTACAATAAATCAGAAATAGTGAAAAAGCATGTAATTTTGACCAAAAAATGATGAAAATTCCAAACCTTAAAAATAAATATAATTTGTATGGTCCACAGCTACAAGACAACGCAACAAGTTTTTTTTAAAATGTAAATAATTGAATTACTAAAAAATAAAAGGTCCATAACAAAAACAAGTTTTCAACTCAAAAGCATCTTTAAAGAATGTATGTATCTTATATTTTAACTAATCATTACTAACTTGTTTAATTCACATATTTATGAAATAAAGTTAAAATAATATATTTTGGCAGAGAAAATTCGGTATCACCCGATACATTAATTTTGGGAGACAATGACACTTGCACCGACTACCACTTTCACTATTCAAAAACATATATGTTGAGTTGAGTTGAGTGGTCCAAGCAACTTGCATGTCATTTGATTGGAGACAGCCACAGAGAAGCGGCAGTAAGTCAACCTCAGATAGGGCAGGGCAGGGGCAGGGGCATGTCTACTTTTAACGCTATGTTTGGTTGCTGCCTCCAATAGACAGAGACGGAACGAGACGGAAAAGAGGAGACGGAACAGAACAAAAATTGGGGACAGTAAGGTGTTTGGTTGTGGTGGACAGAACAGAAAAAATTATCTCC
>JANSVA010000009.1:22240648-22254634 GCA_025504915.1 Erythroxylum reticulatum
CTTGCTACCCTCCTTTTCCTTTTTGTTTTTGCTCACCTCTTTTTAACAGTTAATTTAGTATGCTCCAAATCACTTGGAAAAGTGGTCTGAAAGAGAAATAGATGAAAACTATGTTAGATCTATCTGTTTTATAGTTTTGGGTTTTATTTCTCCCTCTTTTCGTTCTTGTTTGTCTTCTGTTTGTGGTAGGCAGCTTATGAATGGGGGAGAGTTAGTGCCAAGACAAGCAGAGATATTTCCCTTGTCTGACAAAATTTTTTTAATGCTCTCAGGTTATCTTTACAGAAGGCCCCAGGTCACTTTACAAGGGGTGAGGTTCTAACTGGGGCTACTTGACCTGTGTTTTCTTTATTAGTTGTATGGACTCGTGAATATTTTGAATATCTCCTTTTCTCCTATAAGTTGAATGACTAAGATTTACTATTTAACTTTTGTCAGGGGCTTTGCTATATTTGCAAGATTAGGTCCTCAAACTATGATCACTTTTGTAGTATGTGAGAAGCTACGCAAACTGACTGGATTGAATTCAATCTAGTATTGGAATAATCATTTCACACTCTTTCTGCTTACTCTTTGAATTGTGGATGGGAGGGCCTTCGTGTCAGCAAATCCAGGAAACAAGGAACATATTTCTTACTTCTTCAGGTATATTCTGTTCTGCCCATTCAATGCTTTCTAATACATGCAACCAGAATATGGTCTGGTTTTGGTGAAAATGTAAACACTTTCGACATTTGTCACCAAAGAGGTCACTTTATTAAGTTCTATTGGAATTCTTGTGGTATACAGCCATTCATCTTCCGGGGTCTTATTAAAATTAATCAGAATGCATAATTGTCATTGTTGTTATTTTTGTTGATGAGACAAACATTCTTTGTGCTATTGTCATGATATATCAATAAGAGACTGCTTCCCTTTATTTTTGGATACAATTTGGTAGTCTTTTTTGTCTTTGTGCGTATACATTCTATCGGTAGCCTTCTCGCCTATTTTGCAGATTGATGACGGTGATTCTGTTGCGCTGTAGCTTGTTCATGATAAGCTAATTTGGCTATTTTAAACAACTTGATGGACCTGTTTAGTATAGCTAACTTGTGATTGACTTTTATGGAGTTTCTTAAAGAATATTCCAAGTCCTTTCTTGCCTTTTCCTCCTAAACATATGATTAACTTATAATAATGATCCTATGGCTATACTAAGATAAATTACGTATTTAATAGTAAATTGTGTAATAAAACTTATTTTTAATATCTTTTATCCTTAAATTTATATCATAATTTCAAGTCTTCCTTATCCGTTTTATGAGCCCCACTAATTGATGAACGATCTCCATGAGCTCGACTTTCTCTGAGTTGCAATGAATTCTTGGAAAAGACTTCTTATGGCCTCTGAATGCATTACAAGTTGGTGCCTTTTTGCAGCTCTTGAAATCCCAATCTAGCTTGTCAACGTTAATCCTGTCCCATATGCTTCAATCTAGTTTTAAGCAAAACTAATGCTTTATGCTTTCCGGTTCAAACAAGTCCTCTGGCGGATAAAAATACAAACTTCTTAATTATTATTATAAGAACTTTTTATCATATATCTTACAAATTCATATTAAAATTCCACCCAACAACCGATCACATGAAATGCTTTTACAAAGAAAATTCCTACACTAAAATTTCTATATATTAATATTCGTTCAATTGTGTGATATAATATCTATATTTTACATAATTTCTATTATGTAATGTAATTTTTAATTAATTAGTAGATTCTACATAGTTTCTAAGATACAAACATTTTGTTGTAAGAATTTAACCAAATAAAGAACTTTATTAAGGAATCTCAAATCTAAAATTAATTGGGATTGAATTCCCAAATTTAAATTTAAATTTTGATTAAAATGAATTTTGTCTGTTAGCCTTTTTCCCAACTCTAATATTTACTGTGCCTGCTCGATCATCTACTGCCTTTTTTATCCATTTTGATTCAGGACAGAATTTCTTCTTCCATTCCTGTAAATGCGCACCACCATACAACTTGAAACAGATAAAAACAAGTCAAGAACATCCGTTAAGAGTGAGTAATATCCGTCAAGTTTGAAAGTGGGAGTGAGTTTGTGTTGTATGTTTTCCAAGGTCACACTCACATCTCATGGTTTGGCGGGACAGTCTGGCGCACGTATCTTTAGGTCTTGTTTCTCACGCTAAACTACCATTGTGCCATTTCTCTCGCCTTTGACGGTCTTACCCTTCTTCTCTTCCAAAACATACTACTACTAACGGACATCCTACGTTTTCAACTCTCTCCACCATGTGTTGGATAACGACCTTATTCGTGCAGGTTTTGACTATAACAGTAACAGTAAGCAATAAGCATAAGTATGATTTAAGTATTTCTTGTGGAATAGAGACAAAGGAGAGTAACACATGCCTATGTCCGTGGCATTTGTCTCATGGGCACTCTACCTCGTCAGGGGACAGTCGGGCACATGCTTGTCACACTACTCCTAAATTTGGATGTTCAACTTTATCCAGGAAATCGGGAAGAATGTATTTGTAGCTCTAATCTATCCGACAAACTAAAGACATTGATGTTTGATGTTGCCGAGAAGAGAGTTTTAGAAATGCTGGACAAGAGGAGGATTCAGGATGGGTGTGTCCTTTTCTCGCGAAGGGAAAAGAGTAGCTATGATAAACCTAAGGAGGGGACGTGTCATTCTCCTGGTACAATTGACTTAAATTTTGAATGGATTGAAGCTTATTAAGAAGAAATGGCATAAAGAGCTTTCTAGAGTTACTTTTATTTTATATTTTTATAAAGAAATTGTTTTTATGACTTGAATATATAATTTTATTATTATAAAGAAGCAATTTTATTAGTTATTTTAAGATTTACCCTCTTATTAAGAGACACCACTAATAAATCATGTTGAATCGGTTTAATGTTTTTTTTTAGGTGAAACAAAATTTATTTAATAAACAATTTGTAAAATTGATGGATAAATTCAATTTAGATTATATTTTGTGGTTTTATCCTTTAATCTTATCATTTACCTTATGAATTGAATAATTTTAATACTAGATGAATTTATGTGGTAATTATATTGTAGATAAGTGAGAAATTCTAAATATATGATTAATTGACCCCCATTTCAAATATATAATTAAAGTTTAAATTCCGTGTCACTAGATCATATATGATGATTAGAACTAATTAAAGAGATGTTAATCGTATAATTAGCATTGAATAGAAGTTCCCTCTTTTGGTGTGCTTAAAAGATAGTCAGCCCAGGACAACCGGACAAGAACTAATCAAAACGACTTCGACAACAACAAACGGAGGAGAGAGAGGCAAGAAGGGCATCGTAGTCAGTTTCATGGACAAACTGTTGAGTTTACCAGCGAATTGCGGGGGCCTATCGTAAATTGAGCAAAGATCGAGGCCAATTAAATAGCATTTAATTACAATATACTATATCCAAGATCCAACTTGGTCTTAGTCATCAGAAAAGCCCCAATTTCGCAGCGACGACTCTGAAAGTGAAAAGAAAATTAAAAGAAAATCCAAACAAACAAAAAAAGAGGAAATTCCTAAGAGAGAGAAAACAAACCATTCTAGAGGGAGAAGAAAGAACCGGAGACGCAGAGAGTGTGTAATCTGCGTGTGTGTCTATAAGCATTGATGGCGGAGGCTAAAAAGGAGAAGAAATCAAGCGAAGAGAGCGTGAAGCTGTTCGTAGGTCAAGTGCCGAGGCACATGACAGAAGCCGAGCTTCTCGCAATGTTCAAAGAGTTTGCCTTGGTCGACGAGGTCAACATCATCAAGGACAAGGCCACGCGCACCTCTAGAGGTTTCTTTTCTACGCACATTCTTCAAATCTTTCTCGTTAACGATTTTTTTTTTCTTTCTGCATGATTCGGAGTCCTGAAGCCGTTTGAGTCGGGAGTTTTATGGTGCTTGAATCCCTAATTTGTATGGTTTTGACATTAGGTTGTTGTTTTGTAATATGTCCGTCGAGGCTGGAAGCGGATAAGGCGGTCAATGCTTGTCATAATAAGAGAACGTTGCCTGGGGTTAGTGCGTTTTGTGATCTCTACCTGTTCTTCTTTTTGACTTATGCTGGTCAAATGTTGCCATTTGTAGTGTGTCCTTACTGATCTCGACATTCTATTAGTGGATAGTTATAGCACTATTCCTAATGATTGCAAATGGCAACATGTTTGATTTAGATGGAAGTTAAAAGATGCATTGAACAAGTATCAACTTGATAGACTTCATTATCGAGGTGATCCCTGGTGATTTTAGAAGCTAATCGGTTGTACAATATCATAGGCTAGTGTAATGCAATTTTGGATTATGTGAGACCGTGTTTGGATTTGATGCTGTGACATATATGACATATGAAAAGTTCTTGAAATAAGGTGGAGTCTGTTAGAGTGTGTGATGGCAGTAGGAAAAGGGGTGGTGAGCGCATTACTTGTGTGGAGAAAATGGAGTATCCTTACTTCTATCGGGATGATTTTAAACAAGATCGGTTTGTTTCTTCAAAGCACAAAGACCTGGTGATCATTCTGAGCCATATGGCAAACGTTATTCACTGGGCCTTATACGGGATAGCAAATGGAGTTGAATATTCATTTCGTTTGTCTGGTTGTAATTTCAAGACTATATAGGGTAAAATTGTTATGAAAAAGATACTATGATTTGCCACTCCTCACTCTCTGGCGGGTAAAAAAGATACTATGGTTAAGTATTGATACTACGTAGTCCCTCCAATGTTGAAAACCACGATCAAATTGAATGCTATTCTAACCACTTATGAGAGATAAACCCTTATTCAATTTATTGTTGTGCTTCTAAGGCTTGTCCCTTGCATACTTTTAATTAATTTTCTTTCGTAGCTAATTTTTCTCAACGAAATCTCTCTGGATTGACATTGTGCCACCTCTACTACTAAATCAATCATCTAGGTGGTAGTATACTGGACATGACAACACATAACTTTTTTCCCCAATATCAATTCCATCTATTTGTATGTATTTACTCGTTATTTATTAGACTTTGATGCATTCTTGCTGTTGTATCTCTAATTGAAGTGCTTCCTGTTGTTTTTTCAACTTCAGGCATCTAGTCCGTTGCAAGTGAAGTATGCAGATGGCGAGTTGGAAAGGCTAGGTGTGATATAATTTCTTGACATGATTCCTGACTGTCTGTTATTTTGCTGTATCCAATTCCTTTCATCATTCTGGTCTTCTAATTTGTTTTGACTTTTTGAGTAATTTACCATAATATGCTTATGTGCTCTGTTAAATGATTCTTTACATTCCTATTTGTTTTGACTTTTTGAGTAATTTACCATAATATGCTTATGTGCTCTGTTAAATGATTCTTTACATTCCTTTCAATTCAGAACACAAAATCTTTGTTGGTATGCTTCCAAAAATTGTTTCAGAAGCTGAAGTATCAGAATTATTCTCTAAATATGGAACTATAAGAGATCTACAGATTCTAAGGGGATCTCAACATACGAGCAAAGGTGATTATTTTCTTTATTGGTCCTTAACTTGTGAAGGAATGAAATGTCGATTTTGATCTTTCATAATTAATTTGCAGGCTGTGCCTTTCTGAAATATGAAACAAAAGAGCAAGCCATTGATGCAATTGATGCCACCAACGGAAAGCATAAAATGGAGGTGTGTGCTTAAAAATGCTTGCTTTGCAAAAGAAGTATTCTTATTAATTCTTTTATGTTTGGAAGGTTATTTTCTAGGATCTGTTCCTGTAGATGTAGATTAACTGTTCATTTTTGTCAGATGTTTTGCATTGTTACTTTCTTGTATAATTAAGTTCTTGTATTTAAAAGTTCGTCATGTTTCTGTATCAGCAATATATCTTAGGTGAACGCCAGCTTTTGTCTAGTTTGGTAATGAGCACTGATAATAAGTAAGATTCATATTACAGGGAGTTTTACATGTCTGCGGAAATAGAGGCTTCTCAAGCTAAACCAATAAATTTTCTTGTTCAATCCAGCACTAGTTAATATACCAAATTTCTTCAATAGTCCATGCTAACTTTAATCAGATGGAGAAGGAACTTATGATCGAAATATAATATTTTGACTGTAGTCACGCTTCTCTGGAAAGCACTGATAGTAAGTAAGATCCATATTACAGGGAGTTTTACATGTCCGCAGAAATAGAAGCTTCTCAAGCCAAACCAATAAATTTTCTTGTCAGGAACCAACTTCAATCCAACACTAGTTAATATACCAAATTTCTTCAATAGTCCATGCTAACAGTATTTTGACTGTAGCTACTCCAATTTTTTTAATTGCTTCTCTGCAATGAGAAAAGCAAGATATATATTGTTTGGATCGATTGTGTGAAGCATGCACAACATTTTTATTTCTGTTTCAATTGGTTTTAGAACTTGACCTTTCTTTTTTCCTTTTTAACTTCATGGATTTTTTATTGAAAGGCTGGGCACTGTCAGTGATTTTTTCTATCAATGCGTACTCTGATTGGTATGTTTCACTTTACTAGGGTTCAAGTGTTCCTTTGGTTGTCAAATGGGCAGATACGGAAAAGGAAAGGCAAGCTCGTAGAGCTCAGAAAGCACAATCTCAAGCATCCACTTTGCCAAATAACGACACACATCCGTCATTATTCGGCGCCATGCCTTATGTCCCTCCATACAATGGCTATGGATACCAGGTCAGTAGTTTATTTCTAAATGTTTTCAGAAAGTGTTTCAATTTGTGCAAAGATAGCATATCTTTGAAATATGAGTCACCCCAGGAGTTCTTGTTTGTTAGTTGTAATTTCATGTTTTCTTCCCAAGTATATCTATCCATTCTGTATTAAATATGATGATTATGGTGATCATACTATTGTAGACTCCTGGAACTTATGGCCTCATGCCATACCGGCTGCCAGCTATGCAGAATCAACCTGCTTTCCATCAACCCGCTTTTCATGGTATGATTCCTCCCATAAATCAAGGAAATTCTGTGCGTGGTGCAATGAGACCTGACCTAGTTCAAACTATGGCACCTAGAAACTATGCTGTCCCTTCTGCAAGTTATGTGGGATCTGCTTATCCTAATGTGGCAGGTCTTCAATATCCCGTGACATATCCTGGAAGAATAATGCCCCATCATTCTTTGAGTTCCTCACCTAGTTCAGCACCACCTGCAGTTGCAAGCGTTAGTCCTGCAGCATCATCAGGTGCGGGCACTAGTTCTACTGGCCAGATTGAAGGTTTGTTTTCCACATGCATATCCCAGATTTGGCTTCTTATTTTATTCTTACTGTTTGTATATCCTGCTAAATATTGCATGTTCTTTGATTTAGGTCCACAAGGGGCTAATTTATTCATATATCACATACCTCAAGAATTTGGTGATCAAGAGCTTTCCAATGCTTTTCAAGCATTTGGAAAAGTCTTGAGTGCCAAGGTCTTTGTTGATAAAGCAACTGGTGTTAGCAAATGTTTTGGTATTACCACTTTCATTCTTGATTCTAATCTAAACTTGGATGTTGGACTCTTTTAACATGCTTTTTTTTGCAGGTTTTGTTAGTTATGATTCACCTGCAGCAGCTCAAACTGCAATCGGTGTGATGAATGGATATCAATTAGGAGGTAAGAAACTGAAAGTTCAGCTGAAAAGAGACAACAAACAGAGTAAACCTTATTGATCAGGAATTGAGTCATGGAAGCAAGCAGAATTCTGTGATACGTTGTCATATGCTTGGACAATGGGAGTGAATGCAGCATCAGCATTTTGGCTGAATTGATAACACGACAATGATCATTACTCCATCCACGTAATTGCTTAGTGGGATTGGAATTCCAAAACTTGTACTTCATGGTGCATTCTGCACCGATACAATTTGTAACTTGTACCATGGAAGTTCATTAGACATTAATTATTAATTTATTGATTTTTCCCTCAATAACTTGTGCCAATATGTTGTGGAAACATCAATTGAAATTTTATTCATGATTCTGTCATTCTTATTTGGATATCGTTTTTATCTTTTCTTTCTCAAGATTATTTCTTTTTTTCCTTTATTTATATCATTTAGAGTTATTTGTGGTTTGTAGAAGACACTCTGGAAGAATCGAGGATTTATGTTCTTGTTTCCTGTAGAACATCTTATTGTTCTCATTCTACCATGACAATAACCGTTAATTCGCGACTGCATGCAGTTTGCCATTTAGTCAAAATCTGAGATATATTGACAGCTTTTCCATTTTATATGTTGACAGCTCTCAGCATTCAGCAAAATTCAGGTACTGTGCCTTTTTTCTGTTATTTTCTAATATATTTCAGATTTTGGACCCAATATGGCATTGGTTGAAATGTTGTCAAATGTTGTTGATGTTGTATTTAGTTTTTAGTACGCCTTATTGTTAAAAAAATGAATGATTTTGGGACATTCCATATTCACTTGACGTTTTTTATTTGTTTCTCTTTTCCAGTCATTCCCAGAGTTCAAGAGTGCACGCACCCTTCAGATTTTCAGTTACACAATTCGTTGCTGAAAGGAAAGTCTCCATGATTAAAGGTATGTTTCCTGTACCACTGAGAGCAGTGATAACCTCCCTTATTGAAACGGTCTGATAAGCAGAGGTTTTACTTATTTAGGATGGTGTCTGCGGACCAACTGCACATAACAAGTGCATTTGTGCAAATTCTTACATTTTCCGATCTTTTGAACTTCCTTGGTTACAACACTTTTTAATATGAATATCCTAAGGGGTAAGATCCTATCAAATTACTTGCTATATGAAGACCTTTTCTACTTCATATTGAATTATCTATTGGGATGCAATGGCTAAGAAAGACGGAAAAGAAGTTTGAAAGTATTGTACATTTTTTAGTTTGATGGAGCTTGACGTTGGACTAGCTTGCTACTTTGAGGAATTAAATCTGTGATAAGTAACTGAGGAGATAACTGAAGTTAGTACCTCAGGACAGAGTGCCCCTTTCTATAGATAGATTTTGCTCCAAGGAGAACATATTGTGTTTATTGTGATCTTTGAGGCAAGTTCACAAAAAATGTTTCATTGATATAGTTTAAGAAATCCAAGATAATTTATTTTAGGTTGCTGTTGTTTTGTCAATACCAAGTTTATCGGTGGACAAAATCTCATTATTATTTAATCTTATTAATAAAAATACACCATGACTATTGTCATACCCTCCTAAAGTATTTCTGGAGGTGAGGTCATGATCTTGTTTGAGCTGTCTGTAGTATGTAATGTATGAAAGCCTCAATTTTTTCGTGAGAATAATCTTAGGTATGAAATCCTTCTCAATTTTGTCTTGAAGTGAAACATAATGAGTGCTCAATGGCTGTTGCAGGAAAAGGCAATATTTAATAGCAATATTTTATTATGTTTTAATGATCATGATGCTAAAGTGACTTGTAAAAAGTTTAAACAACTCAATCAAAACCAATCTCCCATGGTTTAATCAGACAATACCTTGGTTGCATTCTGTCAGTACTGCACAATTTTGTAAACATTTTCTATGATTTCTACTCCTCAGGTGTTGTTTGCTTGTTCGTAACATAATGTGATTTAGGGTTCATTTTTTGTTTTTATCATCTGCTTATTCTTTGAGGGCGACTATATTTAGATTAACTTCTTTATCATTCATTACATAGCCAGTGAAATTCTCTGAGAACTTGCTTAGTCCCATTCAAGTTCTTTGTGTTTATATTTTCTTTTCCTCATTAAAATTTTTTCTACATACCAAATCGATTGCACACTACTTCAGGATGAGCTTTGGTATTACTTCTATCCTTTGAGCTGTTAAAAGTAATATGTAGTGCTTTTGAACTAGATTTTGCCTTTCTACTAACATGTGAAGAAATTTGTGAATTACTTAACTGATGGCGGGTAACCGACTTCTACAGGTAATTTGCCGCCTCTTCTCTTTACAAGTATAATTGTCAATTTTCTACTGCCAACTGCCAAGTTGTCAATTACTTTCACAGGCTTAATCTATTCTGCTGAATTTGTTTTAGATTTTACTTGTAGATTCATGCCTAAGAAATTCTGGAAACGAGGATGTCAGAGCTTGTAGATGCTTGAGAGACATATATTATTGCATTCTGAGTTATTATCCTTCCTGATATTTAGGCCACGGGTAAAGCTCTTCGAAGCATGAGACAAGTTGATTAAATGTCTGAAAAACTTCGTATGGACGATCCACCTATTATGAATTTGTCAACCGAAGAACTTGCAGTAAACATCAGATCTCCTTTTAGTAATAGAAGTTATTCTTTGCAAGCCTGCCTTTTGATCATTGCTTCTAATGTCAGTTATCTTTAAAACAAAGCAAAATGAACACAGAATTGCTTTTTTCCCTGTATATCATCACCGTGATCAATATTTAGTTGAAGTTCTGCTAAGGCTTGGAATTTGGAAAGGTCTGATATTATGCAGTCTTGTTCCTACTTAATAGAGATGTTGTTTTTGATAGACCTATATGCAATGCTTTTTGTTTTTGATAGACCTATATACAACGCTTGTCTTCTATATATCACCTCATTAAATTCATATGATTAATTTGCAATTACACATTTTGAGTTATATCATGAAATGATTATATTTCTTCATTGCTTAAGTTCAGCTTTTGAATTTTGTCAGTAAGCTGGTGAAAAAGCCACATCCTCTTGTGCATTAATAGGCATCGCGAGATTCCCATTTTTTGGCATTGAGATTAATAAAGAGATCTTGCAGACCAAGCCAGCAACAGGTAACAATAAATGATGCTGTTAAACCTTCTTGTGCTTGAAGTCAGGCCCTTTGCTCTTAAATCGTGGCTGTCGTTACAGGTTACTACTCACACTGTGACCTTGACTTTTGTTGATTAACTTACCTAAATTCGTCGGCAATAAATTGGCTTTGCCACGTTCAGTCAGGAATTGAATTTCCATTCCCTGCTTTTAGTATAGGCGTTGCTTTCGTTGAATTGTATGCCCAAAAGGTAATTAGGATACTTTTACTAGTATGAATCTTGGAATTTATGTTAGATTTATAATAATCATTACTTAGACTATGCACTTTAATGGGAGTAGTTGAAGTTGGTGGCGTGACAAATCTTCTGGTCACAGGTCGTGAATAATCTTTTTTTTCATCTCTGCAGTTCAAGGCAGTCATCAGAAAGCGGCCTTAGACCGAACTTTCGCTTAGAAAGTGGATCGAGGGGTGAAGGATGGAGAATTATTCTGCTATTTTATTTATTTTTAAATATGGTTTTAATATTTTAAAAGAGCTTGGTGATGTCATAATTTAAAAAGAGGTTTTATGTTTTCTTTTTTTAGTGAGGTTATATAAGCAATAGCCTATATAATTACTTTGACCTAATCTTTTTTTCAAAATAAATTTTAAATTACTACAGACAAAACTAATTCAACATTATAATAATTTCAAGGATACTAGACTTTGAACTGATCTCAGTATCATTTTTAAGGACTGAGAACAGAGCGGTCTAGCTTTAGCACCAAAATTTAGATGGACATGTTTGTAACAGATAAAATTGTCAGTTTCGTACGTTTGGGAGTGAACCTAAGGATCGTGATCCTTGCGCCCGCAATCCAGAGATCTCACAAATAAATGGGACATTGAGAAATGTGCAGAATTATGAGCACCGGCGATTTGATCCGAACCTTGGGGGTCAATTCGTGCCCACTGGTGTCTTCAATCCATCTAACAAGTTACTGTTTGCTGGTAATGACTTGCTGTACTAGAAGTGCTTTTAACTTATTAGTGGACAAGGTGTGCTTGCCGTGTACAAATGGTTCAAGGAATGGCTCACAAAACAGCTTTATTTATGGCGTCCAAATAATGTTTTTTGCACTGTGATGATAATGATGTTAGAGTGCAGGCCATGAAGTCAAGGCTGTCAACCATAGATTACCCTCTGCCTTTCGTGGGTTAAGTTTATGCCCGCCGTTGGCTTTGTCTAGGAAGAACTGAACAATGTCCGAAATTTCTTTGCAATTTCCTGGTAAAAATATATACCCTCAGCACAGTTTTTAGTTTATCATCGTAAGTAAATTTGCTTACATCTTACAAGAAGAAGATCAATTTCAACACTATAGTTTCAAAAAAAGCGATCAAAGTTAAAAAAATGAAATTGTGTATTATTTAATCTCTTAAAATTGTTGTAAAATAAGCGATTAAAATCGCAAATTATAGCCTACACCCTATTAAATAGGGGATACTGTCTCACTTGTATCCAATTATAAGAAAAGGAAAAATAAAACAATACTATGTCGCATACACGTTTTCTTTGACTAAACTTGCAGTTCAGTAACCAATTCTGTACGATTTGTCAAAACTAACGTTCTAATCACCAATGTTGAAGAAGTGACATGGAAACGTGGAAATCGATCAAGCAACCATCAAGATTTTATACCATAGTCCACCAGAAGAAGGAAATTTTGACCTTTATATCGTTTAAATTTATCAGATTAAAAAATTAATTTTAAGTACTGAAATGCTTTTATTCCTAAATTAAGACAATATTTGGAAACCAACTTCAAAACACAGCCCTACAGCTTCTAGGAATTTAGGTTCCCTTCTAGAAACAAAACAATCATCTAAAAAGGGTGAAAAAACAAAAACAAACACCCTTGTTTCTAGAAGATTAAGCGAATGGGACATGGCTGTGTTGTCATACCAATCTTTTTCAGCGTATTGTATTACTTTTAACCCTCAAAAAGAGAAGCCGACCTACAAAGAAAAACCCCTTCGCCACTCATGTTCATCACGTCAAACAAGACATCCTCCATTCTGTGGGTGTTGTCTCCTCTATATATATAATTTTCCCTGTTGTAAAAGTCTAATGTCACGAGCTATGTAAGAAGAATAGGCAGCGGTTGGGAATTCGCTATTGCTCCTTACACATGGAAAGCTACAACTCTCGTTACACAATGAAGGAAACAGGCACCACAACGAGAGATCATATGGTCCACGCCGGTTCTTTCTTCCTCATCGAAGCCTCCGGCGACTCCGATGAGGTTGGCCTTCGTCCGACCACGGTTGTTGACCTTGCTGACGATGACGCGGAGTCCTGTATCTATGACGGGTTGGATCATTCTTGTTGTGTGGCTGAGCTGAATAATAGATGTGAAGGTGAAGAGTACAACAATAACGACCGTGGAACTACTGAAGAAGAGGTTAGCATTTGTGAAGAACCCAGTGTTTATAATCAGAAGTCATGGGTTTCTGTTGAATCAACTATCAGTGAACCGATGACTGAGATGGAAAAGAACAAGCTTTTCTGGGAAACTTGTTTGGCTTCCTAGGTCTTTTTTTTTCTTTCTTTCTTTTTGTTATACTTGTGATGGTACCATTTGTTTCTCTCTTAATTTTCATCTGTAAGTGACTAGCTCCAGAAGAAAAGGAAAATAGTGGATGACAATTGTACAAAAAAATAGATGCTTGTGCAAGTTACATGATCATCCAATACAAATACAGCAAAGAAAATTAACACGGTTTCTGCATTGAAGATAAACTCGAAATTCCAACAAAAGTTGGTTAGACGTTTATGTTAATATGCTGTGTCCACATGTTTCAAGTTAAGAAGATGGTTCAGATGAGTGTGTGATTAAAGAAAGAACTAGGAAGGGTAAGTGAAAAGGGCAGTTGGGGAATAAATCAGCTCAACGTGTCGGCAAGTATGAAATGGCAAAGGTAACTGCAGACATTAGTTTAATCAATTCGCTTTTTAGAAATTCTAATGAAGATCTGTGTGGTATCTTTTAATGAATCCGGATCTTCTGTCCAAAATTAACGTGTCTTACTCTGTCCAACATTAAAACGACATCATTTTTGTTTAAAATTTGACAGACGCGTCTGGCTCCTTTCATATACAAGCTATTCTAAAGTCAAGATATACCCATTAACTATTCCACTTCTACTGATAACGAATATATTTATATAATATATATAATAAATTATTTATTTATACTGAT
>JANSVA010000009.1:22276930-22288740 GCA_025504915.1 Erythroxylum reticulatum
TCATTAAAATGCTTTTTTAAAATAAATAAAACAGTTTAATTTTTAATAAAATAATAATAATAATTTGGCACAAGCAACGTATATTTCTGTCAGGAAAATGGAAATCCCAATCCAACTGGTACGCTAACTTCACAAGCAAGACAAGATTCCTTTCCTTTGTCGAATTTTGTAGAAGAAGTATCTATAACGTGGAAAAGACGACTGTTTCACTGTTCTGTATACTTCTTACTCGTCCTTCAAAGCCTTAGAAGTGTCAATTCTCTCCCAGTTTCCTCTCTACATAAAACCCTAATTAAGTTCATCCATAGTCCACAAGATGTTGATCCGAATTCGTAGCAGAGACGGCCTCGAGCGAATCTCGGTCGACAACCCCAACGTTACAGTATCGCAGCTCAAAACCCTAATTCAGAACCAGCTTCAAATCCCAAGCCACAATCAAACCCTATCCACAAACCAAAACCTCCTCCTCGCTAAATCCCCATCCGACCTACTCCGGTTCACCGACATGTCGGACCCCAACACCCTTATCTCCGCCCTTAATGTGGGGCATGGCTCCATCATCTTCCTGGCGTACGATGGCGAGCGAACTATCGCTGGACCTGCCGTCACTCCTGCCGGTTCTTTCGGCCGGAAGATGACCGTCGACGATCTGATCGCCAAACAGATGCGAGTCTCACGACAAGAGACTCCGCATTGCGAGTCGGTGTCGTTTGATCGCGATTGCGCTAATGTTTTTCAGCATTACGTTAATGAAACCCTAGCTTTTGCGGTTAAAAGAGGTGGGTTTATGTACGGAACTTTGTCTGATGAAGGTAAAGTGGAAGTGAATTTCATATACGAACCGCCCCAACAGGGTTTAGAGGAAAATTTGATGCTTTTGAGAGATCCCGATGAGGAAAAATTGGTGGATGCGATTGCTAGTGGTTTGGGGATGAGGAGGGTAGGGTTTATATTCACACAGACAATACTGCAGGACAAGAAGGATTACACCTTGTCCAACAGGGAGGTTCTGCAAGCTGCAGAGCTTCACGCGGAAAGCGAATTGAAGGAGTGGGTTACTGCTGTTGTGAAGCTCCAGGTGAATGAGGATGGTGGCGCTGATGTACACTTTGAGGCTTTTCAGATGAGTGATATGTGCATAAGGTTGTTTAGAGAAGGGTGGTTTGAGACTGAGATTGGGGAGGATGACGATCCAAAGTTGTCTAAGATGAAGAAGGATGTTGTTGTTGGTGTGAAGGATGTTAGGGAGGTCGATAATGATTTTTTCTTGGTTGTGGTTAAGATATTAGATCACGAGGTGCGTTTTAACCAACTTCTAATTGTTTTTTTTTCCCTTGCGGAGTTCATGTTTCCCGATGAGATTCTGGATCTTGGTACTTTCTTTCTTGGTTATTTGTTGTGCTTGATTAATTTAAGTTGTATTTCCGCTAGGTTTCACTCTTAGTAATCATATTTTGATGGGCAACTGGACCTTTTGGCTAAAACTGTTTGATTGTAGCCTTAGGACAATGATCAAATGGATAGAATTGGCTAAATCAGCAACTCAAACTTTGTGTTTCTTATTTTCATTGAGATGTCACTAGAAAGTGTTTATATGCTGTTTATATTGAAATAAAGAGTATAAACTTACTGATTATAGAAAAAAAATGGAAGGGAAAAATCAGATGTAGTTATTCTCAGGCTGTAAGAGGATAAGCATGATTGGTATATTGTAATTATTGTTTATTTGAATCTGGTACGGCATATATCAGGTTCTGCATGCCATGTTGTGATCTTAGTTAAAGTTAAGAGTTAAATATGTTAGGAATGAGTTGACTATTGTCTAGCCTTCTTCCTTGAGATTTGATTGTAACTTTCTTAATCTAAGATGCATCTGATTAGTTGCTTAGGTTAAATGATGGTATTGGGTAGTTTTATGTTGCGTGGATTTAATATACAACAATTTACACAGTTTTCTTGGACATTTTGGAGGCTAACTAGGACACATCACCTTTTCTTATCTGGACTATTTTCAAAACTCATACTTTGTTCTCCCATGTATTTATTTTGAAGGCTTTCCTTTTATGTTTAACTTGTGCCAATTCTTTGGTAACTTTGGGAAGAAGAGGCAGTGAAAGATGAATGGATGTTGAGATAAAAGATGGTTAAAGGAAACGACGTTCCTCATTTATCCGTATCATCTAACCTTACAGTAAGCATGTCTATTATTTAGACCTATTGGTTTCTAGTGATTTTATTACTTGGGAAGAGGAGGTTCCTTATTTATCCGTATCATCTAACCTTACTGTAAGCATGTAGGTTCTATTATTTAGACTTATTGGTTTCTAGTGATTTTATTACTTGGGAAGAGGAGGTTGGAAAGATGAATGATATTGGGGATCAAAGATGTTGAGAGGGTTGATTACCCGTTCTTTCTTGGGCTGCCTTTCATTAGTTAAGAAGAAGGAAAAAGAAAAAGAAAACGATTTCATTTATCTTATATTATATGAGTACTGGCCTTTTCTTTTGGGTGCATTTATTTGATTGTTTCCCTTATTGGCGGGTGGGCATTTATCTGATGGTTTATCTTATTGGCATTGTGCTCTGCAAAATGTTCAATGGCAAGCATTAATTGTTTAGTCTAATATGCAAGGTCTTGAGTACTTAATGGCCTCACTGTGTCTTATTTGCTACAGGGTCCTCTTTCGTCATCCTTTCCCGTTGAGAACAGGGCCACTGAAGTAACAATGAAGGCACTGAAGAATCAACTTGACTGGATGAAGAGTCTTCCATTTGTGAAGAGAATTTCTGATTTTCATTTCCTCCTCTTTATGGCAAGGTTTCTAGACCTCAGTTCTGATGTTCCTATATTGGCAGAGTGTGTACGGACACAGACGCCAATACCAGAAGGCTACCAAGTACTAATGAATTCCATGGCCAGTATGTCTTGAATGTTCCCAGGTGGCATGTTGTTGGACGAAATCTCGTTGCATTTCAGAATTGGGGTTTGGGCATTCTGTTTACTCCTCATGCCACATACGGTTCAAAAGAGAGGGGTTTTCACTTTGAGCCCTGTTCCCTAGTACGAAACTTGTCAATATATATGTATTCAAATTCATGCAGTCATTTGAAGAAACCGGCGTGATTTATTCCGTCTTCTGATCGTTTTCTGAATTAGTAAAAACCTTCGTTCTATAGATAAGCGTGATGGTTGTCTCGTGTCTTTTCTTCGTTGTACAGCTATGACTTTATTCTGAAGAATTTTAACGGTTATCAAGTAATTTTATAAACACAAAATCAGTTGGAGAAATAAAACTTAATATTAATATAATTTTCAATTGCTGTAGATAATCTAACACCGAACGTGAATGCCAAAGGGTTAATGAACACATGAAGCTTCATGCATTATGAAAATCCCACGAAAGGAGTGGATCATAATTCATAAATAAGCTCTTGGATCGGGGCGGGCACGGGTCATATCACAGATCCAAATATAAGCTTCACCCACCCTCAGTTCTTCTCCCTTCTAGTACTCCGCGACTGCGGCGAAATAAATAGCTCACATATCTACATTTTTTGGCGGGAGTTACCGTTCTCCCATTATCTCCTCCCAACTCAATTTGCAAACCCTAATTCATGGCCGACGCTTCTCATGTAAGTAGTCAATTTCTTGGTTGCCTCGGAGTTTTGCGTGTGAGCCTAATTTTTCTTTCTTTCTTTTTTTTAAAGCAGAAGAGGAGTAGGGCGCAGAGTGAGACCGCAAGCAAAGCCAGCGACAGTGGTGCGGAGAACCGTGAGAGAACTAGCGACGCCAGCGATGAGAGCCCTAACCGCAACCAGGTGGACCGCGAAACTTCTGTCGACCAAGAGGTTCGGCCCAGAGCTAAACGGAGCCGTGCTTCGGAAGGAACTTCGGCGTCCGCTCACAAGTCCGACCATACCTTGATTGGTAACTGACGCATTCTTTGGGTAGTTGAATGATGAACTATTGTTCTCTTTGCAAGACAATGATGGTGGATTTGTTTGTACACGCTTGTTTAGGGTTTGCAAGATCAGGGTGTGGATTTAAACTTAAAGTTGGGAAAATGACCGAGTTTTGAGGGTTATATTTTAACACACTGAAAATTTGAGAGAAATGATAAAAAGACAAGAAAATAAATAAAAGGACGTTGTATCGTATTACCTTTATTTGGGTCCATTGACTATTTTTATACTTTGTGCAGATGTTATTAAAGGTAATGGCAGACAAATTTCTCAGACAGTAAAGCGATGGGTTGAGTGCTATGAAAAAGATAAAAAATCTGCAATGGTTGAACTCTTAACCATGCTCTTTGAGGTATATTTTTTTTCTTTGTTTCAACAGATTATAATGGCCAAAAGAAGTGAAGATCTAAACCTAAATAAGACCTGAAGATTGGTACCTGGCGAAAGTGAGCTAAATTTTCCATCTAATGCACCTCTCTTTCTACTGAAATGGATATCTTTGCAGGCATGTGGTGCTAAATATTATATCAACAAAGATGTGCTGGATGAGACTGATGTAGATGATGTTGTGGTTGCTTTAGTCAACCTCGCTAGAAGAGTACATTTCCTTTCTCTCATACTTTCTGTTCTTGTCTCCTTTTTACGTTTCTTTATGCCTTTTCCAATAAAATTTATAGATTTGGTTACACAACCGCCTCCCTGACTTCATTGACCAAAATTTTGTTCCCACAACGTTAACTTCTCTTTGATCATTAGGGGGAAATTGAAGATTATCAAAACTCAAAGCGGAAGGATTTTAGAAACTTCAAGGATAACATCTTGTCCTTCTGGGACAATCTGGTTGTTGAGTGCCAAAATGGACCACTGTTTGATAAAATCTTGTTTGACAAATGCATGGACTATATAATAGCACTGTCATGGTCAGTACTATTTCTTTTGTTTTTGGGATTTTCAACGTTGCAGTTAAACATGATGAAGCATCTTTCTGTGGCTAAATTTCCTAAATATGATACTGTGCAGTACTCCTCCAAGAGTTTACCGCCAAGTTGCTTCTTTGATGGGTCTACAACTTGTGACATCCTTCATTACTGTTGGTAAAATGCTTGGCACACAACGAGAAACTACTCAGAGGCAATTGAATGCTGAAAAGAAGAAAAGAACGGAGGGACCTCGTTTAGAGTCACTAAATAAAAGGTTATCAATGACCCACGACAAGATAGTTGTACTAGAGGACATGATGCGCAAAATATTTACTGGGTACTACTCTTTTTCCTAACCTTCTTTGTACTGTGTATGCTTTTTTCATTAGTTCAAACACATGGATTATCTTAGTGTTTCTTTTTGAAGGTTATTTGTGCATCGGTACCGAGACATTGATCCCAATATCAGAATGTCATGCATCGAGTCATTGGGAGTGTGGATTTTATCATATCCATCCCTTTTCCTGCAGGACTTATACTTGAAGTATCTTGGATGGACATTGAATGATAAAGTAAGGATGCTCTGTTATTTACTACGAGTTCTTTCTTAATTTCTGCTGTGTGTGTGAGAGTTCTAACTTGCTTTTCTTCATTCAATGAAACCTAAGAATGCTGGTGTAAGAAAATCATCTGTCCTTGCATTGCAAAATCTTTATGCTGTGGATGACAATGTACCCACTCTTGGTCTATTCACTGAGAGATTCTCCAATCGGATGATTGAGCTTGCTGATGATGTTGATGTCTCTGTTGCTGTATGTGCCATTGGACTTGTAAAACAACTACTCAGGTTACAGCATTTAGCTAACCCTTTTTTACTTTACTCCCTTGATATGCATTTTTGTGTATAGTAATGGATATTGTATTAAAAGCCAATTTTCGTTATCTTTTGCACTAGTCATCCAGATTGAAAAATGTTGTTTTTGGAAACAGGCATCAGCTTCTACCTGATGATGACTTGGGTCCTTTGTATGACCTACTTATTGATGAACCAGCAGACATCAGGCGTGCCATTGGAGAATTGGTGTATGATCACTTGATTGCACAAAAATTCAATAGTTCCCAATCTAGCTCAAGAGGTTTGTTCTTAAATTGTAATTTTGTTAAATTCCATGAACTAGAGCACTTACACTCATGGTGATTTTGTTCCAGGCAGTGACAATGACACTTCTGAGGTTCATCTTAGTAGAATGCTACAAATTTTAAGAGAATTTTCAACTGACCCAATACTGAGTGTCTACGTTATTGATGATGTTTGGGAGTACATGAAAGCAATGAAGGTATTATTTTCTTCTCAACTATAGAATGCAACTTGGTCTTTGTAGAAAGATCAGAGTGAGAATGGACTCTTACCTGACCTCATGGCTAGGATCCTTAGCTGAATGATTCCGTGGGACTTGCGCTATTTTTTTTACAGTAACTTCTGAAGAACTTTTTTCTACAGTAAATTGCTGCATGCATCTATCAAGAAGATATGCATATAGATACTGGTTAAATTGCAATTTCTATTTGCTTTTGAGATGGCAATTTATGCTTTTGTCTGCAGGACTGGAAATGTATTATTTCCATGCTCCTAGATGAGAACCCAATGATTGAGCTTACAGATGATGATGCGACAAATTTGGTGAGGCTTCTGTTTGCATCTGTCAGAAAGGCTGTGGGGGAGAGAATTGTTCCAGCTTCAGACAACCGAAAGCAGTATTACAATAAAGCTCAGAAAGTATGTAATTTTTTTTTTAAGGCCTTGGCTTATTTTACTTTAAAAAAACCTTGTGATCTTTTGAGTTGGTGTTCTTTTTATCAAGCATCTTCCTTTATCTAAATATAGTTTTTGGATAGCTATTGTTCTTACAAGTAACATTATTCTGAGTCCTGGGATAAATACGATGATGCTTAATGTCAGATAAGCTGTAAAATTGGAAATTTAAGGATCTCTCGATTGCATCTTATTTTATCTCGAATCTTTATTTATATGTAACATTCTAATATGCTCACCTTTGATTTTCTAACTGTAAGTTTCTAAAGGAAGTCAATGCTATCTTTACCTCCAATGCCAGGAAATATTTGAAAACAACAGACAGGACATAACAATTGCTATGATGAAGAACTATCCACTGCTTCTACGCAAATTCATGGCTGATAAAGCAAAAATTCCATCACTTGTGGAAATCATTGTGCATATGAACCTAGAACTGTATTCCTTGAAAAGACAGGAACAGGTGATGGGTTGAATGCCTGTAAGTGCATATCTTCATCATCATAAAATGTAGTCTTATATTGATTTTAATTTGTTGGTCATTTCAGAATTTCAAAAATGTCCTTCACCTTATTAAAGAAGCTTTCTTTAAACATGGTGAGAAGGAGGCCCTGAGATCCTGTGTGAAGGCCATTACATTTTGTTCCAGTGAGAGTCAAGGGGAGCTGAAAGATTTCGCTTGTAACAAGTTGAAAAATCTTGAAGATGAGTTAATTTCAAAGCTTAAATCTTCTATGAAAGAGGCAGAGGTAGTTTCCATTTTTGGTGTTATATTTTTCTATTATAATAAAGTGGAGGAAAAGTAACATGCGTAAATCTGCAGGATGGTGATGAATACTCATTACTTGTAAATTTGAAAAGGTTATATGAGCTTCAGCTATCAAAGTCTGTGCCTATGGAGAACATGTATGAAGATCTTGTGAAGATTCTCCACAGTTTCAGAAGCATGGACGATGAGGTTAGTAATTTGGTAAATGATTTGGATTTACTACACTATTTTCCATGCATTTACTCAACCTTTTGCACTCTCAGGTTGCTAGTTTTCTGCTTCTCAATATGTACTTGCATGTAGCCTGGACCCTGCAGGCCATTGTAAACAGTGGAAGTACCACACAAGCATCCGTATCTTCTCTTCTCATGAAAAGAGATGCCTTGTTTGAGGAACTTGGGTACTTCCTTGAGTCCACTTCTGAAGATAAGGAAGGGAATAAGTGTGGAAATCAGCTGGCTTGCAGGGTAAGCATGCTATTTCTCTTTTCTATATGTTTATCAAGTGAAGAAAGAAAAAACTTCAAATGCTTCTTGAATTCTGTTACATTTATCAAATGGGAATGGTTTTGTGTGTAGGTTTCAATTATACTTGCAGAAGCTTGGTGTTTGTTCAGAAAGGCCAATTTTTCTTCAACAAAACTGGAAACTTTAGGATCTCATCCAGATGAATCTGTTATTGGAAAATTCTGGAAACTTTGTGAACAGCAACTTAAGATTTCAGGTGACTCAGTACCTTTTACTTTACGATGATTTTATTTTGCCTTAACCTGGTTCCATGTCACAACTAGCATGTGGAGCAGCTGATCCTGTCTGCTAACATGGTTTTTAATCTTTAACTTCATTTACATTTAAACACATTTTCTTGGTTTCCATTGCTGTCTTATAACTTTTAGTGAATTTACACAGATGAAACAGAAGACGAGGACATGAACAAAGAGTACATTGAGGAGACAAATAGAGACGCAGTTATGATAGCTGCTGCAAAGTTAGTTGTTACTGATACAGTTTCCAAGGTGATTGTATGTTGTATGTTAGCATGTCGTATGTTTGTTACTTATTGTTCTTGTGTCTTTTGATGAATCAATAAGATATAGTTGTAGCTTTCATGCTTTTCTGGAGGAAGTTCACTTGAGTTCTTTTATATCCTTCTTTTGATTTGGGTGATGCCGTGATGGGATTGTGGGTATTTAATATTGCACATCATATGGGCTTTAATTATGGTGATCTACCCTTTTCTACATTTTGATTAGATTTGGTCATTAGTTTTATACTTCGCTTACTTGGTCTAATGTGGTTAATGCAGGAGTGTCTTTTTCCAGAAATCATATCTCATTTTGTGATGCATGGGACTAGTGTTGCAGATATTGTCAAGCATCTGATCACTGTCATGAAGAAAAAAGATGATAACATATCCAATATCTTTCTTGAAGCCTTGAAAAGGGTAGGACTTCTATCTTTTGGCAATCAACAATTTTATTTGGGTCAAACTGCTACTTTTCACATGTTACATTTTATTGCCTCAGCATTGCATGATATCTGGTTTTCATCATATTTCCTAGAAGTTGATGTACAAGGAAAATTTGCTCACAGATTTACCAGTAGTATCCTTGCTTTGATTTTTCAAGCTTTAGTTGCCTAACCTAACATTTCAGTTTCACAGTAATAGATTTGCCCGGATTCATCCTTACTTTCATTTTTCTAGCTTTTAGGTGCCTGACCTAACATTTCAGTTTCACGGTAGTAGATTTGCCAGTTTTCATCCTTATTTTCATTTTTCAAGCTAGGTGTCTGACTTGACTTTTTCAGCTTCCTTTAAACAATATCTACACGGTGATTTCTTTCAGAAAATTCTGGCTATATTGAAGATGCATTCTTCCAAAAGTTTCATTTTTTGATGTCTTAAGCTTCTATATAATTTTAAAAATTTTGTTCTTAGCTGTGTTTCTGTGGTTGATTCTTTCTCTGTGCACAAACTGATAGATACTTCATTGACTTTTTCTTTCTTTATGATTTGAGTAGGCTTATTATCGCTATCTGGCAGATCTTGCCAAAAGTGATGACGAGTCCTATCGTAAGTCATTTCAAGAGTGCAAGGATCTGGCAACTCGACTTTCTGGAATGTACGTGGGAGCTGCTCGGAACAAACATAGATCAGACATATTAAGATTTGTCAAGGATGGTATAGAGTTTGCCTTTACAGACGCTCCAAAACAGTTGTCTTTTCTGGAAGGTGCAGTGCTTCATTTTGTTTCTAAACTTCCGGCACCTGATGTCATGGAAATGTAAGAGCAAATTTCTCTGATATTTCAGTTTGCGGCCCCCTCTCTTTGCTAGAGTGAAAGAAGATTCTGTAAAATTAGCAAGAATGGAATTGCTATTTTGATTTTGGTCAAAGATGGCACATAAATAATGTTCGACTTGGTGTGTTTTTACTCCTGCAAATGCATTATAACTAACACTTGATTATTTTGAGAATAGCCTGAAGGACGTCCAACGCCGAACAGAGAATGTGAACACTGATGAGGATCCCAGTGGCTGGCGACCATACTTCACATTCATTGATACCTTAAGAGAAAAGTATGCAAAGCATGAAGGTTTGCCAGGTAAAACTATGCCTAACTCTAGTTTATTTCTAACGCCGTTGTTTAGTGAAGGTTTGTTAATAGCCACCATACTTATTTTTGTTTTATTTTTACCACGAGTTTGACGGCTTTCTCTAGTTGAAAGTGGTTATTTCTGTATTCAGTTTAACTACATGGTTGCTAATCTTTTAATGTCTCTGTGCCTTCTCCTACTCATATCTGTCTTCACATGCATCTGAATATATATAATTAACAAGTAGGAGTGCATGTGTGTGCTTTAAATCTCTTTCCTTCCTTTTGTTTTTTAATGATTTTCTGCTTCTGGGAGATTTTCTTTGTGAGGCGTAAATGCTATAAATAACATATTATCTATAGTATCTAAGATTATCTATATAGCTGGAATTGATTGTTTTGACTTGACCATTACCTTTCACCATTTAGTAGTGAAGGTGAAAGCTGATCTGTACCAAACAAAAAATTCTGCCACCTAACCAAGAGGCAAGAGCTGTAAGTCTCTTGATGTGTTAAAACATTGCTATTGGCAGTTATATGCTGTGGCATGTTCCTGTGGCAATGCCTGCAGCAATTAGTAGAGATGCAACTTTCACATTTTTTCACAGTGGGTTGCCTTCTAGAATGGACATCCTTGAGATGTCTAAGTATTTATTTCGCTTGAACTACTTATTGGTCAATAAGATATCTAACCAAGAAAGTGAAAATTTCCAATCGTGTATATTGGAATAGGCGCGTACCGGTGGGTGTTTTTGTTCTGATTAGCTTGTTCTGTTGTTTTTTTTAAGCTTTATATTATGTCGCTCAACCTTGTTCATTGAGCCCTTTATGGTGATACCTCTAAATTTATGGTACAGGAACAATGACAAGTTATTATAAACTGTTGCCAAATGGTTAAGTATGGTGTTCGTCATTGTTTGTTACATATCTTAGGATTCTTGAAGCTGAAGATATGTTCAACTGCAATGTTTGATTATTTTGATTTTGGCTTGAACAATTGGCTCAAAGAATTTTAGGCATGGGTAATATTTGTATGAAATTTACAGATGAGAAAGACAGGCCTAGTGTGAGACGCAGGGGCCGCCCAAGGAAGCGTCGTCGTAATATAGAAGGAAAGAGACTCTTTGATGGACATGGTTCAAGTGAAGAAGAGGATTCAATTAGTGCATCTGATCAAGAAGATGCTGAGGATGAAGAGGATAAACAAGAGGATGAGGAAGAAGAGGAAGCTCCATTGATACATTCATTAAGACCATCATCCAGGTTGAGATCGTTGAAAGTTTCAAGAGATGAAAGCAAAGGCCAGGCAAGAGCAGGAGTTTCTGCTTCTAGAAAATAATGTATGAAAATGGTCGTGCTGGTGACTCCGTTTTATGTATATGATGATACGCGCCTGACAAATGGCCTCGGCAGGGACATCGATCTAATAACACTATTACCATCGAGTTGTGGAGTTTAAATTTAAGGTGCATAGCTAGCAGTTAGTAGATACTGCTGACATCATCATTCCCTTATGCTTTAGTAACAATGCATAAATTTCTGATTGAATAATGTAGAAAAGGCCTTGTATTGTTGTTTACTCTTGTATGTTATGTCTTCAAGGGTCGTATATAATCTTATTTAAGCAAATTGAAGAACAGAGTTGCCGTATTGTTTTAACAACAAATTTTACGAGTTGATAAAAATGGTTATAAGCTAACAACTTATACACGGACGAGAAGTTTGGGGAAAGGGAAGCTTTGTTAAGTG
>JANSVA010000009.1:22308172-22335274 GCA_025504915.1 Erythroxylum reticulatum
TCTGATATTAATGTAAGAGAATTGTAATATGCTTATAGGCACTTATATTATAATAAGTGATGGCGGTGTGATCTAAGGTTTAAAAAATCGGATTGGATCATTTGGTTCTACCAAAATAGGTTCAATTGATCGGTTTTTATGCATAGAAGTTATTAGGTGAAATCGAGCCGAACTACTGACCAATTCAATTTTTTTGGTCAAATCGGACAGTCCGATCTAATTTTTAAAACTTTAGTCACAACCGTGTATTAAAGTCAGGAGCTGTAACTAACAGCAGTGACCATAATAATAGCGTAAAAAATCGGAGCCGTTGAATGAAACGGATGATTATTCTTAATAGATGGTAAGTAAGTAAAGTTTAAAATAGCAATTACAAAAGTAAAAAATAAAAAATCACAGTTGTGACTAATAAGTTACAGACGTGACAATTAGATGGAAGCTAAAGAATGAGAGCCGTTGGATCAAAGAAATGATGGGATAGAAACGTTTGATTGTACATCCCATATATCCTTAATATATATATGTAATAAATAAGTGAAGTCTAAAATATCATAAACAGAAAATAAGAAGTCAAAGTATAAATAAGTTCATAAGATAAAAACTAAAAAATAAGAGCTGTCGAAGTAAAAAAACCGATAAGATAGAAATGCGTGATCGTACATATTAGTACTTATTACATCTATATACCTAATAAGCAAGCACAAGCAGGAGCTCTTTACAGTAGTCACTCACTTTCTCAAGAACGATGAAAGAAAATCACCGAACGAACGACACAGCGTTTTTATTAACGTAAGTCTCTTCTGTTCTGTCATGTACCTCCCGTCTCTTTCACCTCGACGGCTACAGAAACATCTCCTCTTTCTTTCTCTCTCTCCTCCCTCTTTGTCTCCGCCTCTCTTTCTCTCTGTCATACAAAAATAAAATACAAAGAATCCATGAATTTGTAGGACTATTCCCTGTTGGTAGGTTCTGGCGTTGAAATCTCGTATCTGAAGCTCACGGATACGGTTCCAAGGTTAGTTCTTTGGTCGTTCCATTCTTTTGCAGCTTTTGAGCTTTCTATTGATGGTGTTTGTGCTTGACTGCTACATTTTTTGGTTTCTATATTTGGTGCTCACTGCATTTAGGGTTTCAATGCTGTGTTCACACTTGTTTGAAACCCTAGCTTTGTATATCGAGTTTCGAGCGTTATGACTGAAAAGTTATTGTTTTTTTTTCTTTCTATTTTTGTTATTTTAAAAGTTTAACTTTGATCACTTCATTTAATTGTGCTTGTTCAACGTTGGGTTATCACTAGCTCTGACTGTTTTAATTAAAGCTTCATCATAAAAATCGTTAATTAAGTAGCTTTTTCTGTAATTTGATCACGTTTTTGTCGCATTAATGCTACCAAATTTACGAAAACATTGCAGCAAATTGATTTCTGCGAGCAGTGGTGGAGTTCAATGGGTCGTGAGTTTTGCCAGATACTGGCATGTTGATTGCGAGTTTATTTTTTTAGTCTACACATATTATAATTATGCGTATCTATTTTGGGGTCAGGTGCTGGATTTGGATTTATTTTGCATGATTTAAATGTGTCTACTTGACTGGTCCAGTTGTTATCATGCGTCCATATTTCTATGACAGAAAGTAAGTTATTCCTTTGTTGGACTCGTTGAATTTCTTTGAAATACTTGTTTGTGACAGAAAATTGCTGGAACAAGTAAGGGTTCTCGAACTATGAGTTTGGAGTCAAAATACCTTTCTCTTCATGCATTATCAGTTACGTTCCAGTTCTGTCCTCCTTTGGGAACCGTTTCAGGTTTTGTCAGCGTAAATAGATTTGAAATTCTGATAATTGGTTATTTTTAAACTTCCAGAACTTCCAGAGCAAGCTTCTGAACGTTGTCTGTGTATATGACTGATCTAAGATATGTTCTTTGTTAATCGGAAAAAAGTAGGGTGTTTTCTTCACTTTGTCAGAAGAGGAAGCATAATATGCACTACAAACAGTAAGCCAACTTCCATAGTTGTTGCAGGTTAATTAATACTTCTACTCATATTATGCTAGCCAAATGCACACGCAGTTGGAGGAAAAAATAAAAAAAAGAAAAAATTCAGGAGAACTTGTTGTTTACTTTTAAACATAATAGCATATTATTGATGATAATTTCTGATTTTCAATATGAGAAAACACAATATTATGTAACTAGTATATGAACTTTTGCTTGAGAGTAAGGATTTTAAGAAATAGTATGTTGGAGATGAAATATCACACTAACATTGCTTGTAGTTTTTTTATATCAGCAAGTTTAGTTTGAAAGATGTCTTGAAAATTTTAAAATACTTACGTCTTAATAACCTTCTTGAAATCAATGATCCACAATTTTCAAATTATTTAACTTTTTGTTAAAGACCATTTATGACTTGGTAATTTGTTTCCCAAAGTATTTGGTGTTATTTTTTTGTATATTGGCTAATTGCAAAATCTAGTTATTGTATTTTTCCCAGGTTGTGCTTTTATGTCTATAAGACACAGACATATGTTCAGACAGAGTAAATATGTTGCATTAATTTGCTTGTGTTCAGTCCAACTATGACCCTTGACTGCTTGTGTTTGGTCCACCTATGACCCTCGTCATTATTTCAATTAATTGAATGACTCAGTGTCTAAGCCATTATGCAGCGTGCATATGTAAATATTTTGTGTTGCCTATTCTTGTAGTGCTGTTGTAGTTGTGCATTTTTCTTATGTGAAGCTTCTGGTCTTGGAACTAGGATGAGGATTGGTAAGGAAGAACCATCATGTATGGCTGAACAAGTAAGTATTTCAACTTTATTGAATGTTAGCTGCAGGAATTCTTTAAGTTTGGTTAGTCATTCTTGTTTTACTTTTGGGGAATTCAAGTGTCAATCTTTTTTCTATTCTTACAATTGCTTGCTTGATTTTGTTATCCTTTTCTGTTTCTCTTCCTAATAACTATTATATATCTAATTGAACAGATCATTGACATAACTTCAGCAGTAAAAGAGCTACATGGGCTAAGTTCTCAGGAGCTAAACAAATTACTCAGGGACTCTGAAAATTTTACTATTCACTTCCATTCTGAGGATGGATGTACAATAAAGGTTAGGAAATCCACTCCTATCATCACTTCTGGTTTTTGATACACCACCACCTTTCATTCTAAGTTCATCACTTTTCAGATTGATGTTGAAAAACTCGTGAGCTGTCTTCCATTGCATCTCATTGCGGTGCTGATTAAATGTGGCAGAGATGAATCAAGATTGAGACATGTATTGTGTGGACTTCGGCTTTTGCATACCTTTTTTGACCTGGCACCGCGACACACTAAACTTGAGCAGGTTAGTCTAGTTGTCATTGCCTTAGTTATTATATTGGGCTTTATAGTCCTGTAGTTTTGTATACGTTAGAAGAACAAAATGTAAACTTGTCTCTTTAGATAGTTTCAGTTTTAGTTCTTTAATTTGTACGAATTTAGCAATGGCTATTTGGACATGCATTTTGTGTACCTTTCATTTTGTTGCAATTTGTGATGTTTAGCAAAGAAGACTTTCAACTAGTATGAACAAAGTAAAAAGGAATAAAAGGAAAATTTGACACATTATGCCATCTGTTTAGACGTGGGATGTTAAAGATAAGGCTGATACTTCTCTAGGTGTTTGTGGTCTAATCATTTATAGGTCTTCTTCATTTTTCATGTTTATCATGTGGATTGATTTCTGACTTTAAGTTTGTGCTCCTTAAAAAGGAGTATTTGGCTCTGTTTCTTGAGATTATAATGGTCCACACAATCCTTTCAATGCTGAAAATTATTTGTGTCCTTAGTGACTTGCATTTTATAGGTTATGTTGTAATTTTCTGGTGTTTATTACACCCCCTAGAGAGCCTTCTTTCCATAGATTTTGAGTGAGATCTTAATCATAAAACCTACTTTTCATTATATTAACGTTGCTTATTTTTAAAATTATAAAGATCTTGCTCGATGAGTTGAAGGTGCAAGAACAGCTGTTGGATCTGGTTTTTTATTTGCTGATTGTTCTCAGTGGATTCAGACTGGTAACATTTTTCTTTCCCTTTAGTTAAGAGATTGCTTCTCATACCTTCGTTTTATGAGGAGCTCTTTCCATTATACAGGAGGACAACTTTCCAAGTTCAATGTCCCTTCTTCATTCTGCACTAGTGGCATGCTGTCTGTATCTATTAACAGGCTGTTTTTCTTCACATTTTCAAGATCTTGTTCCTGTACTGCTTGCACACCCTAAGGTATTTCTCCTAAATGGTTGCTTTGACATGCAAATTAGAATAAATAAGTTGAAGTTACCCTTGTGATTTGAAGGTCATCTCTCTTTTGTGTCCTTGTGTTATTAATTTCATTATTCTAAATGGAGTTTGTAATTATGTGGTTTTATCTTCAAGTTCTGCATGCTCTCTAATCCTGGACTTCTGTTATAGGTTGAGATGTTTATGGATGCAGCATTTGGAGCAGTTAATGTAGCCATTAAATTTCTTCAGGCAAAACTGTCATCTTATGACACAGTCCTTCACATGGAATCAAGCCCAACAGCTGAACAAGTAATTAATTATATGTGTCAACAATGTGAAGCCTCTTCACAGTTTCTTCAGTTAATGTGCCAACAAAAGGTATTTAGGGAGCGCCTACTTAGGAACAAGGTATATAGAATGAGTTCTCTTGTTATTGTGTTATAAATAACAAAATTTTAGAAGATATCGGATGCAACAGTTCCCATTGTTTGCTTTTGACTACTAGGAAGCATGCATATACTTCATTATATTGATGCAAGAAGCTGGTTTTCATTTCATCTTAGGAACTATGTAGAAATGGTGGTATCCTTTTTCTGGCGCAATCGATATTGAAGTTAAGCAATGCACCTCCATTTTTAGAGTCTTCTACGGTAGTTGCTGCAATATCTAGACTGAAAGCTAAAGTTCTATCCATTGTAAGTCTTACTAATGACAAGGCTTTGGGTGCATTTTGATCTGTATTTCTCCTTTCCTGCGGTTACCAAATTTTACCTGCTTCATACCAATCTGTTCATCGTATCCTTAATGCAGCTATTGCATTTGTGCGAAGCAGAGAGCACTTCTTATCTTGATGAAGTTGCAAGCTCTCCAAAAAGCCTCAATTTAGCGAAATCTGTTGCATTAGAGGTTAATCTCTTGTCCTCTTCCTGGTGTTGTGAAAATGCTTGAGATTTACCACTATGGCAACTTATTTTCACTTTCAAGGCTTTGTGATTAGCATTTGTTTCAGTTTCTTCATCGAGCAGCGGCACTAAACCATTCAACAAATTCATAATATCCCACACTAATCTTTAGTGTTTCTAGTCTGTTTTTCCTGTGGCCAGTTTTCCCATCAACATTTTGCTGGAGAACTCTTATTAGTGGAAAAAAATATCTGTTGAAGATATCTCAACTAGTGCTACTGATTTACACAGAGCTTTCATTTCTTTGATTGACTTCGTTCTTTTAGTGTTGCTTTTACTGTCAAAGTGCTCACTGGTCATATAATTGTCGATCTGTAGGTCCTTGAATTATTGAAGACTGCGGTTAGTAAAGATCTTAAATACCGTGGTACTTGCCCTGAAAAGAATTTCCCGATGGGCCTTCTGCGACTGAATGCTATGCGTCTAGCTGATATATTCTCGGATGATTCAAATTTCCGATCTTACATTACTACTCACTTTGTAAGCTATTTTTGGATCCCATCTATTGCATGCTTGCTTAGTTATCTGATCCTACTTCTGATTGTATGATGCAACAACATTTGAAAAGAATGACCAAATATATTATAATAATGATGCAAACTTATTTGCTTGTTTGATAGCTGCTTCTGTCTTTTAAATATCATTTATGCATTATGTCAATTTCCATTATGAACGGATAATCTGACTTTAAAACTTTTTCCTCTTTTTCATATCAAAATGCAAATTCAGACCACAGTTCTGACTGCAATATTTTTGCTCCCTCACGGAGATTTTCTATCCATCTGGTGTTCTTCTGATAATCCACCAAGGGAGGAAGATGCAACTCTGGAATATGATACATTTTCAGCAACGGGATGGGTTTTGGACACGTTTTCTTCATTGAATGAATCTAGCAAAATAAATTTGGAGATCACTTTAATTCCCGGTAATATGCCTCAAGCTACTTATTCTCATCAAAGGACTTCATTATTTGTCAAAGTAATTGCAAACCTCCATTGTTTTGTACCCAGCATCTGTGAAGGTCAGTAATGTTTCAATGATAATTTGATGATATTATGGGTTTGATATATTTGTTATCTAGCCAACATAACACAACCTTTTGTTCTAATTTACAGAGCAGGAAAGAAATCTTTTCCTTCACAGTTTTCTTGAGTGCATGCGAATGGATCCATCTAAGTCACTACCAGGGTTTTATTTTCCTTCTGGTGCTCAAAAAGCCACCTCTGTTTGCAGAAATTTGCGTATGCATCGGTGTCTTCTGATACTTTATGTTTTTCATGAAATCTAAAATTTGGTTTCTGATGAGTATCTTGGATGTATAGGTTCCCTCTTGAGTCATGCAGAATCCTTAATACCTAACTTTTTGAACGAGGAGGATGTACAGCTCCTAAGGTGAATACAATCTCAAGCCATTCTTTACTTTGAGCAATTTGTGTTCTTACTTTCCTTTTGTTTTTGATAGAGCCAGGTAGGTCAGCTGTACTGTGGACAGAACATGGTGGCTGATTATGCACAGTAGATTTCATCATATTTTGTGTAGAAATTGAGACTAATATAGGCTATGCCTTAGTAGATAGATGATGAAACAACTTGGTAACTACTACTAATCTTTATTAAATACAGTGTTTCATGAGCTAGAAAGCAACATGCAGGATCTGTAGGAATTTTCTATTAGGTTAAGTGGCTTTTGTGATTCGGGATCTCTGTAAACTTTGGTTAATCATTCTTTTTTTAGAATCACAAGTGTGCAAATGGAGATTGATGTTTCATTGACTCCCTTTTTTACCCCTTATTCAATATTTTAACATATTATGATAGATTAATATGTGATATAATGGTAGTTTCTAATGTTCATATCTCCAATGGTCCTGATTAAAAAATGGGGTATCTAGAGTTCATATTGCTAGGTTAGGCTTCATTATATCCTCAAATAAATAAAGGTTATGAATCAATGCTTTTAAAGTTTTAAGGCCATAATTCTGTAACTTGCAATCATATTTGGAGACTATTGGCTCTGGATAATTATTGCATGTTATGCAAACTGTTGCAAGTTTGTTTTATCACCAAGTAATGTTTTTTACTTCCCTAGTGTTGAAAGTGTGCCTAATTTTCAGAGTTATAGCTCATGTGGCTCTTACCGCTTAAGTAGTATAATATGATTTCATCTGTCATGTTGCAGAGTATTCTTTAACCAATTACAGTCGCTGATTATTCCTGCTGACTTGGAAGACAACCAAACTCTAGTGAGATTCTTGTTCTTAGATGGTGATATTATTTTCGTTCGTCTCACTACTTTGCAATTATGGCAATCTCCTTTATCTGCTATGTTAAATGGTTCAAGTTATACTGCTGGGGCAGATTCAAGAAATAATTTGAGAGGTCAATATCATTGGATAGGTTCTAAACTCAACTTTGACCCCAGGTGAATGTTGGTAAATTTTGGTGTAGTTAGTGAAGGATCACTTTAGTTGGATTCTGGCAATCGACGTTAAAACCCCACTGAGGATCTTATTAGTGCGTCCAAGTTATTGAGTTAGAAATGCTAACAGGGTTGTATAAATAGCTGGATTTTCAGTTAGCTATTCCAAGTTGAATACGTGTTAGTTTTGTTATACATTTAAGGGCAAAATTTTTAGAATACTGTGCATTAGCTGATTTCAAAAAATTGTTAATTTTGTCTGTGTACCTTGTTGCTTTCTCTTTTCAAACAATGTTGCTTACCCAGAAAATTTTATTCCTTGTAGGAGGCTCAGAGTGTTGGAGGTTGCTCATCACCTTTACTGAGGAAACGACGTCCAGACGCAATCCGAAATGGGGATCAGAAAGAGGAAACATCAGAGAATTCCACAATCCAAGAAGATGAACAACTTAACCATAAAACTGAGCATATGAATCAAGGTGATGATTTGATGAGGGAAGTTAAAGGTACAAGGGAGATTGACAAAGATGTTCAAAATATTGAAACAAGTGGTTCCGATACAAGTTCTACCAGAGGAAAGGCTTCTGTTGTCCAAACAGGAAATGGTGACTTTCCAAAATCAAGTGAACAATTCAAAGAAAGTAATCTTAAAGGAGTACAAGGTGATGAAAAATTTGAAACTGTCCAGTTTGAAGAAAAACAGCCAAGAAAAAGAAAGCGAACCATAATGAATGACTATCAGATGACAGTCATTGAGCGAGCCCTGATAGATGAGCCTGATATGCATCGAAATGTAGCTTCCCTACAATCATGGGCTGATAAATTAAGTCTACATGTAAGTATTTGCACAATGAAGTACATGACATAAACTGTTACATTTTATGCAATCATTAGATGGTAAGACACATTTTTGACTCAATATACTTGTATTCCTTTGTATTTTTCAGGGTTCAGAAGTTACATCATCACAGCTAAAGAATTGGTAAGTGAGCATCTTCGTTGCAATGCTTTGCATGTCACCGTTGTAAAATGTCTCTTTCTCCTGAATATGCTAGTTGTCTTACTGGTTCAAGTTCTCATGAATTCTTTTCTAGACATTAACAATCAAATGTGCCATTAATGAGAAATGTTTGGGGAAAAAAAAGAAGATTTTCTTCGCAGAAGAGGTACAGGGACGTATCTGTCACTCCTAGAGGTCAATTTTCATGTACAAAAATCCATGCCATGGTTGTTTCCAATTAATAAATAGAAGCACAAGATGAATTGGAATCTTAGGTCATATGTGGAAACAAATATTTTCTAGGACTAAATTATGATCTTCATAGGCTTGCTTGCTAATAAACTTATGCCTTTACCTTCAAATGACTACAGGCTCAACAACCGGAAAGCTAGGCTAGCACGTGCAGGAAAGGATGCTCGTGTGCCAATGGAAATTGACTCTGTTACAACGGAAAGGCATGGTGGTCCAGTACGAAGGCATACCCGTGACTCGCCTGTGAGTCCTGGTGATGATAATGTCCCATCAAGTGCACAAGGGCTTCAAAGCACTGCAAGAGTTAACAATGTCGAAAATGCTCTGGCAGACTTCATCTGTGTGGGTGGAGCAGAAACATTTTCATGCAAGTCAGGCCAGTATGTTGTGCTTGTAGATGAGACGGGAGAAGAGGTTGGCAGGGGAAAGTTGCATCAGGTTCAAGGTAAGTGGTGTGGTCATAGCTTGGAAGAATCAGGCACATTTGTTGTTGACATTACCGAGCTTAAGGTTGAGAGATGGCTGACGCTTCCATACCCATCTGAAACCACAGGCATCTCATTTGATGCGGCTGAAGCAATGATTGGAGTAATGAGAGTGTTGTGGGATACAAACAAGATATACAAATTGAGAGATCATTGATCTCTCTGTTAAAATTAGTTATATAGTTTCTTGTTAGAAGCAGTATAGTTATCAATTTTGATCGATATCAATATCAAGCTTATTTCCTACTCTCCCCCTCTCTTATACCAAAGTTGTGTTTATTGTTCTTGCACGACAATTTCACTTAGGTTAGGTCTGTTTGAGCCAGAATCAGCATTTTCATGTGATTGTTGAATGTATATAACTAAAATAAGTTATTTATTACAAATAATTTTAAAATAAACGAAAATTTTAATTTAAATGACTAGTAATTAGGCCTCTAACCCAAATTTTTGATGTCTAAAATTTTAAATTTATAAGGAATTCCCTATCAAACGAATTACTCGTATAAGGTAACTACCAAAAGTCTTGCTTCTAACAATCCCTATGTCATCCCAACTTGTCCCTGTAGTTGGTATCTTTGGAAGTTTATAAGCAGTGTCCAATGCCCTCTACAAGCAGCTTCATTGACATCCTTGTTATTCTTAGTTTGGTAAGAGTGTTTTGTTTTGTTTTTTTTTTTTCCGTTTACATACTTCATTTAAAGTTAAATGTTAGCTTTTAGTTACCGAAAATTTTGTATTAAGAATTCAATTACACATTTAACAAATTTACTGTTATTGTGTAACTCTTAACTATTGTCATGCACAAAACTAGTTCGAATTGAATTACCTACATGTGTGAACATTTAAATTTTATATCAAATATATGATTATAATTGATGAATACAAGAATAATCATATTCATGTTAGTCCACCTAAACTTTTTTCTTGTACTTCAATCTAATTATAATCCCTTTTTTTTTTAATGATATGAGCAATAAAAATTTTATTAGTCAAATAAACAAATTATTAAGGAAACTAACGTTTTAAATTGAACTTTTAAAGTTTTAAAAGATTGATTATTAGATTTAAAGACTTTGAATTAAAAAAATCGTAAAAGAATAAGTACCTTAGGATTGATCATGAGCGGACGCACGCAAGAACGGATTGAAGGGCATAAGAAGTTGAGATTAAAACATCATTTTAACATCTTAGCTTAGGTTAAACTAAATACTAATATAATATAAGCAGGAGCTATTTACGGTCGCCAATTGCTGTCTCAAGAACGTCGAAAGAAAACAACCGAACGAACGACACATCGTTTCTATTAACGTAAGTCTCTTCCGTTCCGTCATGTACCCTCGACTCTCTCACCTCGACGGCTACAGGAGCATCTCCTCTTTCTCTCTCTCTCTCCCCCCCCTCTCTGTCGTACAAAAATAACATACAAAGAATCCATGAATTTGTAAGTTTATTCCCTCTTGGTAGGTTCTGGCGTTGAAATCTCGTATTGGAAGCTCACGAATACGGTTCCAAGGTTAGTTGCCGATTTTGAGCTTTCTATTGATGCTTTTTGTGCTTGACTGCTACATTCTTTGGCTTCTATATTTGGTGTTCACTGCATTTCAGGGTTTCAATTCTGTATTCACACTTGTTTGAAACCCTAGCGTTTGTATTTCGAGTTTCGAGCGTTATGATTGAAAAGTGTTTTTAGTGGAAAAAATGTTTGTTGCATGCGTAAGGCCTGTACGGAATCTATCTGACCAAGCTAAATTAAATGCTCTATTGAAAAGCAAGTATGAATTGAAAAATCTTCATTGATTTGCTGCTTTATTGAGAAAGATGGATGAAATTTTCTCAAATGGATAATAACGTTTATGTTCATATCCCTGTATTTAGAAAAGCTTTTATTTTTCTATTTCTCTTCTTATCTTCTTATAACCACTTACTACACTATGCAATATAATGCAAAATTATGGCATCCATATTTCTTTACATTCTCTACATTATATAATAGCTAAAATGAACGCACCAATTTCTTCCTCTTCTTCATCCGCTCATCATACCTTTTCCATCAACTAAATGGAAAAAAAAAAAAATACTTATCTTATAAAACGCATTTCTTACCACTTGTTAATTATCAAAACCTAACGGGACTTGTTGATGGGAACGAATCGCCACCTATAAAAACTATTCCTGATCCTCAAAATCCTTTCAAAACCCTTCCCAATCTAGAATATCAGACATGGTTCTAGAAAGGCCAAATGCTAATTTATTGGCTATGATCTTCCCTGACCGAAGATACATTCTCCTACGTTATTGAAATGACCACATCTCAGGAAGTCTACAATGCATTAGCCACTACCTTTGGCTCCATTTCTTAAAACATACATCTTCAGCTACATATAAAATTACATGAATTCGAAAAAATAAATTTTCAGTATCTTAATATCTGTAGTGTGCCAAATCACTAGCAGATGAATTGAATTAGTCTTAGCTAGTTTTACCATGACTACAAATGAATTTAATGTCATTATCTACAGAAATATTGGAAGCGTCATCACAACATTGTCACTGCTTGTGACCTAAGTCAGTCTCTTTTAGTGAGCTTCACTCTCAATTGCTTTCCAATGAAATCATTATTCAAAGTCATCTCATCCCTCTAGTGGCAAATATGGTAATCTTAAATTCTTTTGTCACATCAGGAACACCATATCTTTCACCCTGCCATATTGGTATTTTGAATATGATATTAGTTGTTACAAAGGTTTTTCTAGACACCGAACTTATACCAAAGTTACTTCTACTTTTTTGTACGATAATCTCATTTAGGTCCGTTTAAACGAGACTTAGCCTTCCCACGTTATCGTCGACCAACAAAGTTTTTTCTAGACACCGAACTTATACCAAAGTTACTTCTACTCTTTTGTACGATAATATCATTTAGGTCCGTTTAAACGAGACTTAGCCTTCCCACGTTATCGTCGACCAACAAAGTTTTGATAAAGATACTATCTAAACAATGGATAATCAAAGGCAACAATAAATGCATAAGAGCTATGGTAAAAATCAACCTTTATTACTTCCCCCAAAAGTATACAAAGGATTGTTCTTTCTCAGTGTGTTGCCCTCCCCTATCTCTCTCTTCTTAGAAGCAAGACTTAAATAAGCTATTTATAAGCACTTTTGGCTTTACAATTGAAAATCCTAATTGAACTTTAGTAACTAGATCACTTTTATTTTTATCAAATTACATTACATTAACCAATTAAATGATACTCCCATCCAAATAGGGTTCTATCTGATAAGATTTAACTACATCATAACTAACAAGATAAGATATTATATTTAATTAGGAAAGATACATTTATGAAGAATTCCACTATTTACTGTAATCTTATCCGCCACCTTATCTAAGATCTCTATCCATTAATGATGAGCTATCCAAGTCCAAAGCCTTTCATAGCACACTGGTTCGGTTCAATGCTTACCTATGTCAAGTTTATTAGTCATGGTCCGTTTATTTAAGCATACATTAAGTTCTTAAAGCTCTCACATGTCTTCTTCATGCATGTAATTCAACTAACCTTCAACTTAAGTTCCATCTTAATTTATTTTTTAGTTTCAAACTCGGATTTTGCATTTCATCGAAGATTTCTGCTAATATACGCCAAAAATGCCCGTCTTTCTTGCCTAC
Source organism: Erythroxylum reticulatum (assembly GCA_025504915.1). Taxonomy (NCBI): domain Eukaryota; kingdom Viridiplantae; phylum Streptophyta; class Magnoliopsida; order Malpighiales; family Erythroxylaceae; genus Erythroxylum; species Erythroxylum reticulatum. Next base: position 22,321,237 of record JANSVA010000009.1, read on the forward strand.
TCACAAGTTTTTATCTTGTTCCGTCTTCCCAACTGCTAAATATTGGTCAAGCTCACCAATGTCTATGTGATTTCACCATTAGAACTTAGGGTTGAGAGTGTTAACCAGTATAGTTATCAATTTTGATCAAAATTAATATTAAGTTTATATGCTACTCTTAGGCTCTCTCTCTCTTCCCCCCCTCTCTCCCTCTCTTTGAATTATTGAAGGTTACGTGTATGCAAATGGACTAACCTTCCCTACCATAACCAGAAAACAGGTCATAGGTTCATGTGCTCCATTAACGAGGATACATATAAATTCTTTAGCAGGTATATTGCCACCATGAAATAACAATTGGCGAAAACAAAAACTCATCCATGTAAGAATGCTTGTTTTGGCTTAAATAGAAGATGGAAACTGGCTAAAGTTTGCGTATAGCTACATTTTTTGTTTGATAGTTTCTTTGGTTAGGTCCACTGTTAGCATTGTAACAGATAAATCTATCAATTTTCTAACCAAGGTTGTCTCAGAAGTAAAAACAAATTCTATGTAATCAATTGAATCCATTGTAATCATCATTCCTAGCTGCTCATAATCATAAAAAAGCATTCAATGTGGACTCGGAGTCCATTCTCTTATGTTGCCTCTGGGGTTTTAGGCCCAAACTCTACAAGTGTACTTTGCTAGACTTGTGGCCATCGAGCATTGAGATGAATACATTGGTTTTATAATTTTCTAAGGTTAGGGATTATGCTTTAGACTATTGAAATAAGCCAAACCCTGTGCGATGTTTTATTTAAATGGTACAAGTGTGCTTTTGGATTCATTATCTTAGCCGTATTTTTCTTTATTCGTAGTGTTGAGTAGCCTATTTACAGGGTGTTTGATAAAATGTCGGGATAAGACTGGTTTACAGGTTTGAAGCTGCGACAGGAAGAATGGTGTATTTGAAAGACATTGTACCGGCAGCTGAAAACAATATCAACACACAATTTATACTCTTGGACAAACGCAAGGCGACACCAGAAGGCCAAAATAAGACATGTCTGGCACTAGTTGCTGATGAGACAGCCTCGGCTCACTTCCAGCTATGGGGTGAAGAGTGTGATGCTTTTGAGCCAGGTGACATTGTTCAGCTAGCTAATGGCATTTTCTCATACAATAGGAACCATCTGGTTTTGAGGGCAGGCAAGAGAGGGACTATAAAGAAGGTTGGAGAGTTTACTATGACTTTCGTGGAGACTCCCAACATGAGCGAAATTCGTTGGGTTCCAGACCCCAATAACTCCAAGAAATATGTGCAAGATGCTGTTATTTCAACCCATTCCCGTATGTTTCCTCCATAAAATCAGGAATGATAACATATTTTGATCTAAATAGGGATTGCATGAATCATAAAGGTTGAATCTTCCTGTGTTTCATTTGATAATTGAGGTACAAGTTTTAACTTTTATATCACATGAACAAATTTATTGGCTGCATTCTCTGTTATTGTTGGTATTACAATGCACAAATTAGACTCTCCTATTCTCAAACATTGCAAAACTTGGTCGAAGATGTGTTCTATCCCTTAAATGTTTTCAATAAAATTTAAGTTAGATCCTAAGACTCACCAACGTACAAACGACAAAAAATGTAAATTAAAATTTAATATTATCAAAAAATATAAGATGAACTGTAACAAAATTTAACGCGTCAAGAATTAATTATAACTCATATATAATGTTTAAAATGAACTTTAACAGAATAAAAAATTAGAAGATGTCAGTCTTTGTCCCTTATGTGCCACTCTAGCTTTGATTTGGTAATGGTTTAATATTATTTAATTTAACACTTGGGTTTCATTATGTCACATGTCACAGTATGCCACATGTTAAAATTTAATTTTATTTGAAATTTATAATTAAATTAATTAATTTACAGATAATTCTAATTAACTAATTTTTCCAAACTTGTCAAACAACTCAAAGAACCCTAATTTCTAATTTTTCCAATTCCCTCACCTTCCCTTAACAACCCTAATCTGTAGTTGGCCATCTTCCATTTCATGCGAGACATATCCTTGGCCATCTGAAGCTTAGAGTCTTCTCCTTTACGTGACAACCTTAATAATTTGATGCGCTGGTGATTGGCATGAGACGACCGTCGTCTTCTCACGCAAGATTTTTGCTTGACATCTTCTCCTTCATTGATGGTGAAGTGTTCTTCTTCATCATACCTTTACAACTGAGGTTTCTCTTTTGCAAACAAAGAGCATACACATTCAAAGTTCGGTGAGGAAGTTAAATGAGATTATATTGGTTAAGTTGTGGCATTGGGAGGATTGGCATATTTATCGACAGAACTGGAATGACCAACATTTGGGTTCTTGGCATTTATTGCTCCCCTAAGGCAGTATAGCCTTTTTTTTTTTTTTTGGTTCTTGATTGATATGTAACTTATGGTATTATGCTAGGGGATTAAATTTTAGGGAGCATCCTAATGGGGTAAGGTTCATGATGTTCTGGGAGTCTGACTTAGTCCTTATGGAGTTGATAGTTACATTTTGTATCATTTAGTATTCTAAATTAGCTGTTTATACCGTCTTCATATAGTAGTGTCCTTAACGTATGGTGGAGAAATATGGAAGCTATGTTTTTTCATTATATTAGGCGATATTTGTTATTTACATAAGTACTGTAATTGGTGGTTATAACAAGATAAGAAGAATAAAAGTTAAGTTGATAAGCTAAGCTAACATAAGTACAAAATACAAAATTTTTAATACAAGGATATGAATATATCTATTATTATATCCCCTTCAGTTTGATAGAGGAAGGTACAACTTACTTCGCAAGAATTCAAAGCGGCTTCTAGACAATGGCTTGGTGAAGATGTCTATTGCCTGATCCCCTGTAGATATGAACCAGATATTGAGTTGGCCAGCAGTAACTTTCTCTCTAATAAAGTTATAATCAAGCTCAATCTGCTTATTGCTAGCAAATTGGTGATGGTATTGGGCGAGCAGATGGGTTGGAATTAGTGGAGTAGGAGAAGGACACAAGAGAGATAAGAGTGAAGATGCTGACTCAAATGTAGGCAGCCAACACTGTAATCACGGTAAGTGTAGTTTTGGGCGATACGTGTGACAGCTTAAAAGAACAAATGTTTGTATCAAATTTAGTATGTCAAATTGTGCATATTTTGGATGTGGCTAGATCTAAACAAAGTATCCTACAAAAGTAGGGGCAAAACCGAGATAAGCACATCTTTTAGTTAAATGGGCGAAACAGAGGATATATAAAACAACCAACCAAATCGATACAAATCATTAAACTCCACCATTGTTTGATATAATTTGAAAAATAAAATTTGGCCTTTTAACACATTAATTGGCAAAGAATTAATATGGAACACAAATGTTTGGAAACCATATGGCCAGAATTTTATAGGACATACAATTCTACGAAGGATTCCTTTTTCATTAAAATAAGAATGAAGTTTTTGATATTCATCACCATACCGCTTTGAAAGTAGGAATATGTGTATTGAATTGTTTTTTCATAAATGTTTTAAATTGGAGAAAGATGGACAGAGCTTCACTTTTATTTTTCATAAAATAAATCCAGGTAAACTTAGTAAAATCATCCACAAAAATGACAACATAACTTAATCCTAAGTTAGACATAATAGAGGATAGTCCCCAAACATTAAAGATAACTAATTGAAAAAGTCTGGGGCTAAAGCAAAAAAATTGAAAATTTGATATTTGGTTAATTTCCTAGATATCATATTCATATGGACTGGACACACTATAGGTAAAAGAAGACAATTTGTTTTGATGAAGAACTTGGGAAACAATTTTAGAGTGTGGGTGTTTAAGTTTAATATCTTATTCATTATAGGTAGGAGTTGAGGCAAGACTTACTTCCATGGTTATTGATGGCATGGTGTAGAGTTCATTTGAATTCAACCCTAATAGGAGCAGCTATCTTATGGCTTAATCCTTCACCTGAAAATAATATGGACAAAATTCAAAGAAGTAAGAATTTTCAAGATAAAATTTATGGACAAACAATAATTATTTTACATTGCGAGAAATATAAAGCATGTTAGCAGGGGATAACTTTTTGGATGGAGTGGAGAACGAGCCACGTGAAATTTCTAAACTTTGACCATTTTCAACATGTAATTAATTAGGACCTATGTCATTCTAAGCTAAATAAAGAAAGGCAAGATATGGTGTAACATGATAATTGGTTCTTGAGTCAATTACCCATGGTTGTAGATTGAAGTGAGTTTGTAGCATATTCAAAAGGACATTGGATGCACATTGAGATTGAGTTGGGAAGTTGGTGTGTTCCTGCAACAGTTGATAGTATGATTGCAAATGGCCCCTATTTCTTTGAGGATGGTTGAATTGCTAATTTTGTTTTTTTAGTGTAGGAGATGGTATTCCCGATATGACAACCGAATTTAAGATTACTAAATTTGCCACTGGAGGGATGTGATGACCTTGAATAAGGATTTTATTGGTAAGCAATTAAAAGTGAAGTTCACTAAAAGAGACCGACTCACGTCACAGGTTTAAAGCAACGAAATTTTGTGATACACGCTTCCAATATTTCTGTAGATAATGGCATTAAATTCAACTATAGTCATGGTATAACTAGCTAAGAATAATTCGTTTGCTAGTGATTTTTTGCGCTACAGATATTAAGCTACGGAAAATCATTTTTGTTGAATTCTTGTAATTTTATATGTAGCTAAAATTGTATGTTTTAAGAAATGGAGTCAAAGGTACTGGTTAATGAATTTTAGAATTCCTGAGATGCGTTCATTCCAATAATGTAACATAATGTATCTTTAGTTAGGGAAGATCATGGTCGATAAACTAGCATCTGGTCTTTCTAGAACCAAGCCTGATATTCTAGATTGGGAAGGATTTTGAAAGGATTTTGAGGATCCTGAATAGTTTTTATAGGTGGGGATCTAGTTTCGTCAACAAATCTCATTAGGTTTTGATAATTAAGAAGTGGTAAGAAATGGGTTTTATAAGATAAGTAATTTTTTTCCATTTAGCTTGATGGAAAAGGTATGATGAGTGGATGAAGAAGAGGAAGAAATTGGTGTGTTCATTTTGGTTTGGATATGATATAATGTAGAGAATGTCGGGAAATATGGAAGCCATATTTTTGTATTATATTGCATAGTGTAGTAAGTAGTTATAACAAGATAAGAAGAGAAATAGAAAAATAAAAGCTAAGGTGACATGCTAAACTAAGATAAGCACAAAATATAAAATTTTAAATATAGGGATATAAATATAATCATTATATCCATTTGCGAAAAATTCATCCATCGTTTTCAATAAAGTAGCAAATCAATCTATTTTTTCAATTTGTACCTGTTTTTTAATAAGTTGTTAATTTAGCTTGGTCAGATAGATTCTATATAGGCTTTAGACATGTAACATACATTCTATCCTCTACAAACAAGTGCGTTAAGACTCAATAGTCAAATACCATGTTTCTATTTCTTAATCTTAAATATGAAAAGTGTATTGAGAGTCATTTTTCATGATCAAGACCATGCTTATTCAATTAGTTCCCTTTGTTAGCTCCACAATTTCCTCCATCCCTATAGTTCACAAATGCAACATTGATTCAAACAAAATAACCAATACATTACGATTTATAACATCTTATAAAAGAGGCCGACCATTTGTGGTTTTATGTTTTATTTTGATTTTGATCCCTTAAATAAGAGTTAATCATGAAATTCTGTAGGTTTCTAGAAGTAAAGGTAGACATTATATAAAAAAAGTCTGAAACTAACAGGTGTACACGCTTACAAGGCAAAAAGTTAAATTGACAAAAAAAAAGTCAATTAGGCTCTTAAGTGTACTAGATAGCTCATTGAGCTTCACACAATGACTAGATATTTTCTTAATAATTCTTGTAATCAAAATATTATAACAATAAGATAAAAAATAACACGCACTTTATGCTAAAGAATCTATAATAGATATATTTATTGTTTCCAAAACAAAAGGCTTCTTTTTTGATAGAATCCCAATCCTTAGCTTCAATACTACTATGTTCTAGAGTTTTAGTTACATGTAATGATGCATCCTAAAGCAAATTTTGTAGATCTAAAAGCCTCGATTTGATATAACTTCTTTCTACATATATATTGATAAGATGATCCAAGGAAGTGCAAACTATTTTCTCTTTTTGACAGAAAAAATATTGTTGTACTTTTGTCCATACTTGTTCTTTTAAAGATACCTTGTATATTAGCTTTTTAAGGATTGAAGGTTGAAGCATGAAGGTCTGCTTCATTATATTAAAGGGAGTAGCCTTTTGTAGCATGAACACAAGTTTCCTTCTAAGTTTCTTGTTGTTGAAGATAAAATCGATAAATGGCAAGTGAATATGAATTTTTTTAATTTTTGACAAACAAGTATTTATTTATTGTTTCTCAATATCAAAGAAAAAAATCCAATTTGGGTGATATAAGAGTAAATTGTAGAAAGAATCGTTCAAATCTTTTTTTTTACTAATTACTAATTTGGAAATCTCTATCAACTAGATAAATTCTTTCTTCTAACGTAAGATAAATAGAAATAATAGTAAAGAATAAATAGGGTTATCACTTTTATACTCTTTATTGTACCTTTCCAGTTGTGCATACTTATCTACCCTCAAAGAAAAGTAGTCAATGCAGAGCATGACCCTTGTTGGATCATATGTGTCCAATGAAAACAACAATTTGCATAATTCAAGGGATAAATGATGATAATCACACTTATCTATGTTTTTCATGTCAGATAATAGTGTTATAAACAATATCTTTTTTTTTTCAAGGTTGATCTTTAATTGGCAATTGCCTTGCAAATGTGCAAAAATAGGATGTCAAGCACCTTCCAAATATAGATGGCAATAGAGCTTGGGCTTGCCTACTTTAGCTCGAGGTCAACATGTCAGGCTTGGGTTGATTGAACACTAGGCCCAATTTTCCTGAGCTCGGCCCAAGACTTGAAAAATAATAACAAAATGATGTCGTTTTAAAATTTTAATTCAAAAATAATTTGGTCTTGTCGCCTGCAAGGGTCCCAGACCCAGACTCAGGTTTGATGCCTTTAGCTCAAACTCAGCCTGACTTACTGTTATCCGTAACTCTAAAACATATAAGCTCTTTTCTATAGCATTAACTAACATTTGATGCTCAGCCATAAATTTAAAATAGTCAAATATTGTTATAAGTGAATCCAGGTAATAATTATGTTATGCTAAAATGCTCGTAATGCCATTCAGATCATGAATGGCTTTTGTAGAATCTATGTTAGTAGAACAAACAAAAATTAGGTGACGAGGGAAGAGGATGATAAATGATATACATACGAGGGAGTGTTTTTAATAATTAGGATTTTTTTAGTTTAAAAGAGATCAATTAAATTATATTAGTTAGATTTGATAAAATTAAAGAAAATTTGAAAATTAACTTATGTTTAATATATGTGACATACATGAACCCATTGGTCTAATAAAAATTGATAAATTTGGATCACGTTAGTGCCTGACGTGGTACATAATAGACCAAGATTTATTTTGTCATTTGAAGATTTATTTTGATTACTAAAAAATGTTAAGCTTTAACTTGTTTTATGGTAAAAACAAAAAAACTTTAATGTTTGGAAAATTTCTCAATTTCCTCTTTTTTTACGGCTACTGTTTCACGAATGAGATTTACTTGTGAATGAGCATAGATGCGAAAGCTTTAAAGGACGGTGAGGGTTAAGGGCAACGATGAAGGTAAAAAGGTAGAAATTTAGGGATTTAGATTTTTTTACCTAAGTTAATTAATAGTTAATACAATTAATCACATTAATTAATTTAAATAAAATTTAATAATACTAACTTAATAATTTTAATAATTAATTTTAAATATTTAGATCTCGTAGTACTATATAAGTATCATGTGACACTGTAAGATTTGTAAAATTAAAATATTATAAATTTTGGTAAGGTCATTAATGATATGACAGAATACTGATAGTATTATAATTTTTGTCATTATTTTTAAAATTTTTTAAAAATAAAAGGTCAGATTAAATCAGGCCCAACCTAATCTATTGCTATCCTTTCTGGAAAAAGATAATATTGTCATCGGTCCTAGCTTCTATTCCATTAGATTAAGGTTGTTTTTAGTTATGTGTAGTTTCATCGTCATGAGCAAATAATACGATTTACAAATGATACCAAACAAGTAAACACTTTTATTTTGCAAAATCTCAAGCTAATCATCCCAAGAGTGTTCCAAAAAACCATCATAATCATTAATGAAGAAATAAACTAATGTTGCTAGTAAACAATCAATTACTTTGGCAAAAGGTCTGGAATCAATCAATCAACACACCACCTCCCTTTATCTAGGCATCATATTATATGTGTCACAAACCCTGGCCCTATTCTATGCCACAACAAAATGTCGATGTTTTCGTTTTAACTAAACCAACGTCTGCATCTCAGCTTATCTTTAGCCAAGCCGATTTGATCTTCCTTTGATTTTGCTTCCCACCTCAATTCTTTCCTTCCTTTTAATGGCATTCATTTTTTCCACTCTGTTGCACACCTGCCTTCTAAAAGCTTGGGTTAATTCATGGAATGTTACTGAACACTTAAGGTATGCTCTTTGCCATCCACTCGTTCTCCCTCATGGCATCGGCGCCCATAGTAAAGACCATAAGTGCTAGGATTTAACTAGTTTTTGGGTTTCGCAAATAATCTTCAACTCGATTCTCATTATCGATCTCGTTCTCAAGGATTTCCAGGCATTCATTTTCGTCTTTAGCTGTTAGGTAATTTTGTTTACTCCTGTTCTTTTTCCTTTTCTCTTTCTTTGATTTAGGTTATGTTTTCATTTTTAATTCGTATTCTCGACCCCTTCTAACTATTTTTTTATGACGCTTTGTTTTGACAAAGTTGATATCTTTCTTTATACACGATTAGAAAAGTTTGATTTTCGTTAGAATCTTGACTTTAGTAAACGTATGAGCAGATGTTTATTCGCTATCTGAGCAAACTATGTAAATGATCTAAATCATGAATGAATCTTTTCTTTATGCCCAAAAAGATTGCTTTTGCAATCTAATAATGTATGAATCTACCCTTTTAGCTTTGGTTTGATGGGTTTAATGATTCCCAATTTTGCCTTTGTAAACCCATCATGTGTGGTTGCATGCTATAATATCTTCTCTGTGGGCTAATTTTTAATGCTTCCACTTTTTAATTTTTCCTTTATATGCTTCAGCTATTATATGCTTTAAGATGTTAAGTGTCCTTTTTAATCACTCCAAAATAATCCACCTACTTGTGTTGATTTAATATGATTTTTTCTGGCTGGTGATGTGCTCATTTTCGTGTCTTCAATAAGCTTTTGTTTGCTTGTTGTCTTTGAGTTGGTAGACAAGTTGTGTTAGTTCATGATGTTTGTTTATTCCAGCTACATAGAAATTTACCTTATGGCTGATGATTCTTCTAAGATTACAGTTTCTATTTTCCTTGTAACCAAAATTTGGTTGAGTTCTGCAATAAATAGGTAGCTTAAGCTTAGATTTTCAATGTGTTGATGCATTTGCTTGTCTTCAGACCTATGATTCTTTATCATAAAAATAGAGAACGTGCATTAGTTTGAGCATCTTATTCGGGCTTGGTTACATTAGTCATTAGGAATCTGTTAACTCAAATATGGATGATGATAGATCTCCATCTCTGTATGGATTTTTCTCGAACATTAGTTATGTTTAAATGTTTTGAGAAGTTTGAATCTTTCATTCCATGGTTTATATGATTCCTGTCCTTGTATTCTTTGGCTGCTCCAGGCATGAGAAAGAAAATGTTGTATTTGCATCTGTAATACTTTTTACTTTTATAGCATCGACAAATTTACATTGGAGGGAATGAGCATTAGCTTCCCCATCACATCTTATTTTGTAGATCTTATGCAGGAATTGTGGAAATGGCTAGGCAAAGCCTGAATCACTAATTTTTTTGGTTAATTGTTAATAGCTTTGATGATTTTCTTGCTTGTCGTTTATTTATTTTCCAACAATCATGTTTATAAGACATTTTTTAAGCTTTACACATATGATATCTACTTGCATGTATCTAAATCATTTTCTTTTGGTTTTTATATTGTGGTGTTTATCTACCTCACATTTTTTTTCTTGTTTGCAGAAGATCAGAATTTCCAAGGAGCTCAGAACTGAAGATAGTCCTTTCATGAACTTGCAGCATATATTTGTCAACGTACATACAAATTGCAGGTTCAGATATGAGAACATATAGGTGACAAGAATTTATGTTTCATTATAAAAGCGTTCTTGTTTTAATATCATCAAATCCTAACAGACTGCATATTATGCTGACCAGTGTTCAGGAGAACTGTGCTTGATGGACTGCTCATCAAGCAATTGTGACAAGAAAACTTGAGATTTATTCAATATTTGTGACTGTAAGGTGTGATTTAATTTTTATGAAGAGTTCTTCTTTCTGTTTCTGCTTACTCCCATTATATTATATCCTAACTAGTGATTTCGTTTTAGTTTCATTTGTTCCAATGTTCATTCTTGTTAAAATATGTTGCTATATGGATATGTTTTTTTTCCTTGACACAAGTGATTCGTACTCAATAAGGGTTCAGTCTATCACCTGTAAGTAGTAGCCTGCGATTCTGTTTTTTAATTGCAAGTTGTAGCAAACAAAGAATTGATCGACTGCTTTCGCATTAAAGGTAGTCCTTATAAATCTACAAAAACAATAAAACCATTAATAACGAGGATGATTTTTATACAAATAGAAAACAATTAATTCCACAAGTAAACAAGCTTATCTATATTATTATCCATCTAATATCTCCTGAATTGCTTATCTATTGCATTACCTATCTATTACACAAACATGTCAACACCTTTTCCTGTAACAGCTTATCTATGGCATCTTTCTCAGAGGTACAGAAAGAGAGAAGGTCCAAAACAGGAAAAAAATGGATGAAGAAATAGAGAAGAAAACAAATCGACAAAGAGGGTTCAATAAGAGAAAGAGAACTAGATAACGAAATGAAAAAGAAAAGTTGGAGAAATCAATAGGTAACAGCAACATCAGTAGGGATAATGCCTTAGGAATGATTAAAAGAAGTGTTTGCATTATACCAATTTATTGCACCAATTGAGCATTTTCCATGATCCATGCACAACTCAATCTCTTTTATGCTATCCTCAAATTTTGGTCTCAATTGTTAATTATAGAACCTTGAATATCTTTAAGTGAGGAAATTGAAAATTACCGGTATATTTATAATCTATTAAGTGACACATGATTAGCGAGTTCCTAGAAGTTATAGATAACTCACAATATTATGCAAGTACCACAGCGTGATGCTTTAGGACATAATACCTTGTATAAGGGTCACACTCAATGTAAAATAGTTCATAAGAAACAAATTCCTAACTTCAATGGCCCTACATCTTAAGGTGCACGAGGTCAAATAACATGGACTTTCATTTGAAACTGATAAACTAAGAAGAAAAGACATTATTAATCTGGATTGAAACCAAACATTCCCAATGTATATATGGCACTTCTGTTTCAAAATTTTTGGCCCATGGAGCCAAAAGTTCATAGAAAGCAAAATGAAACCAGTAAGAATCTAATGATCATAGAGTATTAGAGTTTAGAAAAATATATTCTTCTCAGCAAATCACAGTCGTAGTGACTGTCATACAAGATATACTGAAAAAGAAGAACATAACATATGTATAAATGATAGTAATTGTATGCAAGAATGGGTGGTTACCATTGTGAATTCAACGAATGCAATACGAGTTGAATGATTATAGTCTCCAAGCAGCCTCAAGCGATGAATCTATGGCAAGGAGAATTTTCAATATAATATCGCCCCAAGTTCAAGCACAAGCAATGTTTTAAAGTAGGTAAGTTTGTTTTATTCCAAAAGTCTCCACAAAAGCTTTTAAAGAAGAGTCTGATATCTGCCTGCGTAACCTGTATCAATTGAAAACAGAATTAGGATAATAAGTATAACTTTTTTCACTCAAAATGATCATCATATTTTATATTAATATTACCTTCTTGTCAATGACTTTAAAATTGAGTCATCATCTACAAGCGAATCGGTATCCAGCTTCAACGTTTGTATATTGTATTTTGATACCGGCAACATAGTAATCTCATGATTTTATCAGATATCACGTTTGGGTGAGTTGTTGAACAATAAATATCAAAATTCTAACTTTCAAAAAGAGAATACAAAATTCTGTATTCGATCATTATAAGTTGTATTGAACTATAAGTCCTTGTATCATATCTATTTACGTAAAATAAAACAGGTAGGGATGAAACCAATGATCGAGCAAGGACATTTAGAAAATTGAAATAATTAGATAATCGAAGCTGAGGGCATGCTAGTTTTGTTTGATTCCAGGACCAAATGTAGCTAATTAGAAATGGAAGCATTAAGTTTTCCATTTTATACCTAGTCAGATGTTTACAGCAACCCATTTCAAAATTGCACCTAAAAACCAAAATTTTCCAATCACCCAACAGGGACACATGGATAGAACATTTCGTGAAAAGATGTTAACTTCAAATTTTGACTTAATAAGAGCAGATCTGAAAATTCTTAACTCATAACATAATTAGGAAAACTATACTCTCCAAACTCACGCCAATAAGCAAGTGGATTTAGTAAAGAGAACCCGTAATATATATCAACTTGGTGATAAGTACATAGTTACCAAAAATCGATCAAGTTGGAAAAGGAAAACGCCATCTCAACTCAGAAACACACAATAAGGCAAATCCTTGTAAACAACAAAGCAAGTGAAGAACAGTTGTTGGTTACTTAAGACACCAACAAACTAAAAGTATGTAACTAATGAAAGAACTTGACGCATTCAACAAACTCAAACACTCCAAAATTAGGAAATCAACATACACAGATGAGAATAATAAGGAAATAAACAATTACTACATACTATACCACATTCCATAAAGATTAGGAAATTAATCAAAAAGAACACAGAACATACTAAGAAGAGTTTCAACAAGTAGAGCACACGTAACCTAAATGGTTAACTCTCCAGAAAAAAGATTTAAATAGAGCAGAAAGGAGAATCGAAGATGAATAAAGGAAAAGCTTCTTGGGACATGTAGAAGAGATAAACGAGCAACTTACAGAGAACCAATAAAGCGAGTGTCACGCTTGAAAAGGAGAAAGGATTGGTTACGCTACCTACTTAGCGAATATAGAGCAAAAGGAAGACAGAGAGAGTGTGGGCTTTTATAAATAAAAGCCGAGGCTTCAAGAGATCTTACTCTTGTTGGCAAATAGTTGCAAATCGTACGTGAGTAGTTGATGTAAGAAGTAAAGCGGGAAGTAAAATCATAAGAAGAAGGGATAATGGCTTAGCTTAGGCGAGAAGCTAAGAAGAGCGACGTTGGTTTAAACAAAAAAAAAAGTCCACTAACCTTGGACCTATTCTGTGCCACAACGATGTTTTTGTTGTGGCACAGAATAGAGCTATGATTAGTGGCACATATGATCTGATGCCTTTTATCTAATACCACATTATAGTAATAAATAAGAGATCGGCTCCAAGAGACCAAATACTCGTTAACATAAAGTTTATTATATGTATAAAGATACATAACTTAGCAATGGTAGGGAAGCTTCTTTATCGGGTCGGGATCTGATCCGACCGTAGCGGAATAATCACAAAATTTTTTCGTGACTTTTAATTTCCCGAAAACCAAGATCTATTTAATTCTATAAAAAGATTAACACGAATCAAAATAAAGCGAAAATTTAATTCGTACCTTATTCCGAAGCTTGATCTTTATCTTGATGCATCCCTCGAACCGTTTCTGAAATCGATCCGTCTCAACCACCGTAGCCGCACAAGTGTCTGGCCTCTAACGGTATCCACAGAATAGGTTGAGAGAACTCTGTAACTTTTATAGAGAGGGTTAAGCATGAAGTGCTAGCTACATAGAGC
>JANSVA010000009.1:22335374-22357072 GCA_025504915.1 Erythroxylum reticulatum
AATCTCATAATTATAATCTCATTACAATTTCATTTGCAATGTACAATTATCCCATGGACTTTACCATATACATCTAAACATGTATTAGATAAAGAATGCATTTTAAATAATTTGTCACTAAACTACAACTAAAACGATTGGCTGTAGGACATAAACCAACAAAGTACAGACCTAATCAGTGGTAAGGCTTACATAAAGTACAATTCTTGCTCGCTTATATATACACCTAATGGTAAGGCTTACATAAAGTACAATTCTTGCTCGCTTATATATACACCTAAGTAGTACTTTTTTTATTTCAAAAGCTATGTATTGTTAACGAATGTTTAGCGTCAATGGCCACATTCTACAAAAGAATAGGCGGGACTAGACAAATGGTCTTAAGCTACACTTCCCAAGCTGATTGAGTAAAAACTAGAAGGACAAATTTACCCATTCGTAAAGTTTATATTACCAAAATGCCTTGCCACGTTAGCAATCCGTGCGAGCCACTCCGACTCCCGCCAAAATTTTAAATATTTTAGTGCCACGCTGGCAATCCGCAACAACTCCAAACCAACCAGTCAGAACACCCCTCTATTTGCCTATATAAACAAAATCAAAGCGAAACGGTGGCAAGCTATCTCAAATATCAATAGCTAAGCAGTTGTTTTCCGTAAGATTTTAGCAAATCGTCACTATGAGTACCGTCGCAGGAAGAGGCAAAACTAAGAACAAAGCGGTCTCCAAATCCCACAAGGCGGGTCTCCAGTTCCCCGTTGGTCGGGTCGCCAGGTTTCTTAAGAAAGGCAGATACGCTCAGCGTGTCGGGTCCGGGTCCCCGGTTTACCTCTCCGCCGTCCTTGAGTACCTCGCTGCGGAGGTCAGTTGATGAACTAATTCTCAAATATCAGTTTCTTTCTTAACCTTGGAAATCACTGTAGTTTACAAATGGTGTTTTTGTTTTTGTTAAGGTACTTGAGCTTGCTGGAAATGCTGCGCGAGACAACAAGAAGAATAGGATTGTACCGAGACACATTCAACTGGCGGTAAGAAACGACGAGGAGTTGAGCAAGCTGTTGGGGACGGTTACCATCGCGAATGGTGGGGTCTTGCCAAACATTCATCAAAACTTATTGCCTAAGAAAGCTGGGAAGGGGAAGGGTGAGATTGGTTCTGTATCCCAAGAATTCTAAGGATGTAAAATTCTCTGTTCAGTTCTGATTATACTTGCATAGTTAGGGGGACTGTTGAGATGTAATGAAACTGGTGGTTTGGCTTGTAAAACTTGGATTTTGGATAATGAAGAGGCTCGTTCATGTCATCCTCTTACTATTTTGAACAATATCCGAATGTAAATCGAAGGGAAAAGTAGAAAAGAAGCCCGTTAAGCTCTGGGTTTGGTCGTTGGAAATCCGTGGCATTACGTTCCACACTAATAATAGAAAGCGGTTCTCGTATGACCTAAGAAGCAGAATAAAGGGGCAAGACAGTAGAAAAGAAGAATTATAGGAAGAGAAAATACTTTAATTTGGTGAGGTGGCGCAACAACCACATGCTAAGCAAATAACAAAATTTGTTATGTAAATCATTTTAAAATGTAATCTTTGAGCTTAAGGGGTTTTTCTAAGGATTCTGCAAGTGGAAGAGACAAATCTGTTCCCTGACGCTCTTGCTTGCCTCCGAGGCGTTGAATTTCACAGCAAACCATTATAACTTTTATAATTTTGAAATATGTATATATAACAAGTTAAAAAGCTTGAAAACAGTAGAAATTGATTGTAAGCCATTACCTCTATAAATTGTTGCAATACAAAAATTATCATTATAGAGAAAAAACTAAGAATCTTTAAGTTTTATTTACCAAGCTCTTCTATACACCACCAGACAACACTTAATTTGATGATAAGTAAGAATATATTAATTAAATTTGATAAATAGATTCCAAGGCCTATAGTATAATTAGCGTTTGTTTGGTAACTAGTAATGCAAAAATTGGAATAGAAAAAGTGAATATTGGAATTAAAAAAAGGAATAGAATTCTTGATCTTGCATATTTGGTATGCAAATGTTAATGATTTTTTTAAACTTATAGTTGGTTATTATATAGGCCAAAAGGGCTAATTAGCCCCTAATGTATTCACAGATGTACAAAATAGATCGTAACATTTTAAAGCATTCAAATTAAATCCTAAAATTTATCAAACATTCAAATTAGACCTTAAAGTTTGAAAAATGTTCATATTAATCCTTAAGTGCTGACGTAATAAAGGGATTGTCAATCATTTGCTGATGTGATTTTTTTTTTTCTGTGAATGTGTGACTCACTAATGCTGACTTGCGCATGGAGGTGAGTCTCTTTGTCCCTTAAACATATCATTTTGGGACGACTATGATGCACCGTTTTGTCGAAGCTAGACACATTGTTTTATTGAAGCTTATCCTCCTTCACAGACACCGTTTCCGCTTCCTTAATCCCTAATTTACCATCTACGGATGTGGAGACGTAACATGCTCTTCTTCCCTAATCTCCCATCTTCTTCCCACATAATCCTTGATCTTGCGCTTCTTCCCTCTTCTTCCTTCTATGTTCTTCCTCATACGACATTTCATCGTGGTTAATTATTATTGTCATTGCACATACCAAGCAACTCAACTGACACGCTCATCGGATATCTATATGTGGAGGTCGACATTTCATCGTGGTAGGTCCATTGTTGTATGTCTTTTATGTTTTCCGTGGTCTCCTAAATCTGCTTGTTTGTGTGCTTGTTATTTGTCTCAGCTTATGCTTTGTGTGTCTTCTATATATTGTTTCCAAATAAAATTGATGAAATATGGACCTTAACTTTATTATGAGAGTATCAATGTATCTTCTAGAAATGTCTTCTATGGCCATGATATCTGATTGCTCCTATGTAACACATACAGGCCATCTTGCAATCTAGTATAGCCAATCATCTTCACTATGCTTAGTTCCCGAAAAACAAAGTACATAAGATAGAATTCATCTTTACAATTAAGTTCATTTGTAAGGGAATTAATAGACCATAGATTATTAGGAAAATTAAGAACAAGAAGAATTGACGACAATTTAGTGGAAGGAGTATAATTAACAAAACCTATCATAGAAAGGAAACATTTGTAATATTGATAGTATCTTTGCCTAAATATATAGTATAAGTAAAAAAATTATTGTAAGTTCCTGTTTAGCCTGATGTAACTTATTTCCTACCCTGATGGTCTGAGCATCATTACCTATTGAGAATAGGTCTAAAAAGCTACACTCCAAATCTTTTGTGCAATGTTGAATAGTAGATAACCTTAAGTAATCTATGGTTGTATACAGTTGACTAACTATGAAATGCCTAAACATGGTTGCTGGTGACAAGTGTATAGTGGTCTTTTAGTACACTCTCTAGTACCTTTCCTAATAACAACAAAAAGGTGGGAGCCATCTATGGGTGTTTGAATTGATTGTAAAGGAGGATCTGAACAAATCATGGACTTTTTTCCAAAGTCTGCATTGGATTTTTGGACTGTTTTTAGATCTGGACCATTTGCTCTTACCGGAAACACTTGTGAATATCTTGGAAAATCTTGACTAATATAGATGGAAACATGAGAGATTTGTGTATGTTTTAGTGTAGACATAAGACTAGAGGCTAAAGTCTTGTGACTTTTTATGTGGGGAAAGTTCATCATGTGAAAAAGTTGTTACATTTTTAATAAAGAGAATTAATGGAATGGGTTCTAGGAAAATTTTAATGAATTTAGTGAAACCAATTGATGCTTTTTACTCCTAACACATTTTTTTTTGAATATATATGACATATATGAATGATTTGTGTATGGACTTATTTGAGATTGTTGACATATTGGTTCGACCTTTGATTAGAAGAAGTATAGAGAACTTATATAAATTTACAGCAACTATCCAAAGATATAGACGTGACGTCTTCAACTAACACTACATTAAATTCAAATAATGATATGTGGTCTGCTATTGTGGTTTAAAAGCTTTGTTAAGAGCCTCATGGAGTGAAAAAACCCAGGAAGAAGATTTTATGGATGCCCCAAATATCGTATAAGCTTAATTTTTGTTGATAAGTTAAAATTGTTTGTATATATGTTTAATGTTTTTCCTAATAATTATTAATGATCTTTTAGGTTAGAAAATGTGAATTTTTTAAGTGGTATGATGACAAATTTAGCGATAGAGCTATTAAAGTAATTCATAACCTGAAGAAAGAAGTAGATCGTTTGAAGTTAGGAGGTTGAACAAAGGACAATTTAATCACATTAGACGTGCAAAGTTAAGGAGCAAATAAAGCTAATAAAAGAAGACATTGTTTTGCTGCAAAAGAGAAAAATGAATTGAGATTTGTTATACTAATTATTGTAGGAGTTTTTGTACTCATGATGACTTTAATTTTGTTCTGGACAAGTAGAAGTAAAATGTACAATTTTTAAAAAAAATTTGAGTTATGAGAATGAAAACTCCTCATTTCAACTAATATATTTTGCACTATGTTTTTTTAATTGTTTTGTTATTCGTGAAGTTGATTTAATGACCATAATTAATAGTCTATAATCTTTTGAAGAATTAATTGTTCATATGGCCTCATCATAAACAATCAAATATAAAAATGATATCATAATAAACAATTGGAGCAACATGTCCAATTGTGATTCTATATAAAAGTGATAATATCAATAAAGTGATTACATCACAATTTGTTTATATAAAAAAGTTTTGCTATATATTGGTCCGTAAAGACAACATCAATGTAAAGTTTGTGAGTCAACCACATTGCTTCCCTCATTTACACTTGACTGGGAAGGTTGATCATGTACTGGTTGATTTCATGATGACCTCCACCTCATTGCTTTAGTTTGTAACTGTTGAGAAGTTATGCTAGGTTGTTCTTTAAACCTCATAACTCTTGGTTCAAAAGACAGTGTGAATGAATACGGATCAACTTCTCCAAACTTTCGTTTATGATTATACAAAGAGCTACCAACCTACAAATAAACATGTCGTTAATAATATTTAATCTTAAAAGAAATCAATAATGGTTGAAGAGATAAATATATTCACAATATTGCTTTGTTGACTTGTTACAGCAACACGTTCAGGTTGTGAGGAGACATTAGGAATGAACTAATAAATATGAATCAAATCATGTCAGAAATGATCATTATATATATGAAGCAAAACATACAAAGAATTTGCCATACTTTTGGACATTGTTGAGTTGGTTGAGTTTATGAATGATTGTTACATTTTCTTGCATTGTGACCATAATTGCCAAAATTTCCACATTTTTGTACTTTACTCTTTCTACTAGATTTGCTTGGATTTCTAAACTTAGTAGGCTTATTTACTCCTTTCCTTTTAGCTGTTTTAGGTCTTTCAGGCATGGGTCTTTTGGTTGGAATCTTCATCATCAACTGTAGGTTAGAAAATAAGTCCTCCAATAAGTTGTAAGACATGCTTATACACTGCTATGAATTTAGACTTTTTGTAGCACTCATCCATATATGCCTCCAACCGTTGTTTCGAATAGTGAATAGCACTTACAACATGCGTAGAAGGATATCCATATAGCTCCCACCCCTGACAACTACATGATTGGTTTATACTAATCCTCACAATATGCTTGACATCACCTTTGCTAATTTCATATGCTCTATCACCATTATAGACGATTCTCCATTGCATAGCATCTTTCTTATTCTTTTCTAATTTCTTCACAACCCGATGTGCAACTTTTGATTTCTAGCCATGTATATTTATCTCCTCTTTGTATGCCTCTTCATTAGCATTATTTTGATTGTTTCTAGCATGCTTACAATTGGCTTATCTCAAGCCGACAATATCCATTGATTGAATGTTTCACTCATGTTTTTATCAATAACTGGACATTTGGATTCAAAGGACTAGTAACATCATGCCCATCTCTCCTTTGCATATTCGAGCAATGATGATGTATATCCAGGTGTGATTTTTTCCAATCTTTTCTACCGTTTATTAAAATCTTCGACATATGTTGACCAAGCACAATTCCAAAATTGCTTTTGCAAGTCTTTTCATTTGAAATTTACATGCCAATTATGTTATATGTGCTGTGCACACATACGATGAGTGGCATGTGGTATTGTGTCTTCCACCACTCTAATCAATCCCTATAACAATAGAATAGATAAAGTTAATATATAGTTGATACAATATAATATGTTCATTAATTAATGAATAAAATAATACCTTCTACATATATGATATTATTGTTAGTTCTTCACCACTACCCAACTTTAAGTCTGAAGCCAACAAACTCATAAACTAGGTCCACAAATTAGTGTTCTCTACCTCGAAAACTGCCTATGCCAATGGATACATACCTCTATTCCCATCCCTCCCAATTGCACCCAACAGTTGACCTTGGAATTAAGTCTTCAAAAAACAACCATCAATACCAAAGATGGGCCTCAAATGCCTCCATCCTCTTTTCATCTCATCAAAGCATATGTATAATCTTTTAAACCACAGAAAAGAGACAAAGATGCATGAATTAATGAATAAAATTCATAGAAAACTACATGTTTTATTTATCATTGTCAATAACATGTAAAACTTAATAGTTGTATACCTGTAACGAACTAATTTCTTGATTTCTAGCCATGTTTAACTCAACTCTTAATTTAGGATTAATATTCCTCAACTTATGAGCTTATCGTTGTAGTTTCATATACTCATTCACATAATCACTCACCTTTTTTTTTCTCAATCTCCTCTTGGCAGCTCTACACATACTTGAGTTGACAGATATATTAAGCTTTTCTCGACATTCTTCAACCATCTTCATTGTCAAGATAGTAGGCTTCTCAGGTATTCTATCCCTAAAATGTCTTATTAGGAACTTAGTGAAAACTAATTTTGGTTTGTTGGTCGTAAAACACCTATGCTCATCATTGTATGTCACTCCTTTAAAGTACCCTTCATTGTTATCACAAACGACATGCAACTCCTATGGGCATCCTTCGGTACATCTCACTCTCATCCTATGTCTTTCACTTTTCTTAAACTTGGCCTTGTAGCTTGTCTGCACTGCATAATTCACAACAATCTCTCTAAATTCTTTTACAGAACCAAACTCCATTCCTAATCTCCAATTTGGTTTAGCATCAGATGGATTATGCCTAATAGTACTACTTGGTCTTCACAACGCCTCACCAGGCTTTTCTCCGCTAAGATATTAATCACTACCAATAGAACTACTAAAATTTGTCGACTCAGTTTCAACTAGTTCATGATCATTGGGAATTTAAACATGTATAAAACCATCGTCATGTTCATCATCATCATCATCCACCTCTGCATCAACTCCTAAACCATCACGTTCAGTACTAACACCTACTATGGCTCCACAACTTCCTCCTCACCCTCCCCATCTCCATCCTCTCCTCTAGATATAGGCAATATGTTAGGTACAAATGATGAGGTGTTTAACATATGAGTTACATATAAATTAATCCTTTCGTGAATTTTCATTAGATTGATAAGTCGTAAACAACTTTCATTTGATTCAATCAACTTCAAAGACTCACTAAACTCAAAACCCGGGCTCTATAATAGGCCTTATTAAATTGAAGATATCCTAAATCCTTCCTCATCTCACATATTTGCCTATAACTAACAAAATCTAGGTCTACTTTGTCAAAAATACTTGATTCCCTATCAATATATTTCAACTCTGGCTCTATAACAAACTTTCCACCATAAAACAACCTTATGCTTCCAAGTTCAACCATCATATACCTATTCACAACAAATTTATAAAGTCAAGTGTATTACCAAAAAGCATACTTTTAAATGATATTATCTATAATATAATGGATACTTCATCAAAAAGCATACATTTAAATATTTCAATGCATGTTCTAAAAGATGAGATTGGTTACAAATAGCATTACCACCCTCTAGCCTTAGTGAGGTGATTATGTTATTATCCTTAATGCCTAAAGCTCTTTACGAAAAAACTTATAGCCACAAAACTCTTGACTTTTGCTTCATAAGTGAGCAATGAGTTGACACTTTTAGGCTGTATTCATTTCATAACCTTAGTACAACAATATGCAACATACAAATTTTGTTCCAATAATATATAACATATCCAATTTTAAACTTATGTTTTCTTATAATATTTCTAGATAACACATTCATCATCATTATTATAATAAATTAGCCATAAAAAGCTAATTCAAGTTTTTTTTAAGGAAATGCTAGTAGTTACAAATGAAGAACTTGTAATTATACTAATCATAATCAGTTTAGCTTAAAACATTTTCATTATATTTATAAAATGGAAGGCTTTTAGAATATATAACATATCATCTATCTATATATAATACTAAGAAGAAGAAAGCTTAAAGATGTTATTGGTAGGCATGAAATAAAATTAACTAATTAAAACTAAATCTTTTGACCTAAACTCATTCAAAATAATAAATAAACTTCAATACTAAAGATGCAGGATCTAAACTCATTCTAAGCGTTCTTTGTGCATCTGTCGCTTTCAGCTTCAGATGCAAGAAGTTTACTATCAAAGTCAGCCAAAATTATCCAAGGAGAGTTAATGAAGACATAGACATCCTTTAGAAAGTTCCACTATCTATTAAAAAAAATGGAAGCCTACATAAATGAGATCCATATTAAGATGACCCAATTAGTCAATGTACAAGTGGATGCATTGAACAAAATTTGAAGGCACCATTGTTAGCATTTAGTGAGGCCTAAACTGGTACACTAACTTCAACAACAGCTATAGGGAACCACAACTTATGTCCAACACCACAATAAGCATGGGAGACCACCTCATACAATCATAAACAAATAAGCATAAGCTAAGGTAGACTACAAGCACACAAATAAGCAGATTTAGGATAAAAGGGAAGAAGTTAGGTGACCACATCTCTCTTCTTTTCTTTTTAACTTCTATTTTTTTCTCTAATTATCTTCCTACAAAAATAAAAGAAGAGACCTTTTTTACCCTGTATGTATAAGCCTTCCAAAACAGTTATGTAAGTATTCAAATTTAGAGGTGGGCTATTGTAAAACATGTTCTCAAACACTTCTTATGCACCGTGGATTTTTGTTTTTTGGCATAAGCCTCTTATGATTATATTGGATGTAATAGTGCATGGATACTTAAAAGGGTGAGCTGACCGTAAGGTCACAGATTTAAGTTACGGAAACAATCTCTTTGTAAAACACAAAGGAAAGGCTATATACATTATGATCATCGTTAAACCCTGGCAAAGCGAAAAGTCTTGTGCACTAAGTATGCTAACTTTTTTTTAGTGTTAGGTGATCTTCCCTTATCAATCATTTCATTAAGAAGTTTAGATGCCACGTCTACCCTTTCAATCTTGGAGTATCCATTATTAAAATGGTATAACTAAAAGTATCAGGAACATAACCACTCTTAATCATTACATCAAATTGTATGATGGCTTTCTATCTGTAAACAAAATCCACTCCTCAGTATGTTATAAGCTAAGTGAGAAGATTAGGTTTGATGCCTCTTAAATTCAAGTAGTCAATCACATTCTCAGTGTTAAATTATCATTTTGTGATAATTTTGGATATAAATCTCTTTAATGTGTTGAAATCATTATTTAAAATTAATGGACTTATTTCTTAATTATTCTTAGATGATTTTCAACACATGAAAGATGAAATTGAATAAAAAAGATGCAAGACAAGTGATGAAAATTTGAATGTCTAACTGGCAGAAAAATAATTAACTAAGTGTGGGCATATGCAAGGAAAAAGATTATTTGTAGAACCTGATTTGGAATTAAATTTGATCCACCTAAGATCTTCCTGATGGGGATTTGTGACCTAAATATGGAAAGAGTGTATTTGCGAAGATTATGAGAAGAGGGAAGAGGGAGGACATTGAAAATCATTAAAAAAAGACATTCACTGTTCATGTTAGGGAAAATTTTTTATGTTTCTACAATAGTTTATGGTTTTTAAGGATTTTTCATATTTTTCTAGAAAAAGACTAGGAATGGAGACTTTGTATTTTGCTATTCTTCTGTTGGTTTTTACTTTTGTTATGAGTAGCTAAATCTTTCTTCTTGGTTGAAGGGAACCACGTTATCATCTAGTATATGTGAGATTTCTAAATAAATGTTATTTCATTGATAAATATTGAGTGTCTTCCAAATTGCTTTTTATAATTGAATTGATTGATTTATAGGGTGTACAATTAGGAATTGATTTGTTTAATTTATAGCCAGATTAGTAGGATTTGACGTTAAATTTTACTAATCCAAAGTGGCAATTAGGATTACCTTCTTTACGTTAGAGTTTGGAAATTCTAAGAAGATGCTTAACTTGATTATGTGTGTTGTCTTGTTTATTGATTTCTTAGTTCTTAAAGGTATTAATCAATTAAACTTAAGATCGTATCTAAGTTGTTGACTAATAAGAATGCTTAGAATACATGTTTCTATTCATTTAATCTTAAGATAAAACATTAACCAATGAATGTTTGTTAATAGACTGAGTTTTATATCGAGGATCCATATTAGTTTGATAACGTAGGTGACCTAAAACCAAGGTTTGTTTATTGAATTTTTAGATTTGATTGTTTTGTTAATTTTCGATTTCTGTCATTTTTAATTTCTTAAATTTATTTTAATTTAAAACTCGTATAACCATTACCGTTAAAATTTCTTGGGGGAACGATCTCAACTCTTCACTAACTACATTTTTCATTGCTAGAGTTGTTATTAATTTGGTTGCAGGCGACAATAGTACCAAATTTTGACACCGTTGTTAGGGAGTTTCTTGACGGTATATGTATGTTACACGAGTAAACAAGACAACTCAATTGTTATTTGATTCAGAGATCAAGAAGACAAACAAAAGGTTATGAAAACAAACAAAACAGTAACAGTAAGTGCAGGATGGTTACGAATCGCACTCTTCGTGAACTATTCGCACCTATAGATGCTCAACAGCCCCACTGCATCAACTTTTCAAATTTGGGGGATAACAACATTTTTGAATTGAAATCTGGGCTGATCCATTTCTTACCGATTTTTAGATTTCTATTGGGAGAGGATCTTTACAAATATTTAAAGGAGTTTGACGTGGCTTGTATAGGTGTAAAGCCAACAAATATGATGGAAGAGCAAATCAAACTAATAACCTTCCTATTTTCTCTCAAATATGATGCTCAAGATTGGTTGCACTATTCAGCTAATGAGAATGTGCAAACATGGGCTGAAATGAAAAGCCTCTTCTTTAAGAAATACTTTTCAGCATCAAGAGCTGCCAACATTTGAAAGGAAATTTGTGGCATTCAACAACACACGAGGGAGACACTTTACGAATACTGGGAAAGATTCATGAAACTTTATGCTAGCTATCCCCATCACCAAATAACTAACCAGTTGTTAATTCAATACTTGTATAAAGGTCTTTTGCTCATAAATAAGAGTATGATTGATGTTGCAAGTGGTGGAGTTTTAGTTGACAAAACATCGACAACTACAAGGGATTTGATAGTGAATATGGCTTCCAATATACAACAATTTGGGATACATGTTAGACATGGTTCAAAACACGTAAATGAGGTGAATGTGATAGCATTAGAGAAAAGATTAGGTAACCTTACATCTTTGGTTTGACAAATTGCGGTTACAAAGAAAGAAGAAGCAAAGGTATATGGACTATGTTTGATGTTAGGACACTCTATTGATGTGTGTTCGGTTTTGTAGGAAGAAAATGCAGAATAAGTGAATGTCGTAGGGGGTTTTGCTGGATCAAATCAGAGGAAATATGACCCATTCTCCAACACCTACAATCTGGGTTGGCGCGATCATCGGAATTTGCATTATAGGAACTCTCAAGGATAACAGGCTACTATAAGTTTCCAGCAATTTAGACAACTATATGTACTTAGATAACATCAACAAATGCCATCCAATTCTGAAGGTAAGTCTTCCTTGGAAGATATAGTTCAATCGTTGGCCATTGAAACCTTGACATTTCAGCAAGATACTCAATCTAGTAACCGAAATCTTGAAAATAAAGTGAGCCAAATGGCAACTGTCATTAATCAATTGGAGGTATGAAGTTCTGGAAATTTTCCAACTCAACCATGAATCAACCCCAAACAAAGTGCTAAAGCTATTATGTTACAGAGTGGTAAGGATTTGAAGGAACTACCTCCAAAAATCTCCAAAAGAGAAGTCGAAGAAGAAGCAACGAAGGAGGCACCTGATCAGCTAGAAAAGATGCAGACAAGTATGTAGAATTTGGTTGTGCAACCTCTTTTTCCTAGTCGATTCACCAAGGCAAGGAAGGAGGAGTAAGAGAAAGAAATATGGGAGACTTTTAGGAAAGTCCAAGTAAATATCCCTTTTTTTAATGCAATAAAATAGATCCCATGTTGTGCAAAATTCCTTAAGGAACTTTGCACTTCAAAATAGAAATTGAAATTTGAGGAGAAAGTGCAATTGGGGGAGAATGTCTTAGCTATCTTGCAAAAGAAAAACTTCTGCCTAAGTGTTAAGAATCAGGTATGTTCACTATCCAATGTCAAATCGGTGATTTGAGAATTGAAAAAGTTATGTTAGATTTGGGTACATCCATAAATGTCATGCCTTATGATATTTATAAGTCTTTAAAGGTGGGACCTCTCAAGGAAACTAATGTAGTGATTCAATTAGCGGATCGTTCAAATACTTATCCAAAGGGCGTGTTAGAGGGCATTTTAGTTCAAGTGGGGGATATGCTTTTTCCAGCTAATTTTTATATTTTGTAAATGGGGAGTGATGATGGATCTTCTTTAACCCGATTTTATTTGGAAGGCCATTCTTAAAAACTACTAAAACAAAAATTGATGTTCATAATAGGTCATTGACTATGAAATTTGATCGTGAATTAATTAAAGTCAATATATACAATGCTATGAAATTTCTGGATGATGAATAATCTACTGTTTCTATGAATTTTATTGACACATGGGTGTACGAAAATTCATTATTGAGAGGAAGAGATGAACTTGAGACAATCTTGGAGATGGGAGACGCATCACAATGGCAAGCCATCAAGGAATTGTTACTGCCCAACAACAAATTGGAGGCGTTGTTTTGTCAATTGGAGAAATCCAATCAGTTGGAGGAGCTGTCGTATGTGGAGCTATCGCGTAATAGCTCCAAGCTCCTAGCGTCTTTGATCCAGCCACCAATATTGGAGTTGAAGAGTTTACGCAGCCATTTAAAATACATCTTTTTGGGTGAGCAAGACACGTCACCTATCATAATTTCTAATAAACTCACTCTTTTGTAGGAAAATCAATTGATTCAAGTGCTAAGGAGGCTTTCAGTTGGACAGTGGCAGATTTAAAGGGTATTAGTCCCACCATTTGTACGCACCAAATATTGATGAAAGATGAAGCCAAGGAGGTGAGACATCCCAAACGTCATTTAAACCCACCCATGATGGAAGTAGTGAAAAAGGAAATTTTGAAGCTTCTTGACACTGAAATCATTTGTCCAATTCAAGATAGCAAATGGGTAAGTTCGATTCAGGTAATTTCGAAGAAAACTGGGGTAACTGCGATAGAAAATAATAATGGAGAGTTAATACCCACTCGTTTTCAAAATGGGTGAAGAGTTTGCATAGATTATATGAAGCTAAATTCAGTTACTAGAAAAGATCATTTTTCACTTCTGCTTATTGATCAAATGCTTGAAAAACTTATAGGTAAATCTCACTATTGCTGTTTAGATGGTTATTCAGGTTATCACTAGATTTTGGTCGCACCTAAAGACCAAGAGAAAACAACTTTCAGAATCCAAAACCCCCCGTTGAACCTAAACACTGATTAACTTCATTTCATAAACTTTGCACACACTCTCTGTGGGATCGACCTAGACTCACCACGGTTATAGTAGTAGGTCTAGATATTTTATTTTGACTAGTGTAATGATGGGGGGTCAAATTTTGGCGCCGTTACCAGGGAATACCGTGTTTTAGTTTTTGTTTATGGTTTAGTTAGTGTTTTGTATATATTTGTTCATAATTGATTTCTTTTCAGTTATTTTATGATTTTTCATTTTTTTATTTCGTGTTTTACAAAAATTCAATATGGACAGAAGTGATTTCTTTTATAACTCATATTCTCAATCTTATAACAATGTTTGGACTGATCAACCTAACTTTTATTATAGATGAAATAATCATTAGAATTACTTCTATGATAGTTTGTAGGATGCACAACAATTCTCATACAGACCAGAAGCTTCCTATCACGACTCCAGTCCATCTTTTGAAGAGTTGAATAATATTTTGAAAGATAATACTTTGCAAATGCGGCAGAATACTCTACAATTCAAGAAGGATGGAGCGCGATTTCCAAGAAACACATGGTCTAGCACCCAAGATTTGGATAGCCAACATGTCAGGTACATCTTTAGGAGAACTTGCTAAGAATATTGTTGCTAACAATTTATAATTTCAACAGGATATGTAGCAATTACAACAGGAGACCAAAGCAAACTAACAGAGAATGGAACACCAAATGGGTCAATGGCAATAAGGCTCAATCGCCTAGAATTGCAAAGCGAAGAGGAGCAGCCGTATCAACCTGAGGTGTACCCAATGTACATTTGTATGGAAACATTGTAAAGTGACGAGGAGCTTGAGAATTTTGAGGTCAATTCTCAACGAATTGCTTATGCCGAAGAAGTGGAGAAGGAGCTAGAAGCTGAAAATGACACATGTTTTAGCTTAGAGGTAAGTATTGAGTCCATGATTATTTTTGAAACTAACTCTTTACCTTTACATAATAGATTAAAGCAGTTAAATGATGAGAAAAAAGTTGAAGAGACATTCGAAATATTTTTAGAGTGTATAAACTCAGTCGAGGTTGAGAATCTGAGGATAGGGAAGACGCTGAATGAGGACGATGATCAACTAAGGCCCTATCTAGCACTACCTCACATGGAGGAGCCGCATGTGACACCTGAAGATTACAATTTTGTCACGTGAGGAGGAAGCAATCAAGCCAGTGATCCTAAACAAAGGCACTTCTTAGGAGATAACCCAAGGAGAGTAAATTTCTTTTCCTTTACATTTTTGCATTATTTTTTATATGCATATGTGCTTATGAATTTGTTTATTTTAATAGTTTTTAAGTTTTAAATCAAAATGAGAGAAAGAATAAAACAAATGAAACAAACATTTTCTCATTTTCTACTGCTTCTGGGATTATATAATCATGATTAGAGTGTGAATTGACTAGAGAATTTCATAACAACTTTAGCATGTACTTTTACTCTTGTGATTGGTCGATATGCATTATCGTTAGAAGAGTAGTGACTAATGGTAGACAAAGCTGGTGAGATTTTGAGCCTAATTTGACTGACACATCCATATTAGTCTCATTATTTTTTGATAATGTGTCACCTTTATGACATGCACATCCCAATTTTGCTTTGAATTTCTATTCGAGACCATATTTTTATCGCATGCATTAACATGGATATGATTAGGCATTCTTTATTTTTAATAAACTACATTAGCCAAATAACCTATCCTATTGACATGATTATTCCCTTGATAAACCCCTTTGAGATTTAACCTTTCTTTTGTATAAACCATGTTTTATGCTTTTAAACATAACCAAATGTCCTCCCCAAGTCATAAAGCTAGTGAAACATTTGTGAATGTTGAGCTTGTGGACGTACAAAATTCTAAGTGTGGAGGTGTACATATGTGAGGGTTGGTTATAATATTAGGATGTTATTTTATGTCTTATCATTGAAATTCCCATGTTGATGTAGTTTATTTTAATTTTTATAAGGAAAAGAAAGAAAGAAAGAGAAGAGAAAAGAGCAGAAAAAGAAAAAAGAAAAAAAGAAAAAAAGAGAAAAGAAAAGAAAATGAAATAGAAAGGAAGAAAAAAGAAAAAAGAATGAATTTTTTTTAAATAAATGTATCAAGGAGGAATTTCATATGTTTTGAAAAGTTGTTTATGGTTTATGCATTTTCCTAGAGTTGTAATGAATGTGTTATTTAAGTATATTGAATATGAGGTAGATGTTGGCTTGGAAGGTTCACTCATGTGATTTCAATGTATTGTTGGCATAAATTGTATGAGTGATTCATTCGGATTGATATATACTTTATGTGGTTTTGTGTGTGAGAGTTGAATAGGGTTGTGAAATATAAATGTTACATTCATCATAATTGACGGTACCCAGTTTTTGATGAGTGTTGCTTTGTTTCAGTAGCTTTGATGACTTTCATGCTACTTGACTCAAATACATCTCACCTTACCTTTGCCCACATTACAACCCTAAAAAGTCCTTTGATTCATGATTTTGCATGTGAATTTTAGTGGTGGAGAAATGAAATGATATGCAAAGTTGTGGATTATCATGATCATAAATGGTGTTGAGTGTATCCGTGGATATGTTTTAGTTACACACATTTTCTGAGTCTACCATTAGATTGCTCAGTTTTTGAAGATGATGCTTTCGATTGATTATGAGTAAAAGCTTGGAATGTTGACATCTTGCTATGAATTTTTTGAGAGTCACCCATCTTTGGTTATGATTATATAGTCTTGGAAAAATATGAAAATTAAGTCAATGTTTTGGGTCAATGAACTTAATTTTGATGTTTTGCCTGAGGATGGACAAAAACTAAGTGTAGGGGAAATTGATATATGTTTAATTGTTGATGCATTTAATTATTTACATTTAGCGATTAATGATACAAAAATGGTTAATATACTCACTTTAATTTATATATGATTTTAGGTACCATTTGGAAGCAAAAAAATTAAAGTGAGTCAAAATCATTGCATTTAGACCATTTTTCGAAGATCAATATTCACTTGTCTTCATGGTGTGGACAAATAAAATTAAAAAACAAGAAAAATGAAGGCGTTAAGAAAAGAACCAGATGTTGGGAGCACAATGGTGAAGCAAGGAACAAAATGACAACTTTGAAGGATTAGAAAATGCAAAACGACACAAACATAAGCAAAATAATGCAGTAGCTGAAGGAAGAAAACGACAACGTCCAAGAAACAACGTGTGGAAGCAAAATGGCAGCAATGCTACGTTTCATATAGCAACACAACGTTAAACATAGTATGAATGTAGTGTGGAAAAGAGGCCTACAGAGAAGGGTGAACAAGGTTTTAAAAGGGACACAGATGTTTATTCGTCCCATCATATTACAGTGTGGCAGCAACTAGGCGAGGAGGTGCAACAGGCACAGTCATGGAGAAGCTTCATCTACGGCTTGGCTGGGCAGCTTGGTTGCTAGAGAAGGGTTACGGCACATACGTGATGAGAGGCCTGGAACGAAAAACCCCAAAATTTAATTGTCCCATCAGCTACAGTAGAGAGGCGACAATGAAGAGCAATATTGAGAGGCTTGGTGCTGCGGTTAGGCGTGAAAGGGGTCTTTGGCTGAGACATCCAACAAGGGTCGAAGTATTTTTCTAGGAAGAGATTCATGAAAGGCTAGACGTCCCGACACTGATTTAGAGCTGATATCGACGCTGACGAATTGGGTTAAGTATTTTTTTAATTATTTTGTTGTTTCTTTCTCTCATTAGAAATTGATTGCGTTATCCTATGTTAATTGATATAGGTTTTGTGTATAGATAATCGGATTTTCGTTATTGTTCGGTTATTTGTGTATGAACTTAATGCGTATTGTGAGATAATGATTTTAATGCGTTCATTGAATCGTTAATTGCAAATCTATTACTAGAATTTCGATATACCATAATTGTTATGTTGAAATTTATGTGTAGCAACTAATGATTCGCAATCATTAGGGATAATATGACCTAGGTTAGATGACGCATCGTATGTGTTTGTTTCCTTAATTAATCAGTTTTCCTAATTTGTAATGCTACTGCCTAATTAAATGAGATTATCCTAAGTTATTCGATGGTTAGGTTTAGTTAACGATCGTATCTTGATTAAACAAAACCTAAGGGAAATTTCGGGTTAATTATTAACTCGCGATTAATAGTTTCTAGGAGAGGTTTGAGAACAACAAATTAACGAAATATGCTTAATTAGGGTGTAGAACGAGATTGAGTTAAAGAACTGGGTCCCTATCGAATTCCCCACCTTTATCATTTTTTGCATGTTTTATTTAATTTGTTTTTATTAGTTAGTTTCACTTATTTTCTTCATAAAAAATCCAAAACCCCCAATTGAACCTAAACACTGATTAATTTCATTTCATAAACTTTTCACACACTCTCTGTGGGTCAACCTAGACTCACAACTGCTATAATAGTAGGTTTAGATATTTCATTTTAACTAGCATAACGACATGTGGTCAGAAACCATGGGACAGTCTTCTTTTATATAGCCTTCCTCCAGATCCTCCTCCTCTTGGTCAGTTGACACCGTCCCATTGTCATTCTCTTCAAAAACTACTTATAACTGTAGTTGTCTCTTTTTACATTTATGGTTGAACGTGTATTTATTGTCGCACCAAAAACAGAGCCCCTTCGCCCTTTTTTCGTCAAAGTTTCTACTACTAATGGGTTTTGAAGATTTGTAAGATCACACTGATCGTGATCATAGTGTTGAAGGCGGTGTGGGTAATATAACTTATGTGCGGGGACTACGATTAAATATTGTTTATGTTAAGTCAAGAAGACTTCACTTCTATTAATTTTGATGACAATCAAATAATAATAATATTAAAAATATGTGAACTGTTTTGATAAGTTTGCTAAGTACGTAGAAAAATGTAAGTGACATGTGGTCAACACCAAAATGATTTAAAAAGTCAACACAAGAATATAAACGTCATCATAAGAAGATACACGTCATCATAAGAAGATGCACGTCGATACCAGAAGAAGCGTGACACTTGTGATACTAGAAGAAGCGTGATACCAGAAGAAGCGTGATACTAGAAGAAGCAACACCAGAAGACGTATAGTACCAGACGATACAAGTGGAAACTATTCTAGAATGTCATTCAGTCAGTTAGTTGGAGTTAGTTACAAGACTCAACTAATAACAGCTTCTAGAAGATTAAAGTAGTTTCTCAAGAAGAGAGTTAAAGACTTAGGCTATAAATACTAGCTTTAGTCAAAAACTAAATACGTTTTTTACAAGAGAGAAAATCTTATTATACAATACTTAGAGAAACTCTGTACTCAAGTGCGAAAGAAAGAGAGTGAATATATCTGTAATGTAAAGCTCAAACAATATCTTTCTAAGAGAAAGAAAGGCTAGAGGCTAAGAAAGCAGATAAAGAATATTTTGTGAGAGAGACCTGAAGAGGCTCTGCAAGTGTAGAAAGAATACTTGTAAAGTTGAAGAGTATAGTGAAATCTTAGACAAACTCTGAGGACTGGACGTAGCCCAAGGATAAAGGTGAACCAGTATAAAATCACGACTTCTATTCTCTAACCCTTATCTTTTTATTTTCTTATTGTTAGAAGAGTAGATAATAATTTTTGCGATTGCGTTACTCATCGACTTTAGCAAATTGTTTTTTGTGATCATCTGAATTTTGTAAAGAAATTCAAAAAATTCTTAAAGATTAATATCTTCGAAGTTTTTACACAATTTAACCCCCCTTTTTGTGTATTTTACATATTATATGTGATTTCTATATTAACAAGTGATTTATTTCAGTTGGTATCAGAGTGAGGTTTCCAAGAAACACTGTTACAAAGTGAGGAAAAAGATCTATGGTTGAATCACATGTTATAGTTGAAGGTGCCTCGGTTACAAGACCTCCTGCATTCAATGGTGAAAATTATCATTATTGGAAATACAGGATGTAGCTCTTTATAGAATCCACACATATTGATCTTTAGGATATTATTGATAATGGTCCATATACACCAACAGATAATGAAGGCAATAGCATCTCACGTTACAAATGGTCAGCCAATCAGAAAGGTCGATTTCAGTTAAATTCAAAGGCCAAGTTCTTTTTAAGATGTGCTCTAAACAAAAGTGAATATGATAAGGTTCATGGATACGAATCTGCAAAGGAAATGTGGGACACATTATCCATTGCACATGAAGGAACAAATCAAATGAAAGAGTCCAAGATTAGTATTCTTGTTCATCAGTATGAGCTATTCAAGATGAAAGATGATGAGACTATTAATTAAATGTTTGGACAATTCGAAACAATTGTTAACGAACTGAAAGCCCTTAGGAGAATCCACGATAATCAAGATCATGTCAGAAAGATTCTCAGAAGTCTTCCAAATAGATGGAGACCCAAAGTAATGACAATACAAGAGGCCAAGGATTTAAGTAAGCTGAAGTTAGATGAATTGCTTGGTTCACTGAAAATACATGAAGTAGAGCTTGATGCAGAAGATAAACCTAGAAGAGATAAATCTATCACGTTAAAGGCTGGTCAGAAGAATCAGAAGATACAAAAAAAATAGAAGCACATCTTCAAAACATGAAGGATTGAAGAAATCAAGAATGATGATGCTAGTGAATCTGATCAAAATTCAATTGAAGATGATGATGAACTATCCTTCATTTCAAGAAAGATTAGGAGGATGTGGAAAAAGAAAGCAAAGGGAAATGAAGACTTTTCTTTTAAGAAGAATAACAAAGACGATTCAAAGAATAAAAAAGTTCTATCGTATGCTATGAGTGCAATAAACTAGG
Source organism: Erythroxylum reticulatum (assembly GCA_025504915.1). Classification (NCBI taxonomy): domain Eukaryota; kingdom Viridiplantae; phylum Streptophyta; class Magnoliopsida; order Malpighiales; family Erythroxylaceae; genus Erythroxylum; species Erythroxylum reticulatum. Next base: position 22,356,078 of record JANSVA010000009.1, read on the forward strand.
ACATTACAAGTCTGAATGCCTGTTGCTCAAAAGAAAATAAAAGAAAAGTAAAGAAAAGAAAAAGAGCATGATGGCAACTTAGGAAGATTTGGATTCGTCTGAATTTGACTCAGACTCAGAAACATCAAAACAAGAAGATATATGCTTAGTAACTGAAAAGCAATACGATGATGAGGTATCTTCTAACTTTAATGATCTTTAGGATGTGTATTTAGAATTGTTTGAAGATTCATATGCTATCTTGAAATAATATAGGATATTGAAAAAGAAATTTGTTGAAAGTTTGAAGAACATAAAATGTTTAGAAAAAGAAAACGTCTACCTTAAGAAGCAAGTAGAAGATATCAAAAAGAAAGTAACTGTAGATAAATCTGTGGAAATTAATCAATTGAAACAAAGGACTAACAGTCTCTCAGTAGATTTATCAACATTTTCTGAAAGTACAAAAAGTATGAATGATATGATTGAAAAATATAGTCATCCAAATAATAAGAGTGGTTTAGGGTTTAATAATAGTAATGTTCATCATAATACAAATTTTGTTCCTAACAGAAAGATAAAGAAACAATATTCTTATTACTCAATGAATAATTGTAAGTCTAACCCCAAAGGACCTAAGAAAATATGGGTACCTAAGAAAGATATAATATATACTAAGGATCTCTTTTCTTAGAAAAAGTAACCAGTATCGATGGTAATTGGATAGTGGATGCTCGCGACATATGACGAGAACAAGGTCTATGTTCCTAAATCTCCAAAATAAGCAAGGAGGATCAGTAACTTTTGGAGACAACCAGCAGGGAAAAATAATTGGAATCAAAAAAATTGGTAAAGATTGTTTTGCATCTATTGATAATATTCTGCTAGTTGAAGGCTTAAAGCATAATCTAATTAGTGTAAATCAATTATTTGATTCTAGTTTTGAAGTATCCTTTAATCAAAATTCTTGTGTAGTAAAAAATAAGGACGGTTCCATATTCTTTTCTGCCAAGAGA
>JANSVA010000009.1:22357172-22376896 GCA_025504915.1 Erythroxylum reticulatum
CATGAAGTTTTGAGATGCATTCACATTGGGCTGTTATGTGTGCAAGATTCTGCAGTGGACCGTCCAACCATGTCTACGGTTGTGTTCTTGTTGAGTAACGACACCATTCTTCCACCTCCGAAACAACCTGCATTTATCTTCACGAAAACTTATAACAGTGGAGATCCGTCAACCAGTGAAGGAGCTCTTTCCCTGAATGATGTCACTGTAACTTCGGTTAAAGCTAGATAAGGGCATAGCTATATGATTCTTTTAAGTCATGCGGTACTAGTGTTTACTAGCTTTGATATATGGATAGATAATCCAACTGCGTGGTTTTGTACAGGAATGTACATAATCAATCCTGAAAACATATTTAAACAATTTATCAACTCTTTTTTGGACAAGAGCAAGATTTCTTGAATGTGAAAAATTTTTGAATCCCTGTTTTCTTCATTATTAGGACAAAAACCAAAAGTGGACAGAAAGTAGAGTTTCACTCTTTCTGAAGTTATTATTATACCACAATCTTCTCAAAAAGGTTTATATTGGATCATTGCTCGTCTGAGATAGACCACAGGTAGAAACAGACAAATAGTAGAACTGGCTTTTTGTGGTACCTTAACGACAGAAGAAAATGACTGACAAAGTCAAGACCTTAAGATAAGCCAATCCCATCGAAGGAAATTGTTGAGGTCCCACATCCGATTGATGTCACTTGAGGCATCAAAAACTGTTCGGTTCAACGTTCCTTCAACTTCAAAGCATGGCAAAGGAGCAGTTTGCCTTATCAACTCCAAAGTTTTCAATCATTCACATGAAACACAAAGACAAGATTTCAAGGGATGTTTTAAAAATTGAACTACACATTAAATCGGCTAAAGAAAATGTTTAAGATTTAAAGGTTTAATTAGTATTAAACCGCTATAAATTCAGTATATAATAAATAAAATATAAAAACTATAAGAATAAGTAAAAATATAGCATAAAATATAATACCTTATTAAAATAAAATTGCACTAATAATGTCTATTAATATATATTGGACTAATAATAAATCTAATAATTTAAAGTAAGATTGAATTTAACGTAATAACAACAACAACAACAACAATAATAATAATAATTTGTTTAAAAATTTATAAAAGTTGAAGTATATTCAAAGAAAGTCAATAGAAAAAACTCCAAGTTTATTCTAATTTTTTTAATGTCCTTTAAATATACTTCTTTATATTTTAAATATTATTTTAACACATTCTTAATTATTTTAAGCAAAATTACTTATATATACTAATTGATAGTTTAGTTTATTAAAAAAATTATGATAAAAATAACAACAAATTCTAATAATAATAATTTAAAAATTTTTAATTAAAATATAAGGAGATAAATAAAGAATCTAAATTTTTACAAATATAATTTATTAGTGATATTAAATAAATTTAGTATTTTGAAGCATAAAATAGTAATTTGTTTCAAAAATAAAAAATAAAAAATAAAAAATTTAATTATAATATAAAGAAATAAATAAAGAATATAAATTTTGAAAAATAAAATTTTTGGTTGAAAATTTTTCATTGAAAATTTAAAAGATTTATGAGTCTACTCTTTAAAATCTTACTTTCATTATAATGCATTATACTAAAACTCAAAGTTAAAAGATGTACAACTACAAGTACAGTCATGGTTGGCATGCGTGGCTAAAAGAGGAACTTAAATGTTGGTGGTGGGTCTTGCATCACAAAAAAGATAGTGGATCCTATATCATTAAATAGACCATGAGTCCTACAAAACTTAAAAATGTTGACTTAACTGGTTTTTAGGAAAATCGGGCGATCTTTAAAGAAATCGACCAATTTATACTTAACCAGACAGTTTTTTCTCATAGAGGTTATAAGCACAAACCAGACGGAAAACCTGGCCGGTTTATATTTATTTCGGTCGAACTGGCCGGTCTGGTTTGATTTTAAAATCATTGATTTGGAGCTTCTAACTTGTAATTAATGAATTGGAGCATGCAAGGGCAAAAGGCAGAAGATTATAGGAAACACCCAAGACGAAGTACCAATATGTTGATCTCTTATTTGTTCTTAGTTATTCACTAAAACAAATAGGTGTTTTGTCTACTTGCTTTTGCTACAATTTGAAATTCATAGTCAAAAGTTACATTTTGGCTACAAAATTTTAAAATTATAGCCTATTGTAATAATAACTCCAACTTAAAATATTTTGCAGGTTATTTAAAACTATTAGCTATGTTTAGTATAGGTTACATTTTATATTTGCAACTAAAAAGATTTGATGACGTTTTTTAATTGTGAACTTTATGTTCATAGCGAAAGGTTTTTAGCTATGAAAATTTTTTCGTAGCTAATAACATTTGGCAACATTTTTTAATTGTGAACTTTAGTTTCATAGCGAAAGGTTTTTAACTATGAATTTATTTTTGTAGTAAAAAACCTTTGCTATTAAATATTTTTTGTAGCTAAAACACACAGGTCCCATAATTATCAGCTATGAAAATAAACTTCATATCATTTTAATAACATAAAGACACTCCTTCTCTTTAGTTTTTCTTCCATCTTTCTTTGTCATCCAGTAGCTCCCTCATTTGGCTTCTATTTGGCGTGTTGTCTCGACAGCTCAAGTTTTTTCATCTATCTTTGCCTATTTTTGGGTATGTTATGTACAACTCTTCTCTTTCGGCTTCTAGTCTCTTTAGCATGTTTTAATGAATTTTTAACTGATCAATTACTGAAACCTAAGTTCTGTCATTCACTTATAATGATTAAATTACATTCTTTATTAAATGTTTTTTTAATAACAGGACAACCCATTATTGTTATTTCTAAGGTTCTAAGAAATAGTATTGCATATGCAATTATCTTAAGTAAATCAATTTGTATACCAATGAAAAAGATCTGAATGATGGATTTGAGTTAACTCATATTAATTTGACTCATGTAAAGAAGATAAAAGACACACGATGACAATGGTCTGGTCCTTGAAGAGAAACTAGGAGTGGAAAGTAAAGAAAGAATGTTAAGGGAGTGTATGACAAATGCAAAAACATTATCAGAAAAATATGGTCATGGTTTTACTTTTTTCTACAAGCTTACGTACAATTTCTATCACTCTTTCCTTGCCGTGAACATTTTTTTCTCATCATTCAGCTACTTACTACTTGAAATATCATGGTTGTATAGCTTAATGGAATACTCTTTCCTTATAAGTAAAGCATTAGAAAGATTTGGATTTTGCATTCTTGCAAACCACAAGATGTGATAGGATTGGTGGAGTAGTTTTGGGATCAACTAAGGCTGTGAGGTCAAGTCTAAGAATAGGATGTGAACATGGGCTTTTGCAAGTGCAAATTTAATGAGGTTGTGGAGAAAAACTCCCAAGAAGAAATTTCAAATTACTTTAGCTCTTTAGGTTCAAGTCTTAGTATGTATGACAACTCCTTCTACAATGAAGTTGAAGTGTCATCATAAGTTTTAAAACTCAGTTCATTAACCACTGTAAATGTTAAACTAGACATTAATTATATGAAAATTGTATTAGAGAAAGATTGGTAGTAGGTCATGTAATACATGAGTAAGGTTCTGCAAAGAACCTTGTAGTTCCTATTTCAGCAATATATTACTTAATTTTTCGTTAAAAAATCTTCATTATACCTTTTTAATTTCTTCATCACTCTTTTGCCTATTCACCATCTGCCTTCTCCTTCTTTGTATCAAAAGCCTCATCTTCTTTAGTTCTATTAGACTTCATACCTAAAAGACTAATGGAATTTATGGCACTCAAATAGTAAATTTAACTTTACTTTTGCATTCTCGTGTTATCTTTTTTTTCTTTTGTAAGTAAATTTCTTTTATCAGTTTCAGCATAGAGATGGATTACAAGCCTAAAGTTAACATCCCTTTTGCGCTTTGACATATATTTCTCTAGAAGGATTTTTTAATGTAAAACAACATATAGATATTTTTTCACTTATCTAGCCAATATAGTCGCTTCTTGTAACCAACTTCAAAAATATTTAAACGTGTTTACAATGTATTAGAACTAACATAAGATGTTGGTTATGTTTCAACATATTAGTTGTGCTGTGTTATCAACATCCGTCATTATTGTTCGTTTGTCTTGTTACTTGCTTTACCTTATTAAAGTCCTAATAGAAGTAGGAAACTTCACATGTTTTCATAAGAAAGTTAATTTGATTACTTATTTTGTCAGAGTACTTTCTAAGAAACATTAGGTAAGTTTTGGTCCTAAAATCTAGTGTTTGACTTTTTTTTTTGCATTTAAATATTTTTTAACATGAAAAGAGATGAAATCATTAACTTTTTGAGTAATTTTATATTATGAGAACATATTTGAGACTTGCTTTTATTTAAGTTATATGTTAGCATATTAGAGCTTGGCTGTTTGCATATTTTGTTCAATGATTTTGAGTTTCACTAGTAAATATTCCATACCCATTGCAAATCTAAAAAATTTTGGGCTATCTATTTCACCTTGGTTGTTTTATAGTGGAACATCTAACTCTATAGCTAGTAAGGTTATAGGTAAGGTTATCTTGAAGTCATCATGAGATATGAGGTCTTTTAATTGACTCTTTCTTGAGAGTGCTGTTATGCTTACTAAGAATGATAATATTCATAATTGAGTTACAAATTCAGTCCAACAAGAGGTGCTAAAGTACATAATAGCGAAAGCACACATTGAACTAAATTTTACAATTATTGCTTCAAAATTTAGAGGTATGTTTAAATTTTACTACTTGAATTCTTATAAAAGTTCAAATAAAATCTTAAGTATTTATATTGTAGATACATGCTTGATCCCTTTATTATCCTTACTGCAAACTAGTTATGACATATTTATAAGTGGCTTTCACATTTTTTCTCTATTAAAATGAATGTACGTGTGGTTTTTATGATGGTTTCATTCTTCCTATTCTAAGATAGCTCATATTTCTTAACTATAAAATATTATGTTGTTATATATCTTATTACAGGGTTCATAGTCTGAGCAAATCGGCTTAAATTTCAATAATCAAAGTCAAGATATATTATGTAATCACTTGCTAATTTGAAGCATAGATAAACCCTCTACTTGATGGATTTATTATGGGGAACATTATGAAGTAAGTAATGCTTGAAGTCTTGATACAGGTGATAATGGTGATAACAATAATGATGTAGATGATAGTGATATTAATGACAACGTAGATCATAGGATTGGAGAAATGTTAGGATCTGAGAATTATATGGAGACTATAAATGATAATAATTTGTCTAATACATTTGATAGAATTACAAAAGATAATTTAGAGAAGTTATTAAAAAAGTTGCTTAAGAAGAATTATATCCAGGGTTTTATAATTTCTCACAATTATCTTTTATTGTCAAATTATTGCAATTGAAGGTATATAATAGGTGGAGTAACAAATCTTTTATCATATTGATTAAGTTGTTCAATGATGCATTACGGATTTGCCATAAATTACCCAAATCTTACTATAAAGCAAACAAATTGTTAAGGAACCTTGGATTAGGATATATATCAATACATGATTGTAAGTATGATTATGCTATCTTTTGAAAAGAAATTAAAGATACTCAAGAATGTCCTATTTATGGTACATTAAGGTGAAAAGTGGATGATGGAAAAGGAAAAAAGATAACCTATAAAATCTTAAGATACCTCCCTATAAACCATGACTACAAATGCTTTTTATGCCAATAAAAATACCCACAGATATAAGGTGGTATAAAAAGAAATGCATTAATGATAACATTATGCTTCATCCAATAGACTTAAAGGCATGGAAGGACTTTGATGGGAAGTTCACATGGTTTGTAGAGGATTGTCGTTATGTTCGACTTAAGTTAGCCTTTGATGGATTTACTCCGTTTGATAATATGAGTACTTTTTACAACATGTGGTCGCTGATTCATCCAATTTACCCTATGGAAATGTATAAAGGAGCCTTTTTTGATATTGTCTTTTCTTATTTAAAGACCTACTACTCCTGGTAAAGAAATTGTCGTATATATGCAACCACTAATTGATGATTTAAAACATCTCTGAGAGGATGGATTAGAAGCTTATGATTTTGTTAAACGTGAAAATTTTAGAATGCATACGGTTATTTTGTGGACTATAAATGATTTTTCCACCTTATGGAAATTTATCTAGATAAAGCACTAAAGGGTATATAGCCTTTCTTGTATGTAACCATTAAACTCATTAAACTCTAAGTAACATCGTCGTTACTTAGAACATAAGCACAGATGGTGAAGAAGCAAATTGTTTATTGGAAAAGTAGAACATAATGAAGCTCCTTTATACTTGTCAGGTGATGATGTGCTTGATTAACTTTCACATTGGCAAGAGTACACTTGGCAAACACCCAAGTAACAGAAAGCAAATACAAAATTTTCTTGATCCTAATTTTAATAAAAATATATAGGTTGCAATGTTAATGGAGTTAGATTTCACATAAAAGAGCGTGGCAGTCACGTTAGAAGCCAAAATTATGGGATTGTTATTGAGGGACAACATAAGGATTGTTTTATTGACTTCTATGGTGTTATCTTTGAAATAATAGACTAGCATTATATAAAGGATAAAAGGGTTCTTCTATTTAAGTGCAAATCATTTAATCTTGGTGACAAAAGGATTAACATAAAAGTGAATGACAATATTACTAGCATTAATGTTAGCAACACATAGTATGAAAATGAACCATCTATGCTTATAAGTCAAGTAAAGAAAGTATTCTATGTTAATAACACTATATTGGGCAATAATTGGAAAGTTGGGCAAAAGTTTCAACACTGAAATCATTTTGATTTTTGTGAAAAGGAAAACGGTTTGATAGGTGATGATGGTGATGAAGTATATAAAAAGATTGATCACAGCTGAATAATGTAGCTGTTGAAATAGAAGATGAGAATATATCATCATTTCATAGGAAAGATGTTAATCCTAATATACTATAAACAACTAAAGTTCAATGCAATCTTGTCGTAGAAAGAGATGAAGATATATTAAGGATGAACTATATGACAATGGCGATACTTTGGCCGAATATAATAGGTATGAAATTTCGAATCATAATGCAATTAATGATGATGATTTTGAAGATCTTGATTATGATAATTGAAGGTATCAAAAAAGTGCTCTTTATATTGTCTTATTATAAGTTAACATTTATGTTGTTTATGTGATTGATGTTGTTGATTAATTGTATCTTGATTATAATGGTTGAATGTACCATGAAAGTGTTCTTTCTATTATCTTATTTTAATGTTAGTAATATTCTTGTATTTTTTTTAATAGATATCCAACATAATGGCACCTATTAGAAACAAAGAAAAGAAGGTGGCAGCTATCAAAATTATAGAATGGAGGGATATGCAACTTCAACTAGATCATTTAGTTGGTGCCGTAGATTCAATTCCTAGGCAATAACATCATTCTATGACAATGAAATTAATCAGGTAGGTTTAAAATTTCTATACCTTGAAGTGAATATATATACTAGATCATTTAGTTGGTGCCGTAAATTCAATTCCTTGCCAATAACATCATTCTAACTCAAACAACAATGAAATTAATCATGTAGGTTTAAATTTTCTATACTTTGAAGTGAATATAGGAAATAAAGCTTGTTCTAGTACATTGGCATAACAAAGAAAAAATAATATTATGCCTTCAAGTCATACACAACATCACTCTGCCTCAAATAACATTGAAACAACTATTGCATGTTTGTTAATGTAACACCTCATTCTGAACAGACATATGCATGTGTGTCCATCAAATACATGTGTACATGCCTGTCAGAAATGACATGTTAACTATCTCACCTTCACTGTACATAACATGACATTATACAATAAACCATTAATCACACATTTTCTAAACTCAAAATGTTATCATATTAATCAACATCCATAATTTACACCATTTCATACAACACAATTCCATCCCAGGTTTACAACATTATCCTATGAGCTCAAACAACTCAGTACACACCAAATACAATAAATATGAAAAAATCTCAGCTGATCGACCTCTGAGCCAAATCTGACTGTAACAGTTGCACAAAATATGCTTCTATGGAGTCTTAGAAGCTAGGTCATCTCACTCTCGAACCTAAAAAGCAACGGTGCAATTTTGATGAGTTTTACAAACTCAGTAGAGTAACCATCCTCGATGGTTAACTCATGTCATAAAACAAGATCAATTATAGCATGTAATCATACAGCTCAACTCCATTTAACAAGTATCAAATACTATCACAGATAAATTATTTCTCAGATACACAGTTCAATCATATAACAACATTCACATAACTTTGCAAACCATTCAATGAATTCACACTATATGCGGATACGACACGTATGAGACTAGCATTCATTTTTATTTTGTCTTGACTGTGTGCCTTTATAGTATCCCGAATTATTGGGCTTAGTCAGTCAGTCAGTGACTCATTGATCACAACGAGCCATAGGCTTGAACCACATATGTGGGAGCTCAAAACTCATATTAGTAACAGTATTAGTAGCCACATCAGTCACAACTCCTTTATATTACATGCATTAGAATAAAGTGCATGCCACAATTCAGTCATCAATTCAATCACTTTCATTTGCATGTAATATAATAGTATATCAATCACAGTATCAATTACAGTAATAATCACAATAATAGTGGTCATCAGACTAGGTCTGGCATTCAACCTTTCAGTTGAGAATCCGAAAATCATTTAGGCAGACATATTTGCATTCAAGTATCAATTCCAATATCATTCTCATGCATCAAAACGGCTGGAACAAATATTGTCCAAAATCCAGTAGACAATTCAATAAGATCGCAATATAGTTCAATAATGTATTAAACAATATGGTGAGACCATCTTAGGTTACTCAAGTATGTTCCAAACAACTATTGCCTTAATGTCCCGACAATGTCTAGATGCAGTCGTTCAATGTGCTCCGCTATACATACAATATATACACATATCACAATATTGCACAATTTTGTATTCATTAATGGACATTCATGTACACTAACTATGTATAATGCATGTTCATGACAATTCGGGGTTTCTTATCATTTATTTTGTTACACAAATCATTAAAATATCCACATTCCATTGATCAACTCATATTTGTTTAAAAGTACACTTTTGGGTCCATTTTGCACAATTAATTTCATCAAGAAAGTGAAGGAATTTGGTAACACTTCCTTCTAACAAGATCATTATTCTATGAGTTATGCTCAAAATACCACAGACTGTGCACATTTAAAATTTTGGTTAATGCATGATTATACATTCAAATTTTACAATCCATATCTCTCAATTCCCATATCCAAAAATTACAAAATTTATACCAATTTAAATCTAAGAGAATAAGCTACAAATTTGGTGAAGACACCTCAGTCTAATTCAGCCTAGATCATTACAGTTTATTCAATAACCACAGGACATGATTTTTTTCCCTGGTAGTGCTTCAACTTAAGCTACAACTCAATTACATGCCAATTTTGAAAATATTAAAGACAGAATTAAAATTCTACTTCTTTAAGAAAGTTGTAGAAATTTGCCTCTATTTTAATCTGAATAAAAATCAACTCATTCAGAAATCTATAGCTCAAGTTATAATTAGAATATCGAGGCATGTTCATGAACATTTTCCAATTCATAACATTCCAGCCGACTTCCACACTTTCATCCTATAAATCATTTTGAAATTAATTTGGATAGCTATAAGCTTTTATGGAGAGAAAGAAAAATGTCATAGGAATCCATTGATCTAAGTTTCAAGTCATTTGAAGTTCGAATGAAAAAGTTATATCCAAAAGACTTAGGGTTGTTCAATGAAATACTCTAGTTTATAACCCATACATGCAACTCCCACCCTTTTCTCTCTATAACAGGAAAATCTTCATCTTCTTCACCGAAAACCCAAAATTTCCCCCCACTTTTACACTTTCTAACTACTGCATCCATTGCATAAACTAACTTTCCTATCGACTTTTCAACTCAACAACTTACAACAAACCAAGAATCCAAGGTTCAAAATTTAAACACAATCCTCCATGCTCTCATCACCGAATTGTTTCCTCCTACAACAACTCATGCAAGCATTCATTTACAATATTAGAACATCAGCAAAAATCACTTACTTGGTGAGACTGAATCAATAGCACAAAAATAATGTAACAGTTAATGTTTCGGTGGATGAGCTAAAGAAGAGTTTTAGTAAAGGGGTTGTTTCAGTGAAGAACAAAAACATAAAAACATCACTTAAATAATTCTCTCTAGCCACACACTTAACCATGTGTATTCCTTGCATGTGGGCCATGTGTTAAAATGTAAGGCTACCACATGTCACTCTTCTATTTGTCACCTAGTGTTTTATTTGTCCAAAATACCCCAAATTTTTCAAAAATTTCTAAAATTTATCAAAAATTTTGAAATAAGAATATGACTCTCCAAATAAATTTTCAGCCCAATAATTCACAATTCACAATTTAATTGCATTTTAAACAATTAATTATACCTAAAAAATATCAATAAATGCATGTACAATTTTTTTAATGTATCAAAATAAATATTCACATATTTATGAATATACAATGATGCATGAGCATGAATTATGCTTCTTAATTTCTCATTAATCTCTAATAATCACCATTTTAATCTTAATTCATATGACGGGATGTTAAAATTCTCCCCTCCTAACAAAAATTTCGTCCTCGAAATTATTACCTAATGATTCAAATAAGTGGGGATATTGACGCCTCATATGATCCTCAGTTTCCTATGTTGCTTCCTCAATCGAGTGATTTCTCCAACGAACTTTCACTAATGGAATCACTCTGCTTCTCAACTACTTTGTCTTATAACCCACTATCTTGATCGGTTCCTCAATATAACTCAAATTGCTATCCATCTCATTATCTTGAGCCGGTAATATATGAGTAGGATCAGATCTGTATCTTCTTAACATACTTACGTGAAACACGATACGCGGTTGAGACATCTCGTTAGGCAAAGATAACTTATATGTTAAAGGTCCAATCCTCTCAAGAATCTCATAAGGGCCAATGAATCTCGGGCTCAACTTGCCATTTTTACCAAATCTCAGTACACCTCACCAAGGCGACACTTTCAGAAAGACTTTGTCTCCAACATTATATTCCATATCTGTTCTATGCTGATCCACATAACTTTTTTGTCTATCCTAAACCACTTTTATTTGACTCCTGATCAATCTCACCTTCTCTACAATATCTTGTATCAGTTCTGGACCCTCAATCATTCTCAAACCTTCCTCATCCTAGTATAAAGGCAATCAACATTTTCTGCCATACAGTGCCTTATGCGATGTCATCCCAATGCTATTACGATAATGATTGTTATAAACAAACTCAATCAAAGCTATGTATTGATCCCAAGCTGCCTGAAATTCCAGAACACAAGCTCTGAGCATATCCTCAATAGTCCTAATAGTTCTCTCACTTTGTCCATCTATTTGAGGATGAAATGTTGTACTGAAATTCAACTATGTGCCCAAAGATGCCTATAAACTACCTCAAAATCTCGAGGTAAATCTAGGATACCTATCTATTACAATGGACACTTGAACCCCATGTAGTCTCACAACTTCATGTACATATTGTCGAGCTAACTGATCTAGTGAATAGTTTTCTCTCACTAGTAAGAAATGAGCCGACTTGGTCAGTTTATCAACAATAACCCAAATGACATCATGTTACCTCAGAGTCCTCGGCAATCCCATAATGAAATCCACTATGATTCGCTCCCATTTTGACTCTGGAATAGGTAACGAATGTAATTTTCCAACTCAAGCCTAGTGCTCAGCCTTAACTTGTTGGCAAGTTACACATTTCGAAACAAACTCCGGTACTTGTTTCTTCATTCTAGGCCACTAGTAATATTGTTTCAGCGTGTTATACATGTTGGTAGTATCAGGATGCATAGCATAAGCTGCTACATATGCTTCCTCTAAAATCTCCTTCCTCAAATTATCAATATCGGGTACACATAATATTTGCTTTAGCCATAATGTATCATCTCTCACCTCAAAATTAGAATCCAAATTCACTTTCAACTTTTCAATTAACTTTACTAAGTCCAAATCTCTATTCTAAGCCTCTTTGATTCCTTCAAGCAACCCAGGTCTCAATTTCAAAGTAGCTATTAATGTATCATTCTACTCCAAATTCAATTCAACATTCAGTGCTCTCAACTGAACTAGGCCAGGTAACCTTGATAACTCTACTTGAGTTACACTACTATTGGACTTCTGACTTAAGGCATCAGCCACCACATTAGCTTTGCTAGGATGATACTCAATTTTACAATCATAATCTTTCAACAATTCTATCCATTTCCTCTATCTCATATTCAACTCCTTCTGGATCAACAAATACTTCAAACTCTTATAAAAGTGAACACCTAAAAAGTTTCTCCATAAAGATAATATCTCCAAAATTTTAAGGCAAACATTACTGCAGCAAGTTCCAAATCATAGACTGGATAATTAAATTCATGAGTTCTCAAATGTCTTGATGCATATGCTATTACTTTACTATGCTGCTTCAGTACACATCCTAAACCCTGGTGTAAAGCATCACTATACATAACATAACTTCCAGAGCCAGATGGAATAGCTAACACAAGTGTTGTAGTTAAACGATGCTAAAGCTCCTTAAGACTCCTCTGACAATCATCATTCCATCTAAAAGGAACATTCTTTCTCAGAAGTTTTGTCAAAGAGGCTGAGATCAGTGAAAATACCTCGACAAACCTTCTATAATAACCAACTAATCCAAGGAAACTCCGAATCTCAGACACAATCCTTGGAGCCTCCCACTTCATCACTGCTTCCACTTTCTTTAGGTCAACCTGAATGCCCTGTCTAGACATGATGTGACCCATAAATACTACTTAATCAAGCCAAAATTTGCACTTACTAAACTTGGCTTATAATTGTTTTTCTCTCATAGTCTGCAAAATTATTCTCAGATGTTCAACATGTTCTTTATTACTTCTTGAATACACCAGGATGTCATCAATGAACACAATTACAAACCAGTCCAGGTAGGGTTGAAACACCTTTTTCATCAATGCCATAAATATGGTTGGGGCATTAGTCAACCCAAATGGCATTAATAAGAACTCAAAATGTCTATACCTGCATCTGAAAGCACTCTTCGGTACATCAGCCTTTGCTATCTTTAGCTGATAATACCCAGATCTCAAATCAAGGTTAGTAAATACTCGAGCTCCTTACAGTTGATCAAACAAGTCATCGATTCTAGGTAATGGGTATTTATTCTTCACTATAATCCGATTGAGTTGCCTATAATCGATGCACAACCTTAAAGTACCATCCTTCTTCTTTACAAACAACACTGGGCCTAATAAACCCCTTCTCAAGCAACTCCTGCAACTGAACTTTCAACTCCTTTAGTTCCACAGGTGACATCCTATATGGAGGAATGGATATAGGAGCAGCACCTAGAACTAAGTCAATTGTGAGCTCCGTTTCCTGATCTGGGGGCAAACTAGGTAATTCAGTAGGAAACACGTCTAAGAATTTCTTCACCACAGGAATATCCTGTACACTCTGTTCGGCTCAAGTATCAATCACATGGGCTAGATAGGCCTCACATCCACCATACATTAACTTCAAAGCACTAATAAATGAAATCAGTTTGGTTGGCACTACTTGGCTAATGCCTCTGAATACTACTCTCAATTGACCAGAAGACTCTAAAATCACTTTACTTTGTATAACAGTTCATGATGACCCTGTGAGTAGTGAGCCAACCTATGCCTAATATAACATCTATCTCCTTTAACTGTAAAATAATCAAATATGGTGCCAATTTTGCCTTATCAATTCGAATCATACACTTCTTACAGACCTCCCCAATCACGGTAGTACTACCTATTGGTGTACTTACCTCTAATCCATAACTCAGGAACTCTCACAATGCAATCTAGATGCCATGTGCAGTGTGATAAATGAATGCATAGATCTAGGATCTAGCAATGCATAAAACTCAAAAGTAAATAATGATAACACACCTACAACGACATCTGGAGAATCCTGAGCCTCCTGTCTCGTCATGGCATAGATTCTAGCTTGAGACTTTGGTTGATTGCACCGCACCTCAGTCCTCCCAGTAATACTTCCAGAACTCATCCTGCCTCTGCCACGACCTCTCTGTCCAGACTTATTGGCTCGGCTATACTAAATAGTAGGTTCTGTTACTCTACTCCCTCTCCCACCAGACTGTGCTCTAGACATCAATGTACAATCTCTAATTTGATGATCATGTGAGACACAACGAAGGCAGGCTCCTATCAATCTTCAACATACACCACTGTGCTTATTCCCATAATACTGACAAACTAGAAATTGACCTGATGTTGCACCCCTGTTATTCCCAGTTTACGTAAAATCACCCCTCTGTCTGAATCCTGACTGTTTAAATCCAGTTGGTAGTCTAAATGTTCGGGTCTGATGTTTACTGAACCTTCTGTTGGAACCACCCTAAGACTCGCTGGGCCTTTTCTAACCAGTCTCTGATCTCTACTCAGACTGACTGTCTCTCAATAATTGCTCCATTTAGATCGAGGCTGCTCTGAACTCAGTGAAACTACTCAGGTTAGGAAGAGCTAGCCTTATTTGAATCTCAATGTTCAGGCCGTGTTTAAATCTCCTGTATTTTTCTGCTTCAGTAGGAATTAAGACAAAAGCATACCTCATCAGCTCATTAAATCTGATCTCATAATCTACCAAAGACGTTTGATCCTGTTTCAGATCCATGAACTCCTTCATCTTTCTATCCATATATACCTGGGGCATATAATTTTCTCTGAAAGCCCTCAGAAAGTCTCCCCAAGTCAAAGTACATGGCCTGGTGGCACTGCCGGGAATAGTCTTCCACCATTGATAAGCCAGGCCTTGTAGCAAAGAAATAACATAGTCAAACCTCTCGTCTAACTCATAGTCCATTTGATCAAATACTTGTTCTATCCACTCTAACCATTCCTTAGCTTCTGCAGAGTCTATACTGCCATAGAAATCTACAGCTCCCTGCTTTCGCAAGTTGTCGTACCTCCTTTCCCTTCTCTCAGGAATTTTTGGAGGCACACGCTCAGGCCAAGATACAGATGACTCCCTACTGGCTCCTTCCGATCTCAAGTCAGCTAAGTGTTCCATTTATTCACCTACGTCGAATAACCTATAATGCACAATAACCTCAATTACCATCTGACATTTCCACAACATTTTATGCTTAATATCACCACATATCCCTATGGATGCCAAACCATGCTCTGATACTAAAAATGTAACACCCCATTCCGAACAGACATATGCACGTGTGTCCATCAAATACACGTATACATGCCTGTTAGAAATGACATGTTAACTATCTCACCTTCACTTTACATAACATGACATCATACACTAAGCCATCAATCACACATTTTCTAAACTCAAAATGTTATCACATTAATCAAAATCCATAATTTACATCGTTTTATACATCACAATACCATCCTAGGTTTACAACATTATGCTATGAGCTTAAACAACTCAGTACACACCAAATACAATAAACATGAAAATCTCAACTGATCGATCTCGGAGCCAAATTTGACTATAATAGTTGCACAAAATATGCTTTTACAGAATCTTAGAAGCTAGGTCGTTTCACTCTCGAATCTGAAAAGCAACGATGCAATTTTGATGAGTTTTGCGAACTCTGTAGAGTAACCATCCTCGATAGTTCACTCATGTCATAAAACAAGATCAATTATAACATGTAATCATACAGCTCATCTCCACTTAACAAGTATCAAATACTATTACAGATAAATCATTTCTCAGACACACAGTTCAATCATATAACAACATTCACATAACTTTGCAAATCATTCAATCAATTCAAATTATATGCGGATGCGACATGTATAAGACTCACATTCATTTTTATTTTGTTGTGACTGTATGCTTTTGTAATATCCCAAATTATCGGGCTCAATCAATCAATCAGTGACTCATTGATCATAATGAGTCATAGGCTTGAACCACATATGCGGGAGCTTAGAGCTCATATCAGTAACAGTATCAATAGCCACATCAGTCACAACTCCTTTATATTACATGCATTGGAATAAAGTGCATGCCACAATTCAGTCATCAATTCAATCACTTTCATTTGCATGTAATATAACAATATATCAGTCACAGTAACAATCACAGTAGCAGTGGTCATCAGACTAGGTCCGACATTCAACCTTTCAGTTGAGAATCAGAAAATCATTTAGGCAGACACATTTGCATTCAGGTATCACTTCCAATATCATTCTCATGCATCAAAACACCTCGGACAAATATTGTCTAGAATCTAGTACACAATCAACACAATTCAGTATAATTCAATAAGATCACAATATAGTTTACTAATGTAGTAAAAAATATGGTGAGAATATCTTAGGTTACTCACAGTATGTTCTAAACAGTTATTACCTTGATGTCCCGACAATGTCTGGATGCGGTCGTTCAATGTGCTCCTCTATACATACAATACATACACATGTCACAATATTGCACAATTTTGTATTCATTAATGCACATTCACATAAACTAACTATGTACAATATATGTTCATGACAATTCCAGGTTTCTTATCATTTATATTGTTACACAAATCATTCAGATATGCACATTCCATTGATCAACTCAATTTTGTTTAAAAGTACACTTTCGGGTCCATTTTGCACAATTAATTTCATCAAAAAAAGTGAAGGAATTTGGTAACACTTCCTTCTAAAAAATTGTCCTCCTATACCTTAAGTCTCTATTGATACAAGATCATTCAATTTGGTTCATTATTCTATGAGGTATGCTCAAAATACCACAGACTGTGCACATTTAAAATTTTGATTAATGCATGATTATACATTCAAATTTTACAACCCATATCTCTCAATTCCCATATCCAAAAATTACAAAATTTATACCAATTTAAATATAAGAGAATAAGCTACAAATTTTGTGAAGACACATCAGTCTAATTCGGCCTACATTTATATAGTTTATTCAATAACCATAGGATATGATTTTATCCCTGGTAGGGCTTCAACTTAAGATACAACTCAATTACATGCCAATTTTGAAAATCTTAGAGATAGAATTAAAATTCAACTTCTTGAGGAAAGTTTTATAAATAGGTATCTAGTTTAATCCTAACTAAAAATAAATTCATTAAGAAATCTACAGCTCGAGTTATAATTAGAATACCGAGGCATGTTTATGAACATTTTCCAGTTTATAACATTCTAGCAAACTTCCACACTTTCATCCTATCAATCATTTTCAAATTAATTCAGATAGCTCTAAATTTTTATAGAGAGAGAAAATTTTCATAGGAATCCATTAATCTAAGTTCAAGTCGTTTGGAGATCGGATGAAAAAGTTATAGCCAAAAGACTTAAGGCTGTTCAATGAAATACTCTAGATTATAACCCATACATGCAACCCCCACCCTTTTCTCTCTATAACAGCCAAATCTTCATCTCCTTCATCGAAAACCCAAATTTTTTGCCCACTTTTACACTTTCTAACTACTAAATCCATTGCATAAACTAACTTTCATATCCACTTTTCAACTCAACACTTACAACAAACCAAGAATTCAAGGTTCAAAATTCAAACATAATCCTCCATGCTCTCATCACCGAATTGCTTCCTCCTACAACAACTCATGCAAGCATTCATTTACAATGTTATAACATCAGCAAAAATCACTTACCTGATTACACAAAGTCTCCAATAAGTGAGACTGAATCAATAGCACAAAAACAATTCAACAGTTGATGTTTCGATGGATGAGCTAAAAAAGAGTTTTAGTAAAGGGGTTGTTTCGGTGAAGAACAAAAACAACAATTTCTCTCCAGCCACACACTTAACGACGTTTGTTCCTTACATGTGGGCTATGTGTCAACATGTAAGGCTGCCATATGTCACTCTTCCATTTGTCACCTTTTTTTTTGTCCAAAATACCCCAAAAATTTCAAAAATTTTTAAAATTTATTAAAAATTTCGAAATAATAATACGACTCTCCCAATATAATTCATAATTCACATTTTAATTGAAATTCTAACAATTAATTATACCCAAAAAATGTTAATGAATGCTTGCACAATTTTTTTAATGTATCAAAATAAATATTAACATATGTGTGAATATACAATGATGTATGAGCATGAATTATGCTTCCTAATTTCTCATTAATCTCTAATAATCACCATTTTAATCTTAATTTAAGTGACGGGATGTTACAGTTAATCTTTAACACCTTTAACTAAAGTTATGCCCAAATACACCTTCTAATATTTTTTTATCATCATTGATTTGTTATTAGCTTCCAATGCTAGCATTAGAAAAAGAGTAGAGATAAAACTAGAGGTTGTGAATTGCAATAAAAGAATACTGCAATGAATTATAAGTTATCAATATAGATTGATACTCAATAAGGTAGTCCTATAGATAACGTTTAATCTACAAAATTATTAAGTGAGTTGGGATTATTACTAGAGCATAATTACCTTGTTTGAAACATGTTAAGGAATTAAAGAATGATAGTTTGCTTTAAAATGCTTTGGATAAAGTGACATATATTTTTTAAATATTTAACTATATGAAATATCGTTTAATGATTTTAAGATTAATTACACATTTAGTTATTATCCATAATTGAACTTGAATATTGTGGATTTTGAGAACCAATATGTTTCTAAGCTTATAGCTCAAAAGCTCAAAAAAAATTTTCATAAGCACATTATCCACACTCAAGGTGCATATATACCTGGTAAAATAATTGGTGATAATTTTCTGATACTTCAACTCTTTCCAATTACTTAAATAGTTGTTATATCAAAATTGACATCAGAAAATGATATGAAAATGTTGATTGGAGCTTCACCACAGATTTACAAGGTATAGAATTGCTAGGAATTTTCGTATGGTGGATTAAAAAATGTTTGGTGACTTCTTCACATAGCTTCTTAGTGAATGGACAACCTCTATTAGATTAGTATTTATTTTGGTAATCGGAAAAGAATGGCATTTTACAAGTATAAACTTCATTGCAACATAAGTAATAGGCATCAACTAATTTCACTAAGTGATTTAGGTGGGATTAACCTTTGTGAAATTAGAAGTCTTAGAGCAATTTAGTATTGATTGTCAATCATTCTATATTTTTATTCGTATTATTTGATTAGATCCTTTAATTATTCAAATAACATTATAGTTAGGTTAATTTTGATAATTGATAAAAATAATCCTTATAGGAAAATACTCTTTTCATCAATGTATTACTTATTCATATATAACTTATGCTTATGTTCAAAAATTTACAATAAAACAAGAATTTTTTAACTTTTTTTAATAGTTATTTTCTTGTGCATTGAAATTAGGTTACAATTATAGAAACCTCGTGTAGGATTTATGATGGATTTAGGGTTTTGTTAAATTGATGGGTTCAAAAGACTATATTATAGCTATTAAGTGTGAAATTATGTAGTTGTTGATATATAGTTATATGTATGTGAAGTGTGCTTTTAAGTGTCTAGAATATACAAGTAATGGCTTGAGTTTTATTTATAATT
>JANSVA010000009.1:22401933-22426933 GCA_025504915.1 Erythroxylum reticulatum
CATATAAATGCTAAATAATGGGTTAGGAGTTGTTTTATGGATGATTGATGCTGTATATGATGAGTAAGAAACTATGATTTATGCTACACATGTTTGTAAGATGGATTGGTTGTGAAAAGGATGTTTTAATGAGAATTGAAAGTTGATGAATAGGTAAATGAACATATCTTTTTTAGGGTTAATGATCAAATTTAGATCATGCTTTGTTGGTGAATGATATTGAGATGAAATGGAGTTGAAAATGGGAAGTAAATGAAGTAGAAAATGGTGATCCTTGTACAAGTTATGTTAGGTATAAAAATCTGGAAAGTTTGAGGATGATTGACTGGAAAATGTTCACTGAGTATGTCTCATTCTTTTAGCCATAACTTTTTGTTTAGTTATTTAAATGAGATAATTCTTAATTGGGATTAAAATAGAGACGTATATCTACATTTTTTATGAAGAAGTCGAATTCAAATTCTATTTAAAAGAGTCTCAAAATCTAACTTGAAGTTGAACAACTGGGTATGTGTCTGTGGAAGTTTGCTGCGGCGAACTTGAAGGTTTAGCTAGGATTTCTTTCAGGTAAAGTTTTTCATGGCCAACTCTAGGTTTCACCGCAACAAAGTCGTGAAAATTTTGTAAGAATTTCTCTAGGGAGGAGTTCGTCAAGGCGAACTTTTTTCTATACTGAACATGTTTCGATATTTTAGGAATATTTTCTTTTGTAGTTATCCAAATGGACTGATTCTTAATTTGGAGTAATCTAGATCCATAGAGCTACAAATAATCTGGAGAAATAAAATTCTGAATCGGACTGTAAGAATTTCAATTTCTAGGTGGAAGTTGAGTATAGGGCACTATCTCAGAATAAAAGTAGTCCGAAAATATTTGGAGTAGAACTTTCACACTACTAAACCAAATTGAATGATTTGGTGTCATTAGAAACTTATGAGATAGAAGGACAATTTTCAAAGAGAAATTGTTCCCAAATTACTTCATTTTCATTGTCTAAATGATCAAGAATAGTAGACCCAAAAGTCAGTTTTTGGGAAAAATCTGGAATTTTGATCAATGAGTTGTGAATTATGATTTTAATGGTTTTATTGGGATCTAAACCATAAGTATACATGGTACTTATGTGAGTTGGTAATGCAAATATTTACGTGATGAGAATAATGGATAGATATTCAGGATTGTCATGACATACATGGTGCATATTTTATATACATACATGTGCATTATAAAACACTTACAATTATGCCAATTTGTGATATGGGTATATTGTTGTTATAGAGGAGCAACTGGAATGTCAACCTCCAGATGTTGCCGAAACTTCCAGGCCTTAGCTTCGGGAGCGACCTGTGAGTAACCTAGACGGTTTCTCTTGATTGATTACTTGTTTTTATTTTGTTTGAATTACTGAATGAATGTGATTAGGTTGTGTTGATTCTGGATAAGAAGGTTCGATGATTGTGATATGTGAATGAGATATTGAAGTGCTACTTGTATATAAATGTGACGAACTAAATGGTTCATGATGTGATTGATTATGAGAGATGCATTTCATACTTGAATGTATGATCAGATAATGAGAGTTGTGACTTGAGTAGCCACCAAAAATCAGCTTAAAGCTCCAAACGTGAATAAGAGCCAAAGGCTTACTATGTAACTGTATCCCCAACAGATAAGGGACAATATAAATGAGCGCGGTATTTACAATGGATATAGGACAGTTTAGGCACTCAATCACAATAACGTAATAATTGAAAAAGAGTCATATGAGTATTTCATATGTATTTTATTAAGTATGTTGGATTGATTGAAATGATAAATTGTCTACTCTTGAGTAAGAATGTGTTATCTGATGAATTATGCAAATTTGTGATATATATGTTATATGTATTGATGTGATGCATGAATTGAGTGAACCATCGATGATAATTACTTCATTGAGTTCGCAAAACTCATCAAAATTACAACATTGATTTTTCAGGACCGAGAGACAATCTTAGCTTCTGAGAGGCACGACAAGCAGTTAGCGTTGTACTTTTGGGAATAAGAAGGAATGGCTCAAGGCTTAGACAAATTAGATAGATTTTGTATATTTCCTCTTTCATATACCGTATTTTTGTATCAAGTTTGGATCATGTACATATTTCGGATGATATCATAAAAGCTACATTGAAATTTTAGTTTTTTTTATGAAATGAAATGAGGAAAATTTTGGCTTTTAAAAAAATTATGGTGACTTTCCTTACGATAATTATAAGAGAACAAAGATAGATGATGCGATGTTAAGTGAATGTTATGATTGAACATAGCGCACCATTATCATAAGTTATGTACTGGAATGTCCTCAGGGTGTTCCGGTATGTAACCTAGGGTAAGGGGGTGCTACATAAATGTTCTCCTCGATAAATAATTTTTTTATAGAAATCCACAACTATGCTCTTTAGAATATTCTAATTCAAAACCCACTCCCTATTATTACCTCGTAACATAGTGAGTTTATTTTTACGTCACCTGCACACTGTTGAGAGATGGAAGAATCGAGTGTTTCGATCCCCATCCTAAATCCATTTAGCTCTTAGCTTCTAAAACCAAAAGAGTGTCTCCTGTTTTAGTACTTTGTTATATTCAAGAATTAGATCAGATTCTAATGTAATAAGCCTCTTCGATGGATAAAGAGCAAGAGCCTCCTGGCTGTTTAAAAGTCTTGCCCGTATTTTCCTTTTAGTGTGAAATAAGTTCCCAATCACCTTATAATTCCACTCCTGTAAGACCTCTGCTGCTTTGGAACTCTTCTCCGTAACACCTCCTGACATAGTAATCCAAGTCTTATTAACTAGGTCTATCACATCTTCCCTTGTAACCCACATTGTTTGAAATCGAAAAGGTCTTAACGCAACATTACGTTCTATCATAGGTTCACAATTTAGTAAGATAGGACAATGGTCAGCATGTATACGAGGAAGATGTTTTACAATAACTTAGGAACCATCAAGTTTCTCCACACTGTATGTGACATTGTTAAAATCTCCAAGCATCAACCATGATACTTGGACATCAACAACAAACTCCTCTATGAAAGCCCAAAGATCCCGACGTTTCTCAAGTACTAGGCTAGTATATACTGTCATAAGGAGCCATGTAGTACGATCATTTTGTGTAACGATCACATGTTAGCTTGAGACGATGTGAAGACAATCTTCAACCTTAACAGTTCCTTATCCTAACCATCCATATCCCACCAGAGAAACCTACCGGGTTTGCTATAATAAAATGCTTAAAACCTAACTTTTTCACCCTTTTATATAAAACAGGAAGGACTTGTTACCTGCCCCTCTACAATTCCACAAAACAATGTTTTCATCATTGTTTGTAATGTCCAAGTTTTTACACTCCACAGATTGAGCATTTATATCTTCCAACTGCATCTTGTCATAATCCACTTTAACCAGTACTATCTCCATAGAAAATTGAGTTTCTAAAACAGCATGGTCAGCTCTATATCAGGAGATGTCCTGTTTCTATAGTCAGAGGTTGGATCAATAGAGTTATCATGCCCCTCACCTAGAATAATCTTCCCAATTCCTTCAATGTTATCAAGAAGCACAAGGTCCTCGCTAAACGATGACACCTCTTTAAGACATTGGTGGACTTGTGGTAAGGTATTGCATACTATTTTTCTCGTGTGAATTCTCTCCAATTGCTCCATTCAGTCTAGGCCCAACAGACGTAGACGAAACTAAAGGAGGTATAACTAGGTCATGAAAGGCATTGCCTTTTTGCTTAACCCGTCTCTCCCGTTTTTTAGTAGGTAAAACCATTTTTAATTTGCCTTACCCAGGAACTTCATGTGCAACTATCTCCATACTATCCTTCTGGATTACTGAGAAGGCACCAAACTTATTTCCCTTTGTGTTCGTTGCAAACTTCCCCTGTATACTTGTTGAAGCAGTAGATATCTTATTTAGACTCCTTTGTCTCTAGGGTTGTGCCATATTCCACATCCCATAATCCGTAACCTGCTCTAGGTGTTATAAGCATGCACCTATTGGGTGATTGTTGTCACATGCTAATGGGCCACCATCTTGCACCAGGTTCTTGTTCATTATTGGGCAACGATTCTGACCAGCATTATGTAAAATACATCCACACTGAAAGCAAATAAGCGACAATTCTTCGTATTCAATAGTCTACCAGTGATTATCAATACAGATCTTTGGAATAAGAGGTTGATGGAGATTAATCTCCACACATACTCTTGGAAACCTTCCCCGAGAGACATATCTAGTATTGCAGTAAACTTTAAGAGCTTTCCCAATCACTTTCCCCATTGTGAGTAGCATACGTTCGTCGTAATACTTCAATGGAAATGTCGGAAATCTCACCCAAACTATAGTAGAGTCAATGTAGTCATCAGTAAGCCAAAAGGATGGGGACCATTGATTCACTGTGAGATAGTGACCAAAGATGATCCAAGGCCCCTCCTCCAAAGTGAATTTTAGGTCAGAGGTTAAAGAGAAGTACACCATAAAACAACCTTTGCCAATGTCAACTAGTTTAAATCTCCAGTTCGAGCCCACAGTTTATAGATTTTGTCCTCCAGTGTCCGAAAGTCTATGGACTTGCTGAATAACTTCACAATCAAACTATTACTCCACCGCTTATGGAGGCTCTCTCGAAACTTTTTTGATGTTGTCAAGCATATCCATAAGTCCTTAGTTGACATTATGACCAGTCCATCATTTTCATGCAAAGATCCAAAGTCATCATAGTTATGAAAGCCAAGGATATCCTAGTTCCCTAAGACCATATGTTTAAACGATGGTCCTGGTACCCCACTGCTCCTAAGCTCCTCCATTACTACAAGGTCAGGATAGACGTTAATAGCCTTGATCTTCTTTATATTGCGTTCC
This sequence comes from Erythroxylum reticulatum, assembly GCA_025504915.1. Classification (NCBI taxonomy): domain Eukaryota; kingdom Viridiplantae; phylum Streptophyta; class Magnoliopsida; order Malpighiales; family Erythroxylaceae; genus Erythroxylum; species Erythroxylum reticulatum. The sequence continues at coordinate 22,406,841 of JANSVA010000009.1, forward strand.
AATATGTCATCCTCTTCATAAAAACGAGGGTCCCCCATTTGTTAAAACTAGCTCCAATAACACCAATTGGTTGAGGCAATTAGACAAACAAGTTGTGGGTTCATCAACTAGAATCAAGACTGTTTCTAATACAAAACAAGCAAGCATAATATCATATCTTTTATGCACGATCCAATTTGATCCTCGTAAAATGTAAGGCATCAGATCTTCTATCCCAATTATCCTATTTTTGTCCCAAAATGACATTATTTTATATGTAAATAGCCTCAAATCAATGTCATTTTGGGACAAAACCAAGGTTAGAACATGATGATTTGGGATAAAGGATCTAAACCCAAAATGGAAGAACCATGTACGGAGTTACAAAAGTTACAATCTCTATTTGAAATTATTGGTTATTGATAGATATGTAGATTTTTTATGATAAAATATACATAATTATCTTTTGAATAAATAATTCTTTTTTAAGAATATATAATGTTAACTTATGTCTTACAATCAATTAATTGTAATACACTTATGACCTAATTAATTAACGATATTATTATATATATTTTTATTTATAACATAAAGTATATTTATTTGATAAGATTGTAAATTTTGAAGTTTAATTATATTTATGTATATCTCTAAATTATTTTTTATTATAAAGAAAGTAGTAATTCTTATAAACTAAAATATTAAGATATTGTTAGAAATCAAAATTTAGTGATCTAACTTGAAATGAGAATTTTACATGGAGCATCACTTGTCTATTTAATGTGACAATTGTATAATTTCTCATCTTATTTGAGTTCTCCAAAATAGTTTGTATGAAAATTGTATATGTTGATGTTATTTAGAACCTACATTAACTAAAGATAGTTTGATTTATAGTTATTGGACACGACATGAATTACATGAAGGTACTTAAATGATTAATATAAGATTTTTCATTTTAAAGTAATTAAAACATATTTTATTATTTTTATTAATATTTATTTGAGAAAATATTGGTAAAAATGGAATGACACTTCAAAAATAAATTTTCAAATATTATTAAAATAATCAATTATTAATATTGAAGAGCTAATATGATTAGAATCAAAATATTGATAAATATTAATTTTATACTACATGTCTAATCAAATGTGGAACAATAAAAGAATTACATTATATAAAATTTTATGTAAAAAATGATTGGTCAAAATTATTTTGATATTTTTAATATTTGAGCGCTTATATGTATTAATAGAAGACAATCTTAGTCGGTAGACATAAATTATATAATTGGAGAGTTAAACATAAATTAAAAAAACTTTATTTGTTTAATAATAAATTTAATGTAGGAACATATGTTCATTGTCAATATATTTGTGAATTTAATGAGTTACATATAAATAATACTTAAAGAAAAATATAATTAAATTAAATTATCTAAAATATTTGACAAATAAGGACTAATATTATATATTGAATTTTATTAGTAATTAATTGGAGTTGAAGTAGAATGAATTTAAAATTAAATTTATATTTCAATTAAAATATTTTTAAAAAAAAGGTCCGAATCATATTATAAATAAGTATAGATTGAATAAGAGTTAACATTCTTGACATAACCCTCCTTACATGACTCATAAAAATGTCTGAACTTGTTCGTTTGGGTATTGTTAGAGAATGAATGTACATTATTAGAGAGTGAATACTTGCAGAGTTAAAATGATTTTCAATATTTTATTTCAAAATTCAATTTCACAAGAGAATTATTAAAAAGAAAATCAAATTTTATAAGAAAGTACTATTTATAATTAATAGTTTATTATATAATTAAAGTAATATTAGTTTTTAAAAAATACAAAATTTTAATTTTTTTCTATTATATACGTTCCAATTTTATAATTTATAAATTCATGAAACGATGAATTCAATTAAAGTAATTAACAATGAACTTGGTTCTTATTATTAATTGGTCAGAAAATTAAGAAAAGAAAGCACGGAGGTACTGGTAGCAGGAACTTTGACGTTGGAGCAGTGATATGAAGCAGCGGAGTGACCACTTTCATAAAGTAATTCGTATCGATAGCATCTTAGGATTGGTATTTGATTTATCAGTGCGACTTGTTAACCAATCCAATGGTCCCCGTTAGGCAGTTAACTTCAAATACACACTAGGATGGATGTCCCAAATAGAAGTACCTTAGCATCTCTAAATCTTGTTCGTTTTTCTTAAATAATGAAATCAAATCAGATCCTTTTTACCAATCAAAAACCAACGGGCCGAGATGATCCACCACCTGGTCCCACCAGCTACGTGCGTGGAAGAAAAAAAATCTATCAATGTCTTCGAAGAACCACGTGGCAGTTTCAGAGTCCGCATTTCTCATCATGAGGGTGTTCAAGACCGGGTCCCACGAGGGGGGCCTTCGATCATCGTATTAAGAACAAGACTTTGGGGGAAATGTCTTAAGGATGTGGGACCCGCCGTCATGGATGAACTCTCTCAGGAAGCCATGTGTCCAGACCCACGAATGTTGAGATATGTATAATACAACCTCCCTATAATACGACAAAATCCAAAACCCACAAGGAGAAAAGAAAAAGGAAACCCAAAACCTTCAAGCCCTGACAAAAGACATGCCGTCACGCGGTTAACACTAACGGACAAAACACGTGTCTTTTTGATTGGCGGTGTCGTGGTTTTGGGACAAAGGGAGGGGTACTTTAGGGAATAGGTGTTGTGGGGTTAGCCAAAAGAAGCTGAGACGGAACCTTTTGTCGCCACGTGCCTTGGCGTCGGCAGCACGCAGGAAAGTCTGTCTGCTTTCTTTACTTCTTCTTCTTTTATTTTTTTGTTATTAAAATTTCTCTCTCTTTTCATAAATGTTTTCTCTTAATCTCTTCATATTTTTACTTTTGCGAAATTTTCTAGTTTGACATGAAAATTTCAAAATGAATTATTGGCAATAATAGAAAGAGAAAATGACATTCTTTCTAAAAACTAGCCCCAAATATTTAGTTTGGAAATTTGGTCTTTGGAATCAAGAAAAAAAGAATAGATTTAGGTGATAATTAGTTAGAAATTTATTAATAGAATAAAATGTAATGTAATGATATTTTATTTTTTGAGAGAAGAGTTTAGAATGAAATAAAACAGAAAAAGATGACGGTTTTATATTACGTCTCATTTTATCTAAAGAGTAAAAATTAGAAACATTTAATTTGAAAGATTTAAGATGGAATATAAAATAATAAATAATTTTTTATTATATTATATTATATAATAATATTCTAAACGACATTTTACTATATTACATTATGAAAATTTTCATCCTTTTCGAACAATAATTTTCTAATATCACATCTATTTATATCTCATTATATTATAGTTTATTTCATTACAAATCTTACGTTTAATCAAATATAATCTTAACGAAACAATGAGCTTGCTAAAGTGTAATTTAGATTATCCATTCCCGTTACTCTCTTCTTACCCTATTTTATAAATATTTACCAATTTATTTTTTATATGTCGTATTTACCCTATTCTATGAATATTCACCTATTTAATTTTATATGTCGCATTTAATATGGATGGATCGTCCTGAGAAAAAATCAAGGGAATAATATCTGACCCGCCAAAGTGCCAATGCGCCTGGACTTTCCCATCAAAGCAATTATTATGAAATCAGCCAAAGAAAGCAAAATGGATTTATTTACAATCAAATAATTAACAAAAGATAAAAATTATTATTGGCGGTAAATAATAATTTATGTAAATAAAAAAAAATACAAAAATGAAGCGGGAGGCTAGTTACTTACACACAAAGGGGCAGTTGAACAGAGGGAGGGAGAGAGAGAGAGAAGGTAGGAGTAGGACCCATATGAACAGTTTTATTTGGCCGTCACACTTTGTCGCCTCCGTCGTCTCCGTCCGTCCACCTCCGTTCACTTACCGTTCTCTCAAAGTCTCATTCTAACTTATAGCTGTCCTTTGACTCCTCTTCTCTCTTTCAGTTATCTTACGAGTCATTTTTGGCAACCAAAGTTACGTTCTTGAAGAATATGATGAGGTTATCAAGATCATTTCTTGTCATGGACGTCCGTTAAGTGAAGGGGAAGAAAGTGAAGGGCTGCGTCTGTTCTTTTTGTTCCCGTGTTCTTGGGCTGATTTTTCTGGGGTTGTGAAATGGTTTGAGTACGTGGGTACGTGGTGTATTGTTTTTTGTCTGGTTTCTGAGCTTTGTGTATAGGGGCGTTTCTTGGTTGTACGTTTTCGAAGCCATCTTCATGGCTGGTGCTAATGAGGTTAACCTTAATGAATCTAAGGTATAATTTCTTCTTCATCACCTTCCTATCTTTATTTTCTGTTTTCGTGAGGGTGTTTGAATTTCTGTTAATTAGGAGAGGTCTGACGTGTCTTTATTTCATGGTTCAAAGTTCAAACCGTTTGGTTATGACCGGTTTCGAACTGGAAGATTTCGACTTGGTTTTGTGTGGATTTGGTTATAGGAGTGGAGTCCACTCTTTTCTGTTGTTGCTATTTTGAACTAATGTCCATATGATCTTGTTATTTGTCAAAATACTTTGATTTCCTTCAACTTCGCCCAAATTATTTCCTTTTGGGGTTTCAGGAGAATACAATAGACTTGTACATTGTCTGATCTTCAGGATTTCAGGACGCATGTTGTAAGATTTAGATCTCTGCGTACATAAGAATAACTTAGTGAACCCTCAATTTTCTTTCAGACGGTGGTTCCACTGAACACATGGGTCCTCATCTCCAACTTTAAGTTGGCATATAATTTGCTGCGCAGACCAGATGGCACCTTTAACCGTGATTTGGCTGAGTTCCTTGAGCGTAAAGTCCCTGCAAACACGATTCCGGTAGATGGGGTTTTCTCTTTTGATCATGTCGATCGTTCCACTGGTCTCCTTAACCGTGTTTTCCTTCCAGCCCCTGAAAGTGAGGCTCAATGGGGGATCGTGGATCTTGAAAACCCATTGAGCACTACTGAGATCATCCCTGTGATTATCTTCTTTCATGGTGGAAGCTTTGCTCATTCCTCTGCTAATAGTGCTATATATGACACCTTCTGTCGCCGTCTTGTCAGCATCTGTAATGCGGTTGTTGTGTCTGTGAATTACCGCCGATCACCGGAGTATCGTTATCCATATGCGTATGATGATGGTTGGGCAGCTCTCAAGTGGGTTAAATCAAGAACTTGGCTTCAAAGTGGTAAAGATTCTAAGGTTCAAGTCTATTTGGCTGGTGATAGTTCTGGAGGCAATATAGCACATCATGTTGCTGTGAGAGCAGCCGAAGCAGAAGTGGAGGTGTTGGGTAACATTCTTCTTCACCCTATGTTTGGTGGGGAGAAAAGAACAGAATCAGAGAGAACACTGGATGGCAAGTACTTTGTTTCAATTCGAGATCGTGACTGGTATTGGAGAGCTTTTCTACCTGAAGGTGAAGATAGAGACCATCCAGCATGTAATATATTTGGCCCTAGGTCAAAAAGCTTGGAGAGACTCAGATTTCCCAAGAGTCTAGTTGTTGTGGCTGGTTTAGATCTCATGCAAGACTGGCAATTGGTTTATGCTCAAGGGCTCGAGAAAGCTGGCCATGAAGTGAAACTTCTTTTCCTAAAACAGGCTACAATAGGATTCTACTTCTTGCCAAATAACGATCATTTCTATTGCCTTATGGACGAGATCAAAAGCTTCGTGAATCCTAACTGTTAATACACTACTTAACCCCCCTTAACCGCAGGCAGCCATATACTTAACAAAAGCTTGACATTTCATTTGGGTTCTCCTTTTTTTCTTCCTTGTGTGGCATTTACTTTTTACCACGAAAGCACCGGAGACAAGCTGTTCTTGGTCTGAATGAAGACTGCTTCTTCGTTCTTATTGGTGCGTACAGGTTTTCCAAGAAGGCGTAGAGAGGTGTAGTCAAGCCCTGTTAACTTCTGTTCAGTAAACAATGGAGGGAAGATGTGATCCGTGGTGGGTTAATCAAATTGCCTTTTTGTAAGTTGGAAATTTATCGGAGCGTCACTGGAGCATAATCCATCCATCCTGATGTGGGTCACTTGTATGTTATACCTGTGTTTTAGAATATAAAGATTCTAAAGTTTAGAGCTCTGTTTCTTATCTGGCAGAGGAAAACCTGCTGGTCGGTTCAACCCGATGTTCAAGATTATTAATTATAAATTTGCAATTCCAACTAAATTAATAAATTTGTAATTCTAACTAACATGTTCGTAGATTAAGATTAAGATTACTCCTTGAAAATACCCATTTCAGCCTCAAATTGAGTGAGTCTACAAGGCTACCTCGTTGTGGCGGCTGCCAAAAGTCTGTTGGACATAAGGTAAGATCCAAATCAAGGACATCACAGTCTCATCATTTTCCATGGACATCGCCATCTTTTCGCATAAAAGTTGGACAAATTCGCCGTTGTCCAAATGGAATTGGGTTGGCTTGGAGAGTCTGGCATGCATATTGAAGGACAGGAAATGCTCCGGCCTTGGTTTGATGTAGAACGGCAAAGCTCATGAACTAGCGGATGGATAATTTTGTTTGTATTATAGGGGACCACCTGGAAAAACACCCTCCAAGAACATCTTATACTTATAAAATGATTTTATATTAATAAAAGAGAGTAAAACCATGAAAGAGGTTTATGCCTTTTATCTAAAAACTATTCTTCAGTGATAAAAACAATAGCTGTGAACTTCTTGCTTATAAAGTATGAAGATGGAGGTAGCAGAATCAGCTCAAAGGTTTAGGATAACCGGGCAAGGACATGGAAGCCCGTCTTTCAGTTAAAGTAATACATGCTTGCTTAGAAACAGCTAAGCACAGCCAGAAAACAATTGTCTTTTGAAACTTTGGTCTAACCATTAATGTTCAGAGAGTCTTAGTTGTACCGTTTTCCGTTGCATCTTGTCAACTTGTCCAGCACGAACAAGGCGCATATGCTTGTAAATATGTTCAATTATGAGTCACAATACTAAAAGGTAATTGTCGGACTCCTGTTTCTTTAGACTCTTGTTGTAATAATGTATTTCAGCTGCTTTTCTTTTAATTAAAAAAAAAAGTCATTGTCAATGTCACTGACGAATTTTTTAACGTCGTTACTATTTGGCATTTTCCTTATACCATTGCCCACCTATTTGTATTTGTTCTTTCTCCAAATTGAAACAAAACCAGAGCTTAATGAGGTACATCTACATTAAATTCCAGCCTCTCTCACTTTTTTGCTCACCTAAAGTCACAAATCATATCACTAAAAGTGTGCGTTATGATTGAGACGTCTGCTACTTTTTATTTATTAGGATTGGAATCGTTAAACCATAATTTGATTATTAAGCCGTATGATTAGATTTGTAAATCAGTTAAATTAAATTTACAAAGGGGACGTTTCTGTAATTCAAATCTATGAAATTTTAGTCACAAAAAATAACGAGACGAATATAAATGTTCACTTCCATAGTTGTATACCTGCGACCGCTTGCCATGTACAGTTGACTGGAACGGCAGCCAACGAATAGGCTGAAAATCATGACTGTGGACTTGAAAAGGAAAAAGGAATGGGTCCATGAGTCACTCTTAAAGCTGCTAATCAGAACAAAAAAAGTTTCTTAAATGTAAAAGTTACTGTTAGAAAGAAAGAATCACACTTTTCAAGATGATAAACAAAATTCAGTAAACATATCTCTCTCTATTCACAAACACAAACGTTCAAACTTGTATTAAGAATCCCAAGGAAACTAGAATTGTAGTTTTACCTTATTAGGTAATAATTTCGCTCACCTAATAGAGACAATCTTCAATCAATTTCTAGTAAGAATTGCTTGTCTAATCTAATCATTGGAGCAGGAAATGGGACGTTTAGTTTGTTTGGGAAATTTGGCCTTTCTATAGACCTTAAGCAGATTGAGTACCATCCCATTGGAGAAAATAAATTGCATGGCTACAGGAACTTTAATGTTTTGCCTATAACGGTCCAGAGCATATTCTCCCATAATGTTTGAATTAAAATTTAATTTAGATTTTAATATTTCGTGATTTACAAAAAATAGTCTTTAAAAAAATTTAAAACATAGTTTAAATAATAATGATGATAAGACTCTTCTTAATAACGAGGACCTTGTACTAAATGAAAATTGAGACTAATGTGATTTAGGCAAATTTGTCATTGAATGAAATTTAAAGTTTTTTTATTTTTATTTTACTTCTATTTGATGTATATATATAACTTTTAACTATACTTGTTTTTGTTTCAAGTTTCACGTCTACTTTATTGTTTTTCTCGGTGCAAACCCTTATTGTTATGCTTATGGACTTATATTATTTTTACCATATGTTGTTTTCACTTTTAATGAAATCATTTGTAACATTTTAAGTGCCTTGTGTTATCCTTAATTATATATCTCTGTACAATAATTAATGATCTTTTTCTTATTTTAATTGTAATTATCATTTGTAGGAGAAATATGTGAAAAATAATATTAATAAGAATAAAGAGATAGTTATTATATCAAATATATATTACTGTGATTTTTTTAGAAAGATTTAAATAAAGTTAAAAACTAGATAGTACAACAGATTTAAGGATTATTTTATATTTTATAAAATTTAAAGACCATTTTATAATTTTTAAAAATTATATGATATTCAATATTAATTGAGACCGGTATGGCAATGTACTGGAACTAAATACGATACTAAATTTCATAATATTAATTTATGTCATTGAACAGATGTTGCTTACTTTAATAAAAGCAAAAGCTTTATAAAGATAATGATGGAAACAATACAATTAGAATATATAAATAAAGTTGCAAATATTTTAAAAATAATTTTTTGTAATATTATTCTGCCACATTATTGTGACAAAATGGTCAAATATATTAATGTGATAAGAGAACCATACACATCAAATTTAAGTTTTATTGTTGCATACAACAGTTAATCTTTCCTTTTATTATTTGTTAAATTATGTATGAAATTCGTATTTGCAATCATTTGGGATAAATTACTCATAAAATGATCAAGTAAACTTAAAATACTTCTCACTCATCGACATTGTAATACTACAATTTATAGCTTATGGTACATTCTAGTATACTTCCCTCTCTAGGTTTACAAGTTGAGGCCCTGATGTAACTGGGCTGATGGCATGTGGTCATTTTTGGTGGTCAGAATTTGGCTAGAGGTGATGGGTGATGATAAGTGAAAGTTTGGTCTAGTTTTGTGTTTCTCAGATTAAGAATTAGCAGCAGATTGTTTTGTAATTTTCGGACAAACTATAAGGAATTTGGGGATGGTTTTAAAGGAAAAATTGTAGATAAAGAAGTCAGCTACAACTTTGGTGAAGGAAGTTTTGGATTTTGATGTGTGTGTGAAAAGTTATGGACAAGATGGTGAAACTTGTCAGGAATGATACTGTTTCAAGAAAGGAAGAAGAAAATTGAAAAAAACAAGTGGAAGTTTTTCAAAAACTAACAAACCTTGTTCTATTTTCGGTAAATAGACAACCTAAGAGCAAATTGACTCTAAATTTGAGAATAATACTCAAGATTTTTCATTCATAAAAATTCTCCTTCAAAAGGAAACAAAACATGACTTAAATAGGAAACTTAGCTAAAAGGAAGGTGGAGAACCACGGTTTCTCACCTCCTAATGGACTCTTAATGAAACATTCATAACAAAAAAAATTGTCCATAATTGTCTACTATATATGTATTAATGTGGAAAATTAAGGATAGGAATTAAAATACACTAAATAAGAATTAAACACATTAAATAGGAAACTTATGAGCAATGAATTGCTCTTATTGAAAACATACCATAGGTTGAAATATTATACCCTCTCTTGGCCAAGTCAAATTATAGGACAACATGTGAGCCTTCTCCCCTATGGATTCCATTTGGGCTTCAAGATCATTAACTTGAAACAAGGCTTTAGAGTCCCCAAAAGGTTTCCATAAAGCTTGGTATTGTAGGAGAATGTTGAGGCTAACTTCTTCTAACTCTTCATCCTCCTTGGCCGGTTCTTCTTCTTGGGCTCCAAAGCCCATGTTGGACATATCTTCCAAGGCTTTGTTTGATGGTCCTCCATCATCCTCTCCCTTTTCAAAGGTCGAACCTTGTTAATCATTTTGTTCTTCCATTGTGTCTTCAACATAAGCTTTTAAATCACCTACATTAAAAGTGTTAGAAATTTTGTAACCACTCGATACTCAATCTTGTATGTATTTGGGCCTATCTTCTGTAGCACTTTGAATGGGCCTTCAACTCTCTCATTAAGTTTGAACTTTCTTTTGGATGGAAATCTTTCCATCCTCAAATAAACCCACACTAAATCTCCAACATTGAACTCTATGGCCCTTTTGAGTTTGGCTTGCTTTTTGTACTTTTCATTGTGCTTCAAGATGTTTGCTTTAACCTTCTCATGGGTTTTGATGATATGCTTGACCCTTTCTTGTGCTTTCATATTGCTCAGCCCAATGTGAGGAATTGGACTCAAATCAGGTGGAGATAAAAGGTTAGTGCCATAAACTATCTCAAAAGGTGAAAATTGGGTTATCTTACTTTTTGAACAATTATATGCAAATTTAGAATGTGGTAAAAGTGCATCTAATTCTTTGTCTTCCCTTTCAACAAACTTCTAAGAATATTTCCTAAGGGCCAGTTCACTATCTTCGTTTGACCGTCGATTTGTGGATGAAAAGCGGTACTAAATTTGAGCCTTGTCCCTAATCTACCCCAAAGTGTTCTCCAAAAATGACTTTAAAATTTTACATCTCTATCACTAACTATGCTTCTAGGAAGTCTATGAAGCTTTACAACATTATGAAAATACAAATCCATGACATGAGACGCATCCAAAGTTTTAGTACAAGGTATGAAATGAAACATTTTTGAAAATTTATCAACAACTACCACAATTGAATCAAAACCCCTTCTTGTCCTCAGCAAACCAATAATAAAATCCATACTTACATCTTCCTATGGAGCATTTGGAATTGGAAGAGGTGTGTATAGGCCATTCGGTTGGGCTTGTATCTTGGCTCGGCTGCATGTTCTACATCTTTGGACAAGTCTTTTAACATCTTTCCACATATTTGGCCAATAGAAGTTTTCATGGGCCAAATCATAAGTTTTCTCCCTTCCAAAGTGGCAGGCCAAGCCTCCACTATGGACCTCCTTTAAAATTGCCTCTCTCAAAGAACATTGAGGCACACAACAAAAACCATTTTTGAACAAATAACCATCATGAAGAATGAAATCCCTAAATGCACCATCGTTTTCCCTAACCTTAGACACTATAACTCCAAATCTTTGTCACACTTATATAACCCCCTTATGTCATCAAAGCCTATAACATGTGCATGCATTGAGCTCAACAAAGTATATTTCCCAGACAATACATCAGTTACTACATTGGCTTTTTCGGATTTGTGTTTTATGACAAAGTCAAAATTTTGTAAGTATTTAGTCCAAGTACCATGTTTATGGCTCAAATGGGTTTGGTTTTGGACATCTTTTAGGGCATCATGGTCGGTGAACAAAACGAATGGGCTAGCTAGAAGGTATGGCAAAAAAATGCCTAAGGGCTCTAATCAAAGCATAGAACTCTTTGTCACATGTGGTGTATTTTTTTCTAACATCATTCAATTTTTCACTAAAATAGGCGATCGATTTTCCCCTTGACTAAGGACAGCTCTTATTCCTCCCCACTTGCATCACACTCAAGTTCAAATGGTGCATTATAACTAGGCAAAGCTAACAAGGGAGCACTAGTCATCAATTTTTTCAAAGTATTAAAGGCAAAGTATTCACCCTTTTTCATGCAATCAGTAATTGGACTAGTGATAGTGCTAAAATCTTTTATGAATCTCCTATAGAAAGAACATAAACCATGAAAGCTCCTAACTTGAAAAAGGTTAGTGGGTCTTGGTAAATCAACAATGGTTTGGATTTTCAAAGGGCCCATGCTAATGCCTTCATGGCTAACGACAAAACCTAGGAAATTTAAAAAGGAATCACAAAAATGACACTTTTCTAAATTGGCATACAATTTCTCACGGTCTAAGACCTCTAACACAAGTCTCAAATGCATGACATGTTCAACTAAGGAAGAGCTAAAGATTAAAATATCATCAAAGTAAACTTCCACAAATTTGTGTGAGAATGGATTTAGTACCTCATTCATAAGCCTCATGAAAATGGATGGTGAAGTGGACAACCCCATTGGCATGACTAGCTATTCGTAAAGTCCCTCCTTTGTCTTGAAACCGGTTTTTCATTCATCTCCCTCCTTCATTCTTATTTGATGAAAACCGTTTGTAAGGTCCAATCTTGAGAAAATTTTAGCACCATTGAGATGATCCAACATGTCGTCAAGTCTAGGAATTGGATGCCTATACTTGACAGTGATTTTGTTGACAACTGTTGAATCTATCACCATCCTCCACTTCCCATTCTTTGGCACATCAAAGGCTAGCACTACACATGGACTTGTGCTAGGCCGAATGAAACCTCTCTCAAGTAACTCATCTATAAGCCTTTATAATTCTTCTCCTTCTTTAGGACTCATTCTATACGCATGCTTGTGAGGAATAGAAGCACCGGGCATAAAATTAATCTCATGTTGAATCTCCCTTAAAGGTGGCAATCCTATTGGAAGCTCTTTAGGAAACACAAAAGTGAACTCATTAATCAAGTTTTGTACCTTTTTTGGAACTGGTGGTCATGGCTTATCTTCCTCTTCAATATCAAATGGTTCAAAATTTGGCAATTCTCCAAGAACATCAACCTTTTCTTCTAATGTCATCAAAGTAGATTCTTTCTTCTTCTTCCTTTTGAATTCCGACTTCATTGGATTCAACACAAACTTCTTGCTTTTGTGATGTAAAGAATATATATTGGCTCTCCAATGATGTTGCACATCCCTATCATAAAGCCATGGTCTTCCAAGAAGCAAATGACATGCCGTCATTCGAATGACTTGACACCATACTTCATCCACATATTTATCAATTGCAAATGGGACAAGACACCGTCGGTTGACTTTGATATCATGTTAGGAGTCAAGCTAAGTTAGCTTGTATGGATTTGGTAAGGGTTCGATTTTGAGGGATAACTTGTCAACCATCTCATTTGAGACCACATTCTCACACGCTCCACTATCAATGACAATTTCACACATCTTTCCATTAGTCACACATCTTGTATAGAAAAGTGATTTTCTCCTCCAATCTTCAACTCCCTTATCAATACTCAATACTTTCATCAAAACAAGCATCTCAACATCAACGTTGTAACCACTAGCTTCAATAGTATCATCACTATCTCCATCTTCTTCATGTTCAATGTTAGCACCAAACAACAATTCTTTCTCAACTTCATAATCAATAGCCTCCATTTCTTGTATGTTCATGCTTTTTCTATTTGGGCATTTGGCTTGGAAGTAACCATATTCTTGACATTTGAAGCACCTAAGTTTGGATTTTGGTTATTGTGGAAGAAATTTTGGAGTGTATGGGCTTGGTATGGCATTCAGTTTTGGTGAAGGAGTTTGGTTAAATGGTTTTGGTGGTGGAGCCGTAGGTGGTGAAGGATTTTGGTGAGGAAATTTTTGGCTAATTGGCTTTTGTGGTGTTTGGGCATATTTTGGAAGGAATTTTCGATTTTGAGTGTGTTTAAGAGACAATTCACTTCTCATGGCAAACCTTTTTAAGTCTTGCAAAGTCTCATAGGGATAGAAACTTACCATTTGTTGGATGTCAATTTTGAGGCCCTTGAGGAATCTTGCACAAACTAGCTCCTCGGTTTCACTCAAGTCACAACTAATCATCAAATGCTTGAACTCCATGATGTAATCTTCTACACTCTTGTTGTCTTGTCTAAGACTAAACAATCGATCAAGAAGCCTTTGCCTATATTGGGGCAGCATAAAAGCCTCTTCCATTTCATGTTTCATTTGCTGCCATGTTTGATAATGTGGCCTTCCTGCTCTTACTCTTCTTTTCTGCAAATTGTCCCACCATTGTGTGACATAGCCTTGAATTTTGGGGCTACTGTCTTCATCTTTCTCTCCTCATCAACTTCTTTCAATTCAAAAGCCCTTTCTACACTATAGACCCAATCTTTGAAAGCCTCCGCATCAAGCTTTCCAAAAAACTCTAGTATGTCTAATTTGAAATTAAACATGTTGTCATGTTGTGAGTGTTGTGGAGTAATCGATTTACCTCTTCTAGCCTGTGGTCTTGTCTCTCCTCTCCCTCCTAAATTCGGTCCTCCTATATTAGTGTGAGAGGTCTCTTCAAATTCATCAAAAACTTCCTCATTCTTTAAGTCAAATGGCTCTTCAAAGGTGAGATTAGAGTCGGACCTAATTGGGATTCCGGGTGTGTAATTTCTTGGGAAATGACTTAAGGGTGGGAAAGGGGGAGGATTTGGATTTCGGCTTGATGATGTTGGTTGTTTCATGGATTGATAGGCTCTTTCTTTGGCTTTTGAGGCTGTAAGTTCTAGGCGTAGGGCTTTATTAATATTATGAATTGAAATAGAATATAATATTATTTTATTATTTTGAAGGAAGTTTATAATATTATAAAATCGAATAGGATAAAATGGGAGCATTTCACATTACATCTCATTCTATCATAAATAGTAAAAATAAGTTACCTCCTATTTAAGGAGTTTATGATGGAATATAAAATGATAAACAATATTTCATTATATTACATTATGAACATTTTTTCCAAATAACATTTTACTATATTATATTATGAACCATTTCATCCATCACAAATAACAATTTTTGAATATTTCATCCATTATATTAAAAATCTTACAGCCAACTTAACATATCCTAAGTTTTGGTAAGATTGATATCTCATCCATGTCTCCAACGCCTTGGAATTATCATGTAGTTTCCCATGTTAATGTTCAGGTGTGACAAGACTCTAATGGGATTTAATGTACAAGAGACTAAAATTGAGACATATTTAGAATGTTTTTCGGGTTCGCATTAACAAAGAGTTAAAAGTGTCAAAGTGTTAATATTTAAACAATATTCTAAATTAAATTTATGATAATAATAATTATAGTTATGAGAACTTATGCCCCCTTTTTATATATAATTTTTTTGTATTTCTAATAACCCTTGTAAAATTCTAGTACAACTCAATCAATAAGATTAATTGGTCTTTTTATTAGAAACTTTTTATCTTAATGAAACGCCTCTATTCTCACATAGGTCCGATGATTTTTATCTTTTACGATGCGTTTGATATGCCTAGAAGGTCCTTAAGGGTGGCATGAAAGAATCCAAAATATTTAGCCTTCACAAAATCCAAAATATGGTATTGAACTTTTAAGGTTTATTAAAATCATACATTGAATGTTGAGTTGTTAATGTTTGTTGAAGTCATATATTGAATGTGTGCTGAAGGTTAGGTCTTGGAGTACTTATTTAAATTTAATAATATTGCGGTTGTTAATGATTGGTTATTCTCATTGTCTTTTAAGATTTTAGATTTTAGATTTTAGAAAAAGTTGTTGATTTTTTTTTCTTTATCTATTTTCATTCGAAGGAATAAAGAAGAAAAGCTTATTCAACAAAATTTTTGCAGTTTTTCTCAGTTTAAGTGGAAAACCTTTTTTATATTTTTTATAAGTTTTGATTGGGACTATCAGCTTTTGCTATAAGGATCTTCATAAACTACTCGTGGGTTTTTAATGGAGTCCAGTCTTGAGTAAATAGCGCAAGAAATGCCATACTAATTGTAAAAATAGCTCAAAATTTTCAGAAAATCATGTTCGCTTTAGTCCGAAAGCATAGTTGATTATATATTGTAAATAGTGTGTTTTTTACCAAGATGAGGAGCTAGCATTGGGTAGATAGTCCGTGGAATTGATGGTCCATGAACAAACATTGGAGAAGATTGTTTGAAACCCAACCTCAAGTCCTTACGCAAAATGGAAGCAACAGTACAAGTTTGTTTATAATTCCAAAACCTGCATGCATGCTTACAATTTCGAGCAATTGACAGCAGATTTGGAACCAAACGATAGAAACTGCAAATTGAAAATGGTTAATTATTCTGAAATGAAGATTCCCAGGATTTTGAGACATTGAAACAAACGGAAAAACAAGTGACAGATGAGAGAAATTTTAACCAATGTTGATGGGACTAGACTAGGTCCTTGTTGACCATTGGCTGCATCACGGAGCCATAACTTGATTCCTCCTCCCGGTATAATGTTTACCATTAAGCAGGATTACCCAGTCGGCTTTTAGACTTCAATTATTCTGGAATGAAAGCAGCATCAACATCCACTGAAGTTTCGCTGTAGCTCAGCTTTTGGTTTCAATACCTGAGCCTTCCATTTTTCTGTCATTTTCGTTAATAACCTTAAAGCCATACTGCAATAGAAGCTCTTCTGCTTAAACAGGAAATTGAGGATCTATTCTTTCTCTTGCTTATACAATAAACTTTGAGATGGGAATTGCAAAGGCTCACTGGAAGTAGCCCATTATGCTGAACTAGTCAGCTTACCTTCCCTTCACGCTGAGTTCTTTTCCGCATATTACAAAAGGACAAAGTCTAGAAAACCTTTTCAATGGCTCAATCATCGAACGTCAGATTTCTCAGGCCAAGCCAAAATAGCTAATGGTTGCAGAGAATAACTCTCATGTCCATACCTATAACGGTAAAAAAGCGCAAACATTACTCTGAGGTTTGCTTTTGATAACAAGTTAATTTTTGTAATCGAATGGGGTCGAAAATCCACAAAAACAAAGGATAAACAATGAATTAAATGGTTTTGCAAAGAATTGAGGGAACTTGAAATCAAAACACAAAATTAAAAGTGTTCTAGGCTTGTTAGATACTTTACTTAAAAATGTTATTGCCCCCACTGTAATTGTAAACCAGGTTAAAGGCAAATTCTAAAATACAAAGAACATAAGAACATTTAAGTTGCAAAAGTATGAATGTTCTTCAAGAATTATGAATGTAGAGATTGTGTTGATAGAATTTTTTTTTAAAAAACTTTTTAATCTTGACTAAAACTTATGTATATATAGAGTTTTCAGAATAGTTGCATCTGTTCATGACAAATTATTACTTTTGGAAATGGAGCAACCTTTCAGAATAGTCACGTATGTTCACGACAAGTCACAACTTTTAGAAAGGAAGCAACTCTTCAGAACAGTCACGTATGTTCACGACAAGTCATAACTCTTGAAAAAGAAGCAACTTTTCAGAACATTCACGTCTGTTCACGACAAGTTACAACTCTTGAAAAAGAAACAACCTTTCAGACCAATCAGGTCTATTCACTATAAGTCACAACTCTTAGAAAGGAAGCAACATTTCATTTCCAAGTTTGACTTTAACTACTTATATCACAAACTAATTTCCAACAATTCTTAATGTGTTACATCATTCATATCAAATAATGTCGTTCAAAAATTATCCAAATTGAATCTTATGATATGTTTGGTTTGATGTAAAGTTTTTAATGGAATAGAATGTAGATAAATGTAATATTAGAAATTTATTGTTTGGGAAGGATGGAAAGATCATAATATAATATAGTGAAACGTTGTTTAGATGTTGGATAGAATGTAATGTATATATAATTATAATAAATGACTATTATACCTTCTTCTTCTTCAGCTGACTCTCTCTCTCTCCGTGTTTTCTCCTCTCTTCTCCCCTTCTTTCTTTCTCTCTCACGATCTTGTCTGCTCAATGTCTGGGTAAGTCACACAACAAGTCACAACAACTATGACTTACCACACTTCAAGTCACAACAACTGTGACTTGTGAAGGCACAATTGTGACTCTTTCTTCCTCATTTAAGGAATGGGCCAATGCTTCTTCTATTTCGAAACATTTTTTGAATTTGAAAAAGTATGGATTTGTACGGGCACGGTCGTCGCCGAAAGGCATTCATTGCGGTCTGGAGACGATGCTCTTCCTTTGTCGATGCCCAAATGTATTGTCTTGCTTAGTATTAGGCTAAGGTATATTATGTATTACATATTTATTATTTTACATTCTATCATAAACCTTCAAAATTGGAGGTTTTTTTATTTTTACTGTTTAAGATGGAATGAGATGTAAAATAAAATCCTCCACTTCTATCTCATTTCGTTATAAAATCTCCTCCCAAACAATGTAATATTATTACATTACATTTTATTCTATTATAAAACCTCCAACTAAACATAGTCTTAATAAAAAATAAAGATGAAAATATAATCAAAGTTCTAATGACCTAACACAAATTTAGAATTTTTTTAATTTTTATGTCCTACACTGTCACATAATCCTTGACAATATAAAACTTCATTTTTTAATTAATTATTAAAATTATTGAGTTATATCTAATTTAACTTAAATTAATTAACATAATTAATCATATTAGTCAACTTAAGTCAAAATCCCAAATCTAAAATCCATAAATTTCCATCCTTTTATCTTCATCGTTGCCCTTCACTGTCACCTTTGTTGTTCATCCTCATTGCCGTTTATAGCTCTGCCTCTGCATACCCTGCACATTCATCATCGAATGGACATCAATGCCTATTTTTGCCCCGGAAGACTGAACTAGTATAGAGAAATATCTTGTCTATAACAGAAAACAATTTATGATGATCATATTGGCTCATATCTCCGACCTTATTTGGTTTTTAGTTATATCTTCCCATAAGTTTGCAAGGTTCTCCTTCATTTAACTTGTTCGGAGAAACAATTTGTATTTTCACGTTTGATGTTCTAACATTTGTTGCCGTTTATGGGAAAAGACACCTTTTTCTCTTAATTTTCCCACGAAGTCAATGGAATTGCCAATCATAGAAACCCTTCCCGAGAAGAAAGTTGTTTCCGGGAAATAACTTAAGCTTTGAATGATAAAGAAGAACTGTTTGTCCTATTGAAAATTATTTCCGAGAAATCATTTTATCATGAAAACTTTAATTTTTCCTTATAAATTTTTGCATTTTTATACACTTCATTATAAATCTCTTCTAACTCTTACAATTTCAACTTCCTATTATTACTAACCTCTACCCAATGCATATTCAACTGCTTCACAGCCTAGTAAGCTCTATGTTCTATTTCCACAGGTAAATGACAAGGCTTATCGAAAACTAACTTGTATGGCGACATGCCTATTGGAGTTTTGTAAGTAGTTTGGTACGCCCACAAGGCATCATCTAATCGTAAGCTCCAATTTTTTCTGTTCGGATTAACCACCTTTTTTAGTATGGACTTAATCTCCGTGTTGGATACTTCAGCTTGTCCACTTGTATATGGATGATAGGCTGTAGAAACCCAGTGTATGACACCACATCTCTTGATCAAAGCCTCAAAATCTTTGTTACAAAAATGGGTCCCTCAATCACTGATAATCGCTCGAGACATTCTAAATCTAACAAAAATGTTAGATTTAACAAAATCTATAATAGTTTTAGCATTGTAAGACAAAGTAGCCTTAGTTTCCACCCATTTCAAAATGCAATCCACAATAAGCAAAATATAATTCTTACCAAAGGAAGAAGGAAAAGGACTCATAAAGTCTATTCCTCAAATATCAAAAATCTCACATACCAAGATGTTAGTAAGTGGCATTTGATCTCTCGATCCCAAGCAATATGTTCTTTGACAACGATCACAAGACTTGCAAAACATGTAGAAATCATAAAATAGCTTAGGCAAAAATAATCCACATTCAAGAATTTTTCGAGCTATTCTTTTAGGACCAAAGTGTCCCCCACACACGGGTGAATGGTAAAAATTTAATATGGAACGAATTTCATCATCTATAACACATCTTCTAACAATTTGATCAGCACAAAATTTTCAAAGATGAGGTTCATCCCAAATGTAATATTTAACATCTTGTTTAATTTTATCCTTTTCAACTCTAAATAAATCACTAGGTAAAGACTTAGGCCTCGTTTGGTGAATGGCTTATAAACCAAAAATGAGCTAATGACCATGTTTAGCTGATTGACTATGTTAAACAGTTATTTCTTGTGTTTAGTAATCAACTGATTGGGTCGGCTGATTGAACTCAAT
>JANSVA010000009.1:22428217-22454653 GCA_025504915.1 Erythroxylum reticulatum
TATTCTCTATTTTATAGTTCAAACTAATGTTTTATGTCTTTGATATGCAAAAACTATATTTTTGATATGAAGTTAGCAATTTAATATTAGCATGTCTTTATTTAGTTTTCTAGATAAATGAAGGGAAGTTCAAGAACTCTTGATGATTCAATCATTTAAGGAAGATTCGTTAATCCAATTTGGATTTATGTTAGATTGATTCTTGGTATAAAGAACTATAATATTTGTTTGTATTGTAATAAATATTTGAAAGGTGAGGGAATCTACATATTAAATAAACATTTAGTTGAGATCAAAGGTAATATGGAGCCTTGTAAGAAGTTAGCTATGATGTTAAATAATAGACGAATACTTTGCTTGAAGAGTATCAAAATGAGAGCAGGCAAAGACTGAGTTACAAAATTGGTTGTAAACGTAAGCAATAATCAGGATGATACTGGTAATGTTGAAACTAGTCTTTTTACCCAATAAGAAGGGATTGTTGCAATTGATGCGAAGAAGAGAAAAAGACAAGTGTCTTAACTTTTTGAATCTATGAACAACTCTTAAAGGTCAACTTTCAAGTTATAATGCATTACAATATAAAGAAGCAGCTCTTAATGTAGATATAACAATAGCTAGATGGAGGTATGATGTGACGCCCTAATACCCCCTGGCAGAATACGAAGGCACCACGCAGACAACATAACATACATGCATTCTCAATAGCTCATGGCAGAAGCAATTCAAAGCAAACATACATCATAATACACTGAGCTTAATACAACTTGTTCCAAATCGGAACCAGCCTAAATTAAGGTTATTACAAACCGTCAAATAAATCCAAAGTCATATACATCAAGGACAAGCCGAAAACAAACTCCAAAAATACAATTTTAACAAAATAAGACTCAGACTCCATTGGCCATTGCGGTTGACTCGTCCCAGTCCTTATGTCCTTCTTTTTGAAACTACACAGGGCAAATCCACCATGCTAAGCATATAGTTTAGTGAGTAATAACGAATCTATGCATAAACTGATAACTAATTATACGCAATCATGATATATCAGAAGCATGCATAACAGTTTATCGGAATGAGCAATTCAAACATATTATTATATTGGATCTTAGACAGATTGTATAGAAAATAGAGCTGAGTCTCAAAGAGGATATAAATCCTTCATAATCAAAACACAATTTCTTTGTTTATATTAGAGTCAAACAGAATTAGAATACAAAATCATATGACTGTTAAATCCATTTATAGAATCAGGTAATGGGACTTATACAGGAGATACCATGATTGGTATCAGAGGGAGAGACATATGTCTCGATATCAAGAAACACCGAAGTGTCAATACAGGGGATACCAAAGTGTCAATATAGGAGACATCGAGGTGTTAATAACAGAAGCAACTGCAGACCCTTCTAGACATGTCTATTTACCCACGACTAGGACTTGACAATTTTAAAACCAAACACATTCATTTCATGTTTAACATAATTAGCCAATCATTGCTTTCATCCCAAAATTCAAACATATCAATATGACAACTTTGTAAATCATCCAATGGATTAAAGTCAACCAGTCAAAGCAGAACTATCCAAAATTTCTCTCTAGATTTCTTACTAAATTACCCACAATTATTCAACAAGACTTACTTACAGATAAGACCATCTAAATTACTTACAAAAATTACCGTCTAAAATTACTTACAAAATCTCCCTTATTGCCTATTGCCTCGACGTCCCGGCATATCTGGAATCGGTCACTCGATGGGTTCCTCTAAAACATTTAATACAAACACATATCACTATTATGCATAATTATAAATTCAATTATGCACATTCATATATACTAAATATGTATGATGCATGTTCATGACAAATTCCTGGTTTCTTATCCTTAATCTTGTCACATTAACAATCAAGAGAAACCATACTAAATTTCTCAATCCAGATTTATTTCACAACTAACTTTCAGGTCCAATTTGCTCAATTATTCTCATCAGGTAGGTAAGGTAATTAGGTAATACTTCATTCTATAAAGTTTTCCCTCTTTTCCTTAGGTTTCTGATGACACAAAGTTCATCCAATTTCGTTTAGTATACTGAAATTTATACTCAAAAGATTTTAGACTATTCTTATGCTTCAGCAGAATTCTTATCTCAACTTCCAATCAGATTGTGAAATTATTAGAGGCAGAATTAGAATTTAATCTCTTCAGACGTTTTGTATTCTTATATCCCTAGTTTAATCCAAAATAAAAATCACTCCATTAGGATCACTACAAAGAAAGTTATGCCTAAAATACTGAAGTATGTTCAAGTTGTCAGGAAACTTCGCCGCGGTAAGTCAAAAGTTAGCCGCGACGAACTTTCCAGAGAGCAAAATTCTTCACAATTTTCTTAAAAGTTTGCCGCAGTGGACTTTCAAAGAAATGAAATCTTTCAAGTTGGTCGTGGAAAACTTTACTGCGTTTTATTCATCTTCTTCTTTCATTCTTTTCCCAGATTTTCTCACTTCCATCTTATTCAATGAAGACATATCATACTTAAACCAATTCTTCTACTTCCATTTTAGCTCATCACAACTCTTACAACACAAAACTCAAGAATCAAAAATCAAGCTTCAAAATCGAATATGGAATCTGTGTTTTCTCTCTCTGTTGCTACATTCATTTTCATTAACACCCATTCATCACAACCACTCAACTGATATGAAACCTTTCTACTTCACTAAGTTTCTCTTTAAGCTCCATGCAATCAGTATTACACCTCCAACTTTCCATTGTACAATATTTTCAACTCATCTCAACATTATTTTCACTGAAACCATTCAGCTTATATAACTCACGCATGTGTTTATTCTCAACACATAAGACATCATCCAACTCATACATGTACTTATTTCCAATACACATCATCAGAATCATTCATAAAACTCAGAAAGTTAAAACTTTACTAACCTTGTTTTTAGAAAATCAACAGGGTTTCGGTGATGGTTAAGGAGCAAGATTAGAGAGAGAAAAAACAAACTAACAGTTGGACCAACTTCTTTGTGTTGTAAAGTACAATACTGATGTAGGAATCCAAAAACTAGTGTTTCGGTGAAGAAGATTCAGTGATTTTTCAAAGAACACCAACATAACCCGAAGAACAACAAGGCTTCTGTGATTTTTCCTCTCTAGCACAAGTACTCATGTGTATTATTAACATGTGTATGGTTTCTAAATTGACACATGGATCATTGTATGAGTGTCATTTGTCATGCACATAGAAGTGCTATATGTCATTAAGCCATTGGTATATTTTTCCTAATATCCCAAAATTCTCAGAAAAATCTTAAATTTTCCAAAAATTCTAAAGTAATACCAATAATCTCCCAATAAATTTTCATCACTAATAAACCACAATTCTTATCTTAATTGGAAATTTTAAAACCAATTATACCCGAAAATGTCAATGAATGCATGTACAAATATTGGTATGAGTCCAAAAATGCATATGCACAAATAAGCAAAATCTCAATTATGCAAAGCATACTATGCATTGAAATTTATTAATATTCTAACCCCTAATATGGGCCGTTACATATGATGTAAGTATGTTATTTAATGTGGCTCAGTATTATTATTACTAGTATATAAAAGATGTTATTACCTTTATCAACTAGGATAAAAAGCTCTTTTAATTTATGAATATAAAGGTAATATTCTAAGTAACTCCATTTATGAAATAAAAAGTTACTTAAGTGATAAAAGAATGACTTGAGCAACTTATACGCGTTTAATCATGTATGATAGTTGGACAAACAGAAGACATGAGTCCATTATTATTTTTTTAGTTTATTATATTACAAGAATGATGTTTTTGAAGTCTATTGATATATAGGGCTTTGTAAGGAATATGATACTTTGATAGAGATATTTAATGAAGTTGTGAATAACGTTGAGTCTAAAATCATTGTCGGTTCTTCACTAACAATGACACTGCTTATAAAACAGTTGAAAAAAGTTACAAAACAAGTATAATTCTTTCTACTGGAATCGTTATGCTGTATATTGCATTGACATAATATTAGAAATACAATATATATTAAATACTTTCATATTATTAATGAAACTAAGGAGAAAGCAAGAAAAGTAACTAAGTTCATATGTATTAATACATGAGTTTTGAATATGACGAGAAAGGATTTCAATAATGGTAAAAATTTATGATATCTTACCATTACAAGATTTGCAACTAATTTCTTATCATTAGTATTTTTTCAAATGAAGAAGGATCTAAGAAAACTATCTACAAGTAACAAGTGACTTGCATCTCTGTATGTCAGTCTGATATTAGAATGAAAGTTTCCAAGATTATGTTTGAAGACTATGAATTTTGATCTCAATGTCAATTTGTAATCTAATTTTGTGAGCATTATCTTGTAGTCATTAATGAAAGATGAGAAAAATAACTTTATTCTTTGTTGTTTGCTGCTAAGGTATTTCTAGATGCCAAGTGGCCATTTTGGACTAGGTTTTACAAAACTTAAAAGGAAATGATATTAACTATCATAATAATTGTTTCACATAAGATAATATAAGATCTCCTTAGCTGACAAATGAAGGTTGACAAAGATATGCACATTGATTTTGAAATACCCATTATAATATGTCAAATAAATAAACTTATATATATATATATATTCATTTTTGTTACTTTTTTAAAATTAATCATGACTTTATTTTATTTAAAAGATTACTCTTGTTTGTTTGTGGAATCAAATTGAAAGAGGTGTTCTATAATTATAAAGATTTCCAATTCGAATTCTTAGTCAATATATGAGTGTAACTGGGTGTGAAAGAAATAAGTTGAAACACAAAAGATTAAATAATTTGGTACTTGTTCGATATGAATTGAAGTTTTGAGAAAAGTGTCTTATTATCATTATTAAGTTGAATGCAATTTCTCATAATTTTTCAATAACTCAATTTTATTTGTTCACTAAGATTATTAATAAAATAAGTAATTCTATAGATCTAATTCACCTTGATCATATCAATTTTTTAGCAGCTAAGTTTATAAGGAACCATGTTTTGTTTATGAGAGTGACTTTAACGAAAGTATCGACTTCATCCAATTAATCAAATTATCATAATTCTGACAACTAAATTGATACGAACAATTTTCTTTTTATTTTAAAGAGTTCATATTAACTCAATAATTATTAAATAACTTAAACTTTAAAAAATAAATCTCTAATTATTTTATAAAATCCCTAATATTTACTTTTGTCTCTCTGGTTCTTCTCTATGCTACAAACACCATCTGTTCACTCTGCTGTCATGATATTTGTTATTGGATAATAAGCGACAACAACAGTGGGGGCTCATATTTTCTCCCAAATTGACCACAAATATAATCCCATTTATTTTAGGAGGGCATTTGTTTATTTGTAAGTTGATGAAAGCATGATAGAAGGTGAGTCTTCAAAAGCACGTAAAGATGTGACAGTCCTCAAAAAAGGTTATGCAGAAGTGTGTGTTGAAGGTGTAGATGATGAAGATGAAGATGACTGATAAACTAAGTTCAAGAGTCATACCTCATTAGTAGTTCTTAATGTTGGGAGATTGTCATCCTCAATTATATCATTGTTAAATTTATGATATTTGCTACTGAATGTATTTTATTATTTTCAAATAAGATTTTGTTTTAACATATTCCTCCAAAAATATTATGGCTTCACCTTCTAAGGCATCAGGTTTTGATTTTTCCAATCACTTCACGAGTTGCAATAAGATGAAATTTGCAATATATGAGAGTGATTTCTCAAAAATCATTTATGCTAGGCAACTGCGAAAAAGCCAATAAAGGCATACCTTTGTTGAGTGTCCAGCTCTATTTTAAGACTTTCAATGATCGTACAACTTTATGATTTGTATAAATGACGAATAAATGAAAACAAGTTAGATCAAACTCTTTTCAGGAGAGATATGACCGTTTAGGGTGATAAATGACCTTATTCTTAACTTATATGGTCGTGTATATTAACTATGTAAGCACACACACCAGTTTAGAATGGCACATACTCGTGTCTTCACTTACACGACCATGTGGATTAACCGTGTAAGTATCTAGAATCATATGAAAAAGGACGTGAAGAGAGAAGACATACACAATCGTTTATATGCCCGTGTTCATGACATACATAATCATATGTGACGACCATGTATCTCTCTGTAACCGTGTACATCTATGATTGAGGCAGTGTTGAAGAAATACAATCACTTACACAACTGTGTATGTGATGATGTATGCTATAAAAAACTTATTTGGTAACATAAAAGAGAAATTTTTGTAGGTTTTGCATAAGAGTGTGGCCATAATATCTATAAGTGAGCAAAAACTAAGAGAGGGCAAGTAGTGTTGTGTTCTCATCTTTTTATAAAATTTTAAAGACTGATTTGAGTGTTTGCTGATTGTTACATTAACTTTGGTTTCAATCCTGAAACTTTGTGAAACAACTTATTGTTGTGTTGTGGGGTGAAAGATTAATCTTTGTAAATCTTTATTTAAGTTTAGTGGATTTGCTTGTTAATTTGGCTTGTCATTTTTCCTACACCGGAGAACTTTTCACTTAAATCTTAGTGTTTGTTTCAATTTGTTATTCTCTCACTGATTTGTTGATGTAAGTTGAAGAGTATTTTTGTTGTTGATATTTGATTGATCTTTTAAAGAGTTATGTTATTGTCTCCTAACAAGTGATATCAGAGCTATCATGATGGAAGGTGGAAATAACTCTATGGTCAAGTTCACATCATCAATTTACTTTATTTGGAGGCCCATAATGGAGGACCTTCTGTATTGTAAGGATCTTTTAGATCCTGTTGATGTGGAAAAAAATGTGAAAAATGATGTTCCTTCAAAACTTGAAAAGATGTTAGATAAAGGATAGGAAAAGTTGAAGCAAAAAACTCTGAGCATGATTAAACTACTGATTGATATCAGCATATTCAATCATATGTCTCAAGAAACAAATCTTTTTGAGATATGGAAAAAGCTAGAAAGACTCTGTGAAAGGAAGATTGCCCATAGCAAGGCCACTCTAATTAAAAAGCTTATGACCTTAAAGTTGAAAGTTAAGAAATTTTTGTCAGAGCATTTAAGTGATTTCCAATATATAATTAACAAACTTATTACCATAAAGATCAATCTTGATGACTAGCTTCAATCCTTGTTCCTATTGAGTTTGTTACCAAATAGTTGGAAGACATTGGTTGTGACGATTAATAACTTACTCCTAAAGGTGTGCTTTCTTTGAATGTAATCAAAGAGGTTATGTTCAATGAAGAAATCAGAAGAAAAGAGATGGAAGTTGACAACATGCGGGCTTTCGTAACAGAAAGTAGAGGAAGGAACAAGAGCAAAGATCCTAAAAGAAGTATTAAGTCTAAGAACTGATCAAAGTCTAAAGGTAACAAAAACATGAAGATGTGTCACTATTATAAAAAGCTATGACACATTAAGAGGTTCTACTATAAGTGAAAAAGAGATTAAAAAAACCAAGATCATCAGGATGATGGAGATGATAAAAATACAACTTCATCAACTTCAAGCACGGATGTTAAGGTGTCCTTACTTTGTGCAATAAGTGAATGCTTCCATGTTAGTAATTCAGGTTTTGAGTTGCTAATTGACACGATATGTTCTTATCATTTTGTTCCAAAGGTAAAGTACTTCTCAAACTATAATAGCCGAGACTTTAGGAGCATAACGATGGGAAATCAAAGTTTTGCCAAAATTATCAGTATGGGTGACATCCAAGTTCAGACAAACATCAAATGCTTACTAACCTTGCGAGATATATGACATATCCCTAATATAAGGCTAAATCTATTATTAGCTAATATATTAGATCAAGGAGGATTTCAATATGCTTTCGAGCATAGGAAGTGGAAACTGTCCAAATGCATAATGACTGTTTCTTGAGTAGAGTTATGTTAACTCATTGTACAAGACACACTTAAAGGTGTGCAGTGGTGGCGAAGCATACAAAGCAAAAAAGGAAACTTCTCTAAATATGTGGATGGATGATTGGGACACATAAGTAGGAAGGGATTAAAGTTGGTGGCTGTTAAATCCCTTATCATAGTTAAGAACATAATACTGCTTAATCCTTATGATCATTGTTTGGCTGGAAAGCAGCATCGTATCTCTTTCAAGAGAAGATTTACTAGGAATTTAGAGACATTGGAGTTGGTGCATTCAAATGTCTATGTCCCTATTGAGAAGGAGTCATAAGGAGGTAACAAACATTTTATCACATTTATTGTTGATGCTTCTAGGAAGATTTGGGTATATATGTTAAACTCTTCGAGTTAAGTATTTGAAACTTTTGAAGGTGTTTGAAGATTACAATACCTCTTATAACATCAGACATGAAAAGACATAACCAAGGACTTTACATCATAATAGTTTTGCTAAAAGGGTGAATAGAACAATTGTAGAGAAGATTCGTTGCATGCTCAAAATGTCTATATTGCTAAAGAATTTTGGGGTGAAGCAATCTGAACTACAATTTACTTAATTAATTGAGCTTCCTTAGTTCCATTGGATTTTGAGATTCCTAAAAGAGCATAGACTAAAAAAGATCCACATATTATCATCTGAGAGTTTTTGGCTGCAAGGTATTTAGATATTTACCTAAGTATCAAAGAAAGAAGCTTAAATCAAAGGCGACCTTGCATCTTTATTGGATATGATGGTGATCAATTTAACTTCAGAATCTATGACCCAGAGAAGCAAAAGATGGTTAGGAGCAAGAATGTGGTATTCTAGGAGCACGACAGAGGTGTTGATCTTCTGAGAAGAGATAAGTCATCACATATTAGCTAATATGTGTTTAAATGTTAACTCATTTGATATACTACACTTTGTGATTTGTAACGTCAAACTCTCTGAGCCCTTTTGTATTGTTCTTTACTTGAAGATACTACTGTATATTGATATATACGTGATTGTATATGAGTTCAAAGATGCATTTAAATCATTTTGGGTATATATGTTAGTGATTTATAATGTTATATGATCTTACATAAACTTAAAGTTCATCAGTATGTGAAATCTTGGAGATTTCTGACATATAAACTTCTAAGTACGTAAAACTGAGTCCATTGGATGGATATGACCATGGTGATTGAGTTAAATGTGTTCTAATGCCTTAGAGGTGATTAGTTATGATTTATAGACTTATTAGACACTTATAAATCTTAATTGGAAAGATTAATGTACATAAGTGCTTATTACCAATTGTTAAAAGCCAAAGGACTTAAACGTAAATTTTCAATTCTTGGAGGACCAATATGTAATTTTATAAAGTCAAAGGGCTTAATTATTATTCTCAAAAGTTCAAGGACCAAAATAAAAAATAAAGTTTTGGTGATTCCCAAATTTTGGGCTTAATTGTAAATTTAGGAAAAGTTTGGAGGTTAAAATGGTAATTTCACCTAACCTAAAGGCAAAAGGATAATTTCACCATATTTTGATCAAAGAAGAGTTAATATTCTAGACCCTTCTCCATGTAAGGTCATGCACCCATTACTAAAGACTTAAAACATGTTTTAATTAGAAGAAAGGAGGAGATGAAGAGAAGACCAATTGTCAGCTATTACTATGTTTTGATTCTCCAACCCAAATCAAGATGGTCTAACCTAATTTGGGGTTAAGGAACTCAAATCTATTATTATATTTGAGAAAGTCTCAAAGGATTTGAAGATATCATCAAAGGAAGGTTTAGGTAAATTTTGTCTCATCTCTCTCTACATTAGGATTTTGAGTTTGGTGTTAAGATATGTTGTTCTCCATGCTTGAATATGCATGAAACATGATTTAGATGAATGAAATGTGTTATGGAGATGGTTCTTTAAGCCAAAACCGAAATGTCCCCTTTTGGTGAATGTGAATTTTTCAATATCTTTTGAAATTGATAGTCTAAATAATTCTATATTGTTAATTGTACATGTATAATATGAATTGATGATGAAAAATGAAGAAGTATGTTGGACAGGCTTAGTCAAAATGATGGAAGAAGGAATTGATTAATGTGATGAGTTGTATAATTATGATGAATATGACTTAAATGAAGGGAATTTGATTGAATGGAGTGATGAATTGTGTTGTTGATTGGAAGTATTTGTTACATAACAAGATAGGAGCATGAATTACCATAATAAAGCCTTGAAAATATGACTTGAAATTCATGCACATTAGGTGTTTGATAAAATGTCTAAGTGAACTTGGCTCAGGATTTAAGGATTTGTAATGATATACATTGAAAGCGACTTTCATGTTTACTTATAGTAAACTTGAATTGTTGCTTAGATTGATGAATAATGTCCTAATATGCTTGGATAAAAATGTGCTGAATTATGTTTTCAAATGACTAAGTATTAGATTAAAGGCATTAAATGCCTTAGAAAATGCAAAAGAAAAGCTAATGTGAATAGTAAGGAAGTAACTATGTGAGAAGTTTAATGGTCGAATCCTATAGCTTAAAAAGAATGATATTATGTTTTATACGCTTATGTGATGATGTATAAATATGGCATATATATTTCAGTAGTAAATACATTGTATATTTTTATGAATAAAGGCTCGGGAGCTGTAAATCAAGCAGCTCGTATCGAAGATTCTTGAAGTTAAGGGAGAATACACCTTCTTTTGAGGTGAGTTAGGGAAATCATATTTCTCATATAGGATTAGATCACTCTAAGACATGGATGATGACTTGTATGTGAATTTTGAACCTAGGTAATACATAGTAGAATTGAATATCAAATAGATGCTAATATGCTTATGTATTTACGAAACAATATTGTTTTGAACAACTTTGCATTTGACTGCAAAAGATGACTCTTATTGCAAGAAATAATGTTTTGGAATTTACATAAACATAATCGAGTCATGAATGCTACATGTTTTTGTTCTCTTTTGGCTTAGAGCCATGACAAGGTTTTATTTTATCGGTTGGACCGATAAATAAAGGCATAATGCCTTCCTTGATTTTTGAACTCAATATTTCTATATGATTTTTGTGATTGGTGAGGAAACGATTAGCCAATCATGTGTTAGGCACAACTGATTAAGCAACCTCCATACCCTTGATACTGGTAGATAAAAGTTGAGTCCCCGTATCAATACCTTTCTACGGGACTTGCGGTGATTCCACACTTAGGATCTGAATCCCGACGAGGTCATTATCTAGGGTCATGACGCTTTTGTCGACTATAATTCGAACTCACTGCTGATGAAAGTCGAGCTAACACCGGGAATCAATGGGTATGCACATTAGTTTAGCCAACTAATGGTGACACATATGATTATTTTAGCTTATTCTAAGATTTATTTTCTGACGAGAATTGATTTATATATGTGATGTTTTTCTACTTTTAAGTACTGGAACTGGAACCTATGTTTACCGGATGAGTGATTAATAGGCTAGGCCCATATGGTTCCTAACCTGTATACTTTGAGTCATAGGCTAGGCATATATGTCTCTATATGATGTATATTCACCTCATAGGTTATTTATATCGTCTTGGTGTGTATTGAGTTCTATTTGCGATATATGCTTTTCCTACTCACTAAGTACATAGTGTACTCACCCACTCTGCCTTTCAACCATGCAGGTTAATTTAGTGAGTGTGAAGCTCTAAGTGAATCGTGCAGTCTTTTGACATTTTCAGGATATTACCGCACGTGGGTAGTTTTTGTTTTGTACTTTAGTTGCATAATAGCTCATGAATTGTTTTAATGTTTTTATTATATTAGTTATGTTGATATGCTTTATGATTATATAAATTTAACTCCTGACTATTTGTTGTTGTAAAAGACTTTATATATGAACTTTTGATACTATTGTTGAGATTACTTTGAGTAGATTTTAAAGTCCTAAAGTTGTGGTAAAATTTTTAGATGTGATTATAGAAGTGTGTTTAAAATTGTTTGTAGGTATTTAATTAAGTATTGGGATTTTTAAAATACAGTCGTTGTGCTGCTCAAATTTTTCAAAAAAAAGGAAAAGATATTCGGTTAGCCTTGCGTAATCAGATTAAGGATACTGTTAGTGTCCTTAGCTCGGGTATGCGGCGATTGTCATGAGCCCGATGTAGTACTAAGTTGTAACATGATTAATGCGTAAGAAATGGTTAGCACACTCACTTTAGCTCATATTTGATCTTAGGTAATTTTCGGAAGTAAAGAAGCTAAAGTGACCCGAAAGCATCATTAAAGCCATCTTCTCAATTTCCATGCGAGCATGAAGAAGAAGAGGATTGAAAGAAGAAGAGGCAAGAGAGAATGTCAAATGAAGAATAAAAGAAGGAGAAGTCTCACAGTCAAACATTGGATTGCATAGGCTTGATAAATCTCTCACGCCTCTGCAACATCTCTCATGATCATAAGAGATCTCTTATAGCTGTGAGCGGGTCATGCATGACTATAAGAGGTTTGCACAACTATGTAATGACCTTGAACAACTGTGATTTCTCACACCTGAGAATTAACACGAGAAAGTCAGGTGTCCTGGTTAGGTGTCACTTGGTTTTAAACCTAATTGTACTACATAAGAAAAGGAGAGTGATAGTAGAAAGGCATTCGGGGATAGATCTAGCTGACACTACTCTTCTTCTATTTTCTCTTCAATTATTCTTTTTTCTTCAACACTGACAGTGGGAAGAGGATGGCCAATGGTGAGAGCTTAAAGATGGAGATAGAAGACTAACTTTCTTAACACCAGTTTGGACGTGCAATCAAGGCTGAGGAGCACATTAAGCAGATTATTGTTGTATATCGTTTTCTTTACCTCTTTGTGGATTGCTTATGTTATCTTGTATGGATTGACTGGGTATTGTATGATAATGATTTTAATGGTCTATTGAATCGTTTTTCATGGAAACCTATAGCTAGAAATTGAATGAGATATGTAATAGTCGTGTTAAAGGTCGAATGTGGCAGCTAACAGTATTAAATCGTTAGAGAATACATAGCATAAGTTAAATAATCCGAGCTTTTTTAATTGGTTACTTAGATTGATCTATGTTTCTCAGTTGTAATGCGGCTGTCCGGATAAACTTAGAGAGCTTATTCTAAGTTTCCCGATAGTTAGGGTTAATTAATGAGCTCTTCTTAATTAACTATGATCTAAGCAAAAATCGGAATTAACACAGTTTATTGTTAGTTCACGATCAATAGTCTTAAGAGAGGTGTAAAGACAATAATTCAACAACGTATGCAAAATTGTGCCTAGTTCGAGTCTTAAGAGAGGTGTAAAGACAATAATTCAACGACGTATGCAAAATTGTGCCTAGGTCGAGATTAAACCAAGAACTGAATTTCAACTCATTCATCAACTTTATCACTTTGCTGCTATTTAATTTGATTTGTTTTTATAGATTCAATGTTACTTTGTCTTCTAATTTGCTTCAAACCAAAATCCCCCTACTTTGCTTATACAGATAATTTAGGAAAGTAATTAGAATTAACCTTGGTGGAATCGATCTTAGACTTATTGCTAATTATAGTTTAGTCTAGTTATTTTGGTAGTGTTACGATATACGACCAATTTTGACATCGTTGTCGGGGATTCATATCCTTTCCTTTTTTAAATTTATTTGTTTTATTTTATTTTTATTTGTGACCCATTTCTTTCCTTGTTTGGTTAATTTCAGTACATGACACGATCTTCTCACACTGGTGAATTGAAATTTGATTCAGAACTTAAAAGGATGTTGCACAAAGCGAGAGGACAAGTTGTACAAAGTTTTAAGAAAACTTGACTCTTCACTAGGAATTCAAATAGCTTTAGATTTATTTTCTTATTCTTTTAGTGATTTCATTTCTGATACTACTTCTAACATGATTGAGCATAATAATAATCATACTCTTAGATAAGAGGCTGCCCCTGATTTTAATCATCAACCATTGTGCATTGATTTTCCTACTATTGATGTTGCTTTTAAGCTTAAATCTAGTTTAATTAATCTTTTCCCTATTTTTCGTGGTATGCTAGGTGAAGATCCTCACAAGCATCTTAAGGAGTTCCACGTAGTCTATTCTAGCATTAAGCTAGTTGGGGTGCAAGAAGAGCATATTAAGTTGAGAGCATTCCTATTCTCATTGGGAGACACTACTAAGGATTGACTATATTACTTACCCTCCGGATCAATTACCATTTGGAAAGAGATGTAAACTTTTTCTAGAGAAATATTTTCCTATGTCTTGAGCTAAAAATGTTTAGAAGGAGATCTGTGCAATTTGACAACATAAAGGGAAAACATGATATGAGTACTGATAGCATTTCAAAAGGTTGTTTGCTAACTGCCCTTATCATCAAATCAGTGAGCAACTCTTGATACAGTATTTCTTTGAGAAGCTTCTGCCATAAGAAAAAAATATGGTAGATGTAGCAAGTGGAGGAGCATTGGTGGACAAGACACCTACTAAAGCTAAAAATTTCATTTCTAACATGGTTGCTAACTCCCAACAATTCAGTATTTGAGAGGATGCCTGACCATTGAAGGTTAATGAAGTTAGTACTACTACATTGGAGTAACAGATAGTTGAGTTCACATCTTTGGTTAGGCAAATGGCTGCAAGTGGTGTTCAACAAGTCAAGGCATATGGAATTTGCACAATGACAAGATATCCCACTAATATATGTCCAACTTTGCAGGATACATCTACAGAACAAGTGAATGCTTTTGGAAGCTTTTTGGGTCAACCACAAAGGAATCCTAGCTACCTATATGCACAGAACACAAAATGGAAGAATCCACCATTTAACACCTATGGGCAACAAGGTTCCTATTAACAACCATATCAAAGACAAGCTCAACCATCGAATTTGGGACCTTCACTGGAAGAAATGATGAAAACGTTAACTCAAAATACCACTCAGCTCCATAATAATACCATACAATTCCAAAAACAAACAAAAGCTAGCATCCAGAATATGGAGAATCAACTAAGTTATATAGCTACTGGATGAGCCGATTGGAGAATTAGAATTTAGGTAAGCTTCCTTCTTAAAAAATTGTAAACCCGAAAGATAATGTAAGTGTTATTACCTTAAGAAGTAGTAAGGAAATAGAGGCACCACATAAGACTCCTATTATTGGCGATGATGAAGAAGCTGAGAAAGATCTTGAAGTGCCTCCAAAAGAGGTGAAAACAGGAACTCAAGTAAATTCTAAATCTCCTGTGATTAAAAGTTTTACTAATACTTTGCCTCCTTATCCTAGCAGGTTTGCTAAATCAAAGAAAGAAGAGCAAGATAGGGAGATCTTGGAGATGTTCAAAAAGGTAGAAGTGAACATACCTTTAATTAATGTCATTAAGCAAGTTCCCCAATATGCCAAATTTCTCAAAGAGTTATACACGTCTAAGAGGAAATTAAGGGGATACAAGAAAGTAAGTGTGAGAACGTGTTCACATTCATTCAAAGAAAGCTTCCCCCAAAGTGTAAGGATCTAAGTACGTTTATAATTCCCTGCAAAATTGGTGAGACCCGATTTGAAAAAGCAATGTTAGAACTAGGAGCTTCAATTAATGTTATGTCATATTCCATTTATACTTCATTGAATTTGGGATTGTCGAAATAAATACGTATTATAATTCAATTAGCTAATAGATTTAATGGTTATCCGGAAGGGGTTGTAGAGGATGTTTTAGTGCAGGTTAACAAATTGGTTTTCCCAGTTGATTTTTGTATGATGAACATAGAGGTAGAACCTTCATCTAATTCTGCACTTATCATTCTGGTTTGACCATTTTTTAAGACACCAAAGACGAACATCGACGTGGATGCAAAAACATTAACTACAGAGTTTGACGATGAAATTGTTCGCTTTAATATTTTTGAAGCTATGAGGTATCTTAGTGATGTTCATTTTGTTTTATCAATTGATGTCATTAATTCTTTGTCTTAAGAAATTTTTGATGTGGATGGTAAAGATGAGTTAGAAGTCGTTCTTTGTATGAGTTTAACAGAAAACATATTGCAAAATTCTAACTTGCTCATTATAGATGAAATGGAAGAAATTGTGCTAGCATTGTAATCACTGCAAATAATACTAAAAAGGTATGTATTTCAAAATATCGAATTACCAATATCTAATATGAAATATTTACCTATAGTTGTGTAAGCACCTATAATTAAATTGAAGCAATTAACGAAGAACTTGAAATATGTGTTTTTGGGAGAAGGATAAATACTTCCAGTAATCATATCCAGGAACTTAACCAAACTTCAAGAGAAAAAGCTCATTTGAGTTTTTGAGGACCACATCATAGCTATAAGGTGGACCATAGCCGACATCAAAGGGACTAGCCCTTCGACACGAAATTTGTTGGAAGAAGGATCTAAACCATTAAGAGAATCATAAAGAAGGTTGAATCCTCCGATGATGGAAGTGGTAAAGACGGAGATCTTAAAGTTGTTTGATGTTGGTCTAATGTATCTAATTTCATATAGTAAATGGGTGAGTCCAGTCCAAGTAGTACCGAAGAAAATTGGGATTATTGTGGTGAAGAATGAAAATAATGAGTTTGTGCCTACAAGAATTCAAAATGGATAGTGAGTTTCATCGATTATAGGAAGTTGAATGTTGCTACACGCAAGGATCACTTTCCACTCCCATTCATCGATCATATAGTTGAACGACTTATGGGAAAATCTCACTACTGTTTTCTGGATCAGTATTTGAGATATAATCAAAACATGATAACTTCGAAGGATCAGAAGAAAACAACTTTCACATGCCCATTTGGTACATTTGCCTATAGAAGGATGTCTTTTGAACTTTGTAATGCTCCAACCACCTTTCAAAGATGCATGGTAAGTATTTTCTATAAGTATGTTGAACACATTATTGAGATCTTTATGGATGATTTTACTATCTATAGGGATTCATTTGATGCATGCTTGGATAATCTGAATTGTGTACTTAAACATTGTATCGAAACTAATCTTGTTTTCAATACTGAAAAATGTCATTTTATGTTTGAACAAGGAATAATTTTAGGACATGTAATCTCAGCTAAAGGAATTGAATTCGATAAAGCTAAGATAGAAATTGTGTAAAATTTACTCTACCGCATAAATGTGTACGAAGTTCGTTCTTTTCTTGACCATGCAGGTTTTTATCATAGGTTTATCAAGGACTTCAGTAAGATTTCAACAAAACTCATTCATTTGTTGTAAAAGGATGTAACATTTGAATTTTATGAGGAATGCAAGGAAGCATTTGACAAGTTGAAAGAACTTTTGACTTCAGCACCAACCATTTGACCACCTAATTGGAGTCAACCAATGTGTAATGTGAGCAATTTTCTGTGGGTGTCGTCTTTGATAAAAATGTGGAAAGATAACTTATGATATTTACTATACTTCCCGAACACTCAATCTAGCTCAATGCAACTATTCTAACACTGAAAAGGAGCTTTTAGCTATTATGTTTGCTTTGGATACATTTAGACCTTATCTTCTTAGTTCTAAAGTGATTGTGTATTATGATAATGCGACATTAAGGTACCTTTTATTGAAGAAAGACGGGAAAGCAAGGCTGATTAGATGGATTCCTCTACTTCAATAGTTCGATTTGGAGATCAAGGACAAGAAAGGTGTAGAGAATTCAATCGCAGATCACTTGGGTCAAGTGGTGAAGGAGGAGAATTCAGTACCATCAGATGAGCAATCACTAACACTTCAAGGTAAGGTTCCATGGTGTGATAAAAATGTGAACTATCTAATGAACCACGAGATACCTAATGATTTGAGTAAGGCTAAACATAACAGGATAAAGAGTGAGTCAAAATATTATATTTGGGATGATCCTCAATTGTAGAAGTGTTGTTCTAACCAAACGATTAGGAGATGTGTGCATGAATATAAATATGAATCAATTTTAAAATTTTGTCGTTCGTATGCTTGTGGTGGTCATTTTGGACCAAATAGAATTGCTAGGAAAATTCTTGAATGTAGTTTTTATTGGTCAAATATTTTTTGAGACCCTTATATGTTCTGTAAAGCATATGAGCAATACCAAAATTTGGGTAATTTATCCCATTGAGATCAAATGCCTTTATCTCCAATATATGCATATGAATTTTTTTAAGTATGAGGCATTGATTTTATAGGACAATTTCCTTCTTCTTTTGATTTGTTTACATTTTGTTGGCTATGGATTATATTTCTAAATGGATGGAAGTTAAATCCACTAGGACTGACAATTCTAAGGTTATTACAGAATTTGTCAAGTATAACATTTTTGCTAGGTTTGGAACACTGAGAACATTGATTAGTGACAGGAGTACTCATTTTTTCAATCAATTGGTAAAAAAACCTTTTAAAGAAGTACCTTGTCACTGATAAGGTGTCTATGACCTATCATCCACAGACAAACGGGCAAGTAAAGGCGTCAAATAGAGAAATCAAGTCCATTCTTGAGAAAATGGTGAGCCCAAATCATAAAGATTGGAGTTAGAGACTTGATGATACTTTTTGGGCATATATGACTGCATACAAGACACCGATTGACATGTCTCCATATCGACTTATTACAAAAAATTGTGTCATCTTCCAATAAAAAATGAGCACAAAGCCTTTTGGTCCATTAACCAATGCAATATGAAGAAGGATGCGGTGGATGAACAAAGGAAACTACAACTGTAAGAATTATAAGAGCTTAGACTTGAATCTTGTAAGAATGTAGAAATTTACAAGGAAAAGACGAAACGATATCATGATAAGAAGATTGTTAGGAAGAATTTTATGGTTGGACAAAAAGTTCTTCTCTACCATTCACGACCTAAGTTTTTTCAGGTAAATTGTGTTCTTATTGGATCGAACCTTTTGTTGTTACTAATGTGTTTCTATATGGTGCAATTGAAATTGAAAGCTTACGGACTAACAAGAAATTCAAAGTCAATGGATATCGACTAAAACCCTTCTATAAAGTATTCCAAGTGGAGGATGTGGAAGTGATAGGGTTTTTTAACCCTCATTATGAAGATTGAGCTATGTGGAGTCGAGCAAATGATGGCAAACAAAGATGCTGCTTTAAAAGTAACCTAAGGGAAGTTGATTTCTGTCTCTTTACATTTTCGAAATTATTGTTTTCCTTGAATGCTCTATTTCTTCTATTTGAGTTACATTGGGGACAATGTAAGTTTTAAGTGTAGGGGTGGGGATCTTAGTTTGATATTAGCTTTTATGCATGTTTTGAGCTTAATTAT
The DNA here is from genome assembly GCA_025504915.1 of Erythroxylum reticulatum. Taxonomy (NCBI): domain Eukaryota; kingdom Viridiplantae; phylum Streptophyta; class Magnoliopsida; order Malpighiales; family Erythroxylaceae; genus Erythroxylum; species Erythroxylum reticulatum. Next base: position 22,447,482 of record JANSVA010000009.1, read on the forward strand.
TGCTTTTAAGATTATTTAGTCATAAGTAGAGTATGAATTTTTATGAATTGACTAGAAAAATTCATGGCAACCTTAACATGTACTTTTGCTCTTATGCTTGGTTAATATGCATTATTCTTTAGAAGAGTGATGACTAGTAGTAGACAAAAACCAGTGAGGTTTTAAGTAGTATTAAACTGACACATTCATATCAGTCTCACCGTCTTTGTTTTGTGTGACCTTCATGACTCATACATCCTTACTTTGCATTGATTTTTCTTTTTGAGACCACATTTTTATCACATGCATTTTTATGAAAATGATTAGTCATTCTTTGTTGATTACGAGCTACATTAACCAAATAGCCTACCCGTTTATGTGAATTTTCCTTTTCTAACCTCCTTTGAGCTTTATTAGCCTTTTCTTTTGTATAAATCACATTACATGCACCTAATCAAATGCCCTACCCAGGCCTTAAAGTTAGTGGAGCAATTGTTAATTCTTGATGAATGTGATTGTATAAAAGCCTAAGTGTGGGGATATGCATACATGTGGGTTTGTTATAGTTGTTAAAATTCCATGTTATGAATCATATGTTGATGTAGCTTCTATCACTTTTATATTCATGAAAAAAAGAAAAAATGTGAATTTGAATAAAAGTTGTAAGGAGGACATACAATTGTTGTGAAAGGTTGTTAATTAATAGTTTATCCTCCTTCAGTTGTATTAATTAGGTGTTTGAATATATTGCATATGAGGAGGATGTTATTTTGGTTGGAGCATATTTTTTTATGTTATGTTCATTTGGCTTATGCTATGAGAGCTTAATCAAGTTAGTAAATATAGTTGTTGCATTTTTCATGGCAGACTGTACCCAGTTTTGAATGAATGTTAACTTGTGCACTTGATGTCTCATTCAGTGTTACTTTTGCTTCACTAGTTTGATGGATTTTATGCTACATTGCCCAAAATATATCTCACCTTACCCTTACCCACATTACAACCCTAGAAAAGTTTGTTGATTCATAATTATGCCTGTGACTTTTAGTGGTGGAGAAACGAAATGATATGCAAAGTTGTGGATTGTTGTGATTATGAACAGTATTTGAGTGTACCTATGGAAATATCTTATTTAAACACCTTTTGTCTAAGTCTATCTCTAGATTACTCAGTTTTTAAGGGTGATAAATATTGATTGATCATGAGTACAAGCTTTGAATGTTGAGTTGTTGCTATAGATTTTAAAAGTCATTCATCTTTACTTATAGTTGTCTACTCTTAGGAAATATGATAAATGAGTAAAACTTTTGATTTTGACTATTTGCTTGAGGGTGGTCAAAATCTAAGTATGGGGAGCTTGGTATGTGTTTAAATGTAATTTATTTGATATACTATACGTAGTAATTAATGCCTGAGAAATGCTTAGGATGCTCACTTTAGCTCATATTTGATCTTAGGTATTTTTTAGAAGTAAAGAAGTTAAAGTGACCCGAAAGCATATCATTGAAGCCATCTTCTTAATTTCTAGATGAGTATGAATAAGAAGAGGCAAGAGAGAATGTCAAATGAAGAAAAAAAGAAGGAGAAGTCTCATGGCCAAACATTGGATTGCATAGGTGTGAGAAATCTCTCACACCAATGCAATATCTCTCACGAGTCCCTCACAATCGTGAGAGAGCCACATGCATGACCGTGAGAGAGCCATGCAAGATTTTTAGAGGTTTACACAGCCGTGCAACGACCTAGCATGACTCTCACACCTGACAATTAACATAAGAAAGCCAGGTGTTCCTGTCCAAGTGTCACTCGATTTTAAACCTAAATTTTACTACATGAGAAAAGGAGAGTGACGACAGAAAGGCATTCAAGGATAGACCTAGCTAAAAATACTCTTCTTCTATTTTCTCTTAGGTTATTCTTCATTCTTCAATACCAAGGGTGGCAATGGAGAGGATGGCTAATGGTGAGAGCTTAAAGATGGAGATGAATGGCTAACTTTCCTAACACTGGTTCAGAGGTACAATCGAGGGCGAGGAGCATATTAAACAGATTGTTGTTATGTATCATTTTTTTAACCTCTTTTTGGACTGTTTATGTTATCTTGCATGGATTGATTGAGTATTGTATTAGAATGATTGTAATGCTCTATTGAATTGTTTTTCACGGAAACCCATAGCTAGAAATTGAATGTGATATATAATAGTCTTGTTAAAGGTCGTATGTGGCAACTAATGGTATTAAATCATTAGTGAATACATAGCATAAGTTAAATAATCCGAGCTCATGTGATTGTTATTTAGATTGACCTATTTTTCTCATTTGTAATGTAGTTGTCCGAATAAACTTAGAGAGTAGGTTTCCCGATAGTTATGGTTAATTAATGAGCTCTTTTTGATTAACTATGATCTAAGGAAAAATTAAAATTAACAGAGCTTATTGTTAGTTCATGATCAATAGTCTTAAGAGAGGTATAAAGACGATAATTCAACGACATCTGCAAAATTATGCTTAGGCTGAGATTAAACCAAAGAATTGGATTTCAACTCATTCATCAACTTTATCACTTTGTTATTGTTTAATTTGATTTGTTTTCATAAATTCAATTTTACTTTATCTTCTAATTTGCTTCAAACCAAAAACCCTTGTTTTCCTTATATAGATAATTTAGGAAAGTTATTAAAATTAATCTCTGTGGAATTGACCTAGACTTATCGCTAGCTATAGTTTAGTCTAGTTATTTTAGTAGTGTTATGATATGCGACCAGTAGCTCATCATATGACATTGTTAATTATTCACCAATTTCTTTAACAACTAAGCAATCTATAGGTGAAGAAGATGAAGTATGTAATAAAACACATATTGATGATGATTAAAAACATCTTGGTAATGATGAGTTATATTAACCAGATCCTAATAATGCTGAAGATGAAGTCATAGAGGATAATGAGCACGAGGAGTAATTGGATACAATAGTTAGCACAATACAACTTCAAATGTTGAAAAAGGAGAAAAGGCCTTCTACAAGGTATCTAAGTTCAGAATACCTGTTAGTTACTTCCAAGGGGGAGCTTGAGAATGTGTAAAAGGTTGCATCTTGTGAAAATAAAGATCTCTTACTCATAGCTACGAAGGAGGAGATGAATTCTCCAAAAATGAATAATACATATAAGCTTGTGAAGCTTCCAAAAGGTAAAAAGGCCATGAAGAACAAATAGGTCTTCAATATAAAGAAAGATGGTGACAAGATGGTGAAGCATAAAGCAAGGTTAGTGGTAAAAGAGTTCAACAAAAAAAGGGCATTGATGTTGATGAAATCTTCTCACTAGTGGCTAAGATGACCTAAATTTGAATAGTTTTAGGTTTGAGTGCCTGCTTGGATCTTAAACTAAAGTAATTAAATGTTAAAACAACCTTCTTACATGGAGATTTAGAAAAAGAGATATATGTAGAGAGAGAGAGAGAGCAGCCAGAAGGTTTCAAAGCTAAAGGTAATAAAAATTCGGTCTGCAAGTTAAAAGAAAAGTCTATATGGATTAAAACAAGCTTTAAGGAGTGGTATCGAAAGTTTAATTATTTTATGACATATCATAATTAAAAATGAACTTATATCGATGCTTGTGTGTATTTCAGAAACTTCACAGGTGGGAACTTTCTCATTCTTGTTCTGTATGTTGATGATATGTTAACTGTGGGTTAAGATGTTGGAAGAATCTAAGATTTGAAAGAGGATTTGTCTAAATCTTTTGGTATGAAATATTTGAGAACTGCAAAGTAGATTTTAGGCATAAATATAACTCAGAATAGGAAAAGTAGGAGATTGTAGGAGAGATATATTAAATAGGTGCTACAAAGGTTTGATATAAAGCATGCCAAGCCAGTTAGCACACCACTGACACCTCACTTTCAGCCGAATAAACATGCATGTTCGTCAACAGAAAAGAAGAGAAATAATATGTCCTCTGTTCCAATCAGTAGGGTCGTTGATGTATGCAATGATGTGCACAAAGCCAAATATTGGCTATTGAGATGGTGAGTAGATTCTTGTCAAATCTAGGAAATGTTCACTGGGAAGTAGTGAAATGGATTATGAGATACTTGAGAGGAACGTCAAAGAAGAATTTGTGTTTTGGTGATGGTGAGCCAACTCTAGAAGATTTTACGGATGTAAATATAGGAGATCTTGATGGAAGAAAATCCATTCAAGGTTTTTTGATAAAGTTTACTGGGGGAGCCATCTCATGGCAATTCAAGCTACAAAAATGTGTGGCTTTATCTACGATTGAAGCAATGTATGTAGCTATAGTGGAAGCTTGTAAAGAGATGCTCTGGATGAAAATATTCCTTCAAGAGTTGGGTGTGAAGCAATAAGACCATATAGTGTTTTGTAATAGTCAAAGCATTATTAACTTGAGCAAAAATACTATATATCATTCCCACATAAAACATATAAATGTCAGATATCATTGGTTGAGTTCTTTGATTGAGGAGCAACAATTAGCGTTAAAGAAGATTTATATAGACATGAATGGTACTGATATGTTGACTAAAGTTGTCCCCAAACCAAACATGAACTATGTAGTAAGTTTATTATGATGTCTCTCAAATAGATGTTGGAGAATAATATGTCTTCCCCATAATTAGGATGGAGGGGGGATTGTTGAGTATCTAGCTCTATTTTTAGACTTTCGATGATTGTAGATGCCTTTATGGTTAGTGGAGATGACGAAAAAGTGAAGACAAGTTAGATGAAACATTCCTGGGGAGAGACATGACCATGTAAGGTGATACATGCCTATGTCCTTGACTTATACAGTTGTGTATATTAATTTTGAAAGCACACACGTCTATGTAGGATGACACACGTTTGTGTCTTTACTGACATGATCATGTGGATCAATTGTGTAAGTCTCTAGAACCATGTGAAGAAAGACGTGAAGAGTAAAGACATACACGATTATGTACACTCCTTGTTTATGACATACACAACCGTGAGTGATGATCAAGTATCTCTCTGTGACTGTGTACATCTGAGAGTGAGGCGATCCTTAAGAGATACAATCACTTACATAATCATGTATATGACTATATATAGTACATAAAAACTTATTTCATGATATAAAAGAGAAAAAATATGTAGGTTTTGCATAAGAGTGCGACTATAATGTCCATGGGTGAGAAAAACTTGAGAGGGGGCAAGCAATGTTGTATTCTCATACTTTATTGATTGTTTTTATGATTGGTTTGAGTATTTGTTGATTGTTACATCAATTTCGATTTCAATCCTGAAACTTTGTGAGATAACTTGTTATTGTAGGATGAGAGATTAATATTTATAAATCCTTATTTGAGTTTAGTGGATTTGTATATCAGTTTGGCCGATAGTTTTTCCTTTATACTGGAGGGTTTTTCACATAAATCTTAATGTTTGTTTCATTTTTAAGTTTCTTATTCTCATACTAATTTGCTGGTGCAAGTTGAAGAGTACTTTTTGTTGTTGATATTTGGTTGATCATTTAGAGAGTTGTGTTATTATCTCCTAACAACCTTCTCTTAAGGTTACAAGACAAAGCATTGTAATAAGGATAATAATGCATTTCAATAGGAATCAATCTAACCTCTGAATTGATTTACCAAGTAGCAAAAAAATGCATCAAAAAGTAACTTCAACATGAAAATTTAGCTTTTTTTTTAGTTTGTTTATGTAGAATATCGTAGTCATGTTGCAATAATTTCTTATTTCCAATCCAAGGCTTAAAATAACAATATTTGGCAATTATTGCATTTCTTAATATTTGGTATTTATTTAAGAACAAAAGGAAAGATTAAAATTGAACAAAAAAATCATATAAAAATTTGAGGATTTAAGATCTTAACTCCCCAAAATAATTAAGGATTAATTTGTTAGGATTCACTTCAATAGTTGATTTGGCTAACTTAATTTTCTTAAAATAAAAATTTATTTACAATACTGTAATTAATGAAATCTTGATATTTTCAATAATTGGAATAACTATTTAAACATTTCATATATTAAAATTTTTATTCATTGTTAAACATTACGTCTTATCTTTTAAATTTATATTAAAATAAAATATACTTTCAACAGATTTTCTAACTAAGGCATATCCCACATAAGGGAATTAGTATTCAATAATTCACATATATCAGTAGCAAAGAATCAAGATAGACAAGAATATAAATATTATGCACAATCAACCAAGGCACAATAAGATAAATAAAGAAGGAATAAGCATTAAAAAGTTCTTAGGCTTATACATTAACCCCATTACTTTCCTAGGTTTAAATATATGACATCTCAAGTAGGAATCCTATAAGATATATGAAGTTCTCTTATATCTGGTTGGTGTCAATTTTTTGTTGATTCCGATCAGTCCGATATAGTATTCACATGTCTTATTGGGAGAAATAAAGTACATCGTGTAGAGGCTCTGATTATCACATATGACTAATTTGGTCAATATTTGTTCAATACCAATTTTTAGCCGAGACCGATTAGTACAATACGGTATTCACATGCCTACTTGGAAGCAACAAAGTACATCATTTAGGATTATAATAAGATCACCATATATGACTAATTTATTTATGCCTATCATGTGGACCTTAACTAAAAGTTGTATCATATGGACCTTGTCTTATATATAATTTATTGAAATTTTGTGAAGGCATATATTTCCTTTGTTATATGGTTTATAGCTACCAATTTTGGAATCTTCATTGTACTCATTTGTGATATATGTTCATACCTTCTTAGATTGAAAGTTAATGAAGGCTTATCTTTCCTTTGTTATATATTATATGGCTCCCAGTCTGGAACCTACAATGTACTCATTTTTTTTATATGGTCATACCTTTTGAGGCTTATAATAATCACGAGTGAAGTGACTTTTTATGCCACAATTATATCATTTCACTCTCTTTATAGTTTCTTCTTAAAAGGACCTTTTCCTTTCCTATCTTCACCAGCCTTAACTATTTTAGGGTCTTGAGAACTGTGAAAGATTTTTTTTACTCTTTGCCACTTAAAACCGCTATAGTGCTTTCTCATTTTACTTTCAATTCCCTGCGAGCTTAACTTAGCCATATACATATCAGTAGATCGCTTGGAAACCTCAATATGTTTTTCTTCCAATAATAGGTGTCCCATAACATCTTTCATCCTCTTGATATT
>JANSVA010000009.1:22455482-22471563 GCA_025504915.1 Erythroxylum reticulatum
GTTTTTTTGGGTGTTTCAGGTTCAGGTTTAAGCCTAAACCTATAAATCAGGTTCGGTTCGGTTAACCTAGAACCGCAAGTTAGAAATCTAAACCTAAACCATGAACCTGATTTTTTAGGTTCGGTTCGAACCAAACCTGAACTCAGGTTCGGGTAAGCTTATTTGTAGGTTCGATTCATGCGATTTAGGTCCGGTTCACAGATTCGCGGATCAACAAAGACAAGCAATGCGAGGATCTCGCTCAATCTCTGAACACTTAGTGTTGCTGGCTAATCAAAACCAATAAGGCTCATTATCTGGCTAAGGAAAGAATCTCAAAAATCAACCCACTAGAAAGTCTAACAATTTTATGTGTGATTATTTTGGTGAAGCATGTCACTCGAAACAACATTGTTACAAAATTATTGGCTATCCTAATTGGCGGGATTTTTGAAAAAAAACCATGAAAAAGGTTGATGGAAAGGCTATGGTGACAACTATCGATGAAGTGGAATCTAACTGAGAGGAAACGTCAATATCTATGGCAAATATTGCTCACCAAGTATTGTGATTAAGGCAAATGCTTCTCCTCCAATTTCTAGGAAAATATCTGGATTATTGATACAGGTCCATCTGATCAAATGATTAGAGATTCTAGCCAATTGAAGTCCATTCGTCTCTCATATGAAGGCAATATATAGAGATACAATTACAGTTTGGATATAATTTTATTCTAAGAAAAACTCTAACAAACTCCTATATTTATCCAGTCTAACAAACTTTTAAGAATGACAGCTTGAGGCTACCGTCCCCAGCTCAAGTTTGAGGGAATTATATTCTAAGAAAAACTTTAACAAACTCCGATGTTTATCCAATCTAACAGATTATTATGGATGGCAACCCGAGGCTACCCGACCTCGCCCCTGGGCAACCTAGTCCGGTCTAAGCACAAATAATTATTTTAAAAAAAAAGACAAAACAACATCGTTTATTCGGGCCTAATCTATTGACTTTAGGTTGGGTTTGGCCAAGCCAGGCTCGAGCCCCTCTGTCATCCCTACAGATTATATTTATCCTTATATATCTATCCAGCATAACAAATCATATCCACAATGACCAATTCAAGTTAAGCTTGATTTTGGTGTTGTAATTTATACATTAAACAAAAAATGGAATCGAATTAGCAGAAAAACATATCTATAAGTATATATGTGTGTGTGTATATCTATAAGTATATATATGTGTGTGTATATAGAAATAAGATTATTTTTAAGGTTTATTAAATTGAATATATATTGAAATCATTATAAATTAATAAAATTGTAATCAATGAAGACAAATCTTTCTTAATTATGTTTTTAAAGTTGTATATCTTTGGAACATTTACTGAGACCATTCTAAACCTCATATCAAAACTTTGTTGTCAGCGAAAATTTGACATCTATTACCCTAATTGGAACGTCATCCCACGCTGTTTTTTATATATATTAAGCCCGGTTTGCAATGGTCCAGGTGCCTTAAACTTGTTACCTATAATGATTTTGTATAAACATACGATTCACTTCAAACAATTTCTGAGAGACTATCTATATTTTGAAAAACATACAGCCAACATATCAGTCAAAGCTTTAAAAAAAATTAACACTTCAATTTTTTTTTATTAAATAGAATTTTAATTTTAATTTTAATTTATGATTGTTTACATTCATAATTTATATAACGTACACCTTATTTTATTTACTCTAATTCAAAATGAACTTAAGATCATTTAACTTTTATTTTTCTTCTAATTTTTAATTTTTCAAAAAGAACACTTCTTTTAGATTTCAATTATAAAAATTCACAAACATCATACATGAAGACAATTAATTGATTCTCGTAGGACTTATGATAGCCCGTTGCCAACGCTATGTGAAACGTATTGGTTTTGGCGACCAATCCACTCCCGTAAGCCCAGGCACCGATAGAAACACCAAATCCCCACTCACCAAAGACAATCTGCAATCTGCAATCAGATGATGTAACGAAATGACAATGTCAAAAGTAATTCAGATTAGATAAGGTTGCCTGCGACTAGGAAAGGTTAGGCAAGACTCAAGAATGTGCTTCTGACGCTAGTACTCATCAACTCTATGCCAACTGGCAACTGATTTCAGCATTCACTACATTCCAAGTTCTTTGCATTAACGTAAGCATTAAGCAGCAGCACAGAAAAAACTACGCAATAGTTTAGCCTTCGATCGCTTATGGTGTCCCGCTCCCATTCCACCTGTCTTTCTTACGCGTGTATTTGAACGAAAGGCAAGAAATCAAAAGGAAATGGCAAATAAGATAAAGAAACAGATTTACACATTCAAGCAACTAGACACGAGCTATGGCACAATATGAACTCTTTCATATTCCAATTTTTTCTTTTTCCCTCACCACGGAAAACCAGACAAATAATGTTATACAACTTGGAAAGAACTCGTTCAGTTGACTTCACCTGTACAGACAGACAGATTAACAGAGTTTCAGGATGGGATGCAAATCTGAGTCCATTCTAGTTTTAATCTTCACATGCTGCCCCACAGTTAAATTCTTCTATCTACAAAATGTACATGATTGAGAGAGAGAGAGAGTGGAAGAGAAGTTCATACAACAGCAACACTACTTCATTTTCCACTCCGTGGACATCCTTCTTATGTCGTCCTTTGCTCTAAATCATCACGAATATATATCCAGCGCCCCACACCCTTTTGATGTTGACGAGTGGTGAGCTCCAAAAGTTTACAGTTTCATTTGTAATGTTGAAGATCAAACTGCCAAAAACTCAGGCATGCACAAGTATTGGCATCAGAAGAATTCCAACAACTAAGTTAAATGGGAAAATTTATTAGCAAAAGTATTCATCAGATTTCTACCTTCATCAGAGAAGGGAAACACACCACCAAGAAACTCATTACTTTCCCCCTCTTCTTCAGGTTTTTCTTTCTCACAATAGCTAATGCTGCCGTCCACATCATCAGATATAACCTCAGTCGACTTGCGGCATCCACCAAGGTCCCCTGCCTTGCAGTGGCCCTCCCTAAAATAGAACCCAAGGTTTACAGGGTTCTCTGGTTCCACCGTGGGGACATTGGCATCTCTTCCATAGTTATCAGCCACTAACATCGAGACACCATTATTGCTATGTGTGTTCGAGATTGGAGATTCTCCAGGCAAAGTTCTTCCACCAGAAGGCAAGTAGCTGTCTGATCCTGGCAACCCAATCTCGATACAGTTTGCATTGTCAACATTCATGTTCTTTGGGTGCTGAAGTCGGGAAGAAAAGAAACTGAATGAAGTCTGATTCAAGGTATTTGACTCGACAACCATAACCCCTTTTGTTTCCTGGTAGTGGCCATTCATAGTCTGGCAAGCTGGTATGCAAGGCTTCTCGCAATTTATTTGATCCAAATCAAGCAGATGTTCAATTCTTCTTGATGAACCTATTAATAAACAAATTATAGATTTTAGGAAAGAACAGTAACAGAATAAGGTAGCTAAGCATTAAGATGTACTGAGGAACTAAGGGAAGGAAACAGAAGAGAAAATTTTATTTACTGGGGCCTAATTGTCATATGGAATAACCAAAGGATGAGCATAATAAGGACAGATTCTATATCTACTGAGGACGAGCTGTGCCAAGAACTGTGGAGAGATGGAAGAACAGGTATAAGTTTCTCTTGGTGGTCTTTTTGGGCAAAAGTGACGAGTACAAATAAAATTCAAGTAAAATCAAAGAAAGGAACTGACAGCATTATATCACAAGTAAACAGAACAAAGTAATTCATAGACAAACGTCTGTCTTACCACACTCTGAACTTTCTGTTGAGCTAAGTGATGCTGGCTTTGAGTGACAAATAATAGTCTCCTGTGATGGCTTGCCTTCACCTTGGAACAGCTCCGATGATGAATGAGCACAATTTAGCCCAGAAAGGCCTCTAGATATAATACACAAGAAGCAATCAGCAAGCGTAACACTAAAAAGACAAGATGTAAGAATATTGGTTGTCCATGCCAAACCTAAATTTAGCAACATCCATTTCAAGGCCATCAAATAAAAGAATTCAATGATGTTATTCGTTCAACAATTTATTGAATTAGAGTTTTGAACAACCTGAAGAGGTAGGGAACAAGTAGAGTGAGCAGTAGGAAAACACTTCTATATGTTACTAAAAATAAAACAAAATAGAAACTCAAGTGACGGCAATTATAATCTGTGGACGTCATGAAGCAGCGAATAGCCAAATTTTAGTTTAATAAAAGTTTCCAGTAACTTATTAGCAATTCCAGAAATTTATCCTCAATTTCGGTAAAAATAGACCCTATTTATTTCCACAATTTCACAATAAATAATCTCAGATCACAGCAGTTCGAAAGATGGCAGTTTTATCACCTGTCAAGCAAGCCTGTTTTGAGGTTATGAAAATGGTCAAAAACTGGCAATAACTGCTTCTGCTTTATTTCAATTTCATGGGCTGGAACCTTTTCAATTTCCGATTCTCCATCACCATCACTGTCAATCCACGGCAAATCCATCACATAGAAACTTATCTAGAACAATGAAGAAAACAAATCACAGTCAAAAAACTAAAGCACATAAATTATATAACTAATATACATGGCACCTTGAGTAAGTACCTTAGATTTTTGCCATATTGGCAACCTCCCAGAGTTAATCTGTACCTCTGCATTAGATAGATAGCAATGCAATCCATCATGGGACTTTAAAGAGCAAGCTTTTCCTGTCTTCTTTTCACTGACATCATAATTGACATCCAGGAATTCTATGCTGAGATTATCTTCACAGCCTAAATCATCTTGATTTATTTCAGCTGCTTCATGTCCATTTGTACTCCCAAACATGCATTCCTCTCTTTCTGGCCAATCTGATCTTCTACATACATCCCACCATTGAACAGGTTCAACTTTGACCTTCAGGTCATCCTCTTGAATATGCACATATGAAGATGACCGGACTCTTGAACCTTCAACTGGTTCTGGCCCAACTGAAGGAAGAAGCTCATGTTGAACTACATGACCTGATGGGGTGAAAACTAACAAATACTCTAAAGCTTTGACCCTTGAATTAACATGAAGATTGTTTTGGGATACAGAATTATGAAACATGGCAGCAACTGCTCCAGATGGGACGAAAACCTTTCCTGTAGCACTTCCAGTGGCATTGCCAACAATATTAAGCCATCCAAAACTACTGTACTTTATCCTGCTAACAACTGAAAGTGAAACTGGAGGTGGAGGTGGAGGTGGAGGTGAAGGTGAAGGTGAAGGTGGAAAATGACGGTGAGTGATTGTGTAAGATGAAGTAGACCACCACGGCAAAGATAGAACTGGAAATAGAGAGGGCTCTTCACCCATTGAATTAAATGACTGGAATCCAGAATCACCACCAAAAGGAGATAATACGAAAACATGGCAGGTTCCTTTAGATGAAACAATACCAATCCACTGACTGTAGTGACTAAAGCATATGTCCTGAATCAGCTATCAGATAAAATAAAAACATGTACAAAAGTCAGAATAAAAAATATAGAATGCTAAAGAAGAAAACTGGTAATAGGTAAATTCCATGCTTACAGCTGATGTTATTCCACGATGCAGTCTATAAAGATGCACGTAGGACGCATCCCAATCATAGTTCTCAACATTGCGTCCACTCTGTACGCGAGATGGCATAATTCGGAATATATTTATGTTATTCCCATAAACTGAAGCTGTAACCAAAAGTGTTCCACTGGGGTCAAAACATAGTGCAGATATGGGACTGGTATGAGCCTTGAATTGGGAAATGACAGCTCGGGACACAAAGTCCTTGACAACAACCTACAATCGACAAGTTGTTCCAAGCAATAAATCAATATAGAATGAGAAAAAGATACCAATTTTTGATAGGGAGAAGATCGCCTAAAATGACGAGAAATGCATAATAAAAATATTTGAGTATTGACATCTTGCTAACATTGCTTCAACAGAAAAAATTTTAAAAACAACCAGAGACTAACATATATTACGATTTGGCCAAAAGCTTATTTGGAGTTATTTTAATTAGGAAACGTTAAACTTCTAATCCATAATCTATGCAAGACAACATATTTTGGATTTGTTAGAGGATTTCCTGTATTTTTACATCCATTCAACGTTGAATTTGTTTGAAAAAAGGGGACCTTCTGTCTAAAATATGAAATGGAACTGTATGGCCATTGGTATTATTAGATCATTGGAACAAATATAGGCCAAGAAATTGGTTTTTATTTTAAAGGTTAAAATTTTAAGTTGGTCAGAAATTCAATTCAAAGTATGAAGAGTATAAGGCAAACCAATACAGCATTCAATGAATTCATCCAGAACATACAAAACCTTCTTATCATGAGATCCCATCAAAACCTTTGGATGAAGCCACAGGTCCAGCATTTGAATGAAATAAAGTGCTGTCATCAAATTATGACCACTACCATCTATGCTATACAGAATTGTAACCATCAACTTTTAATTATGTAGAATATGTGCCCATATAAGTAAATAACATGGGACAAAGAAAAAAGGATCAGTAAATAACTCAACCAGCTATAATCAGATTAATGTGACACAGTCTTTTAACGATTTGAAAAGTTAAAAAGAGAAACCTTACCACCCCAGCATTATCCATGTCCGTTCCAGGAAGTCTGCCAACTTTCCAGCCAGAACTTGACGACACCGGGGAATTAGATCCGTCAGGAAGCAATTCTTGACAATATTTTGAAAAAGTTCTGTATCCCATATCCCCCAGATTAATGATTCCAGCAGCCAACTGCTTACTAGACTCCACTGCGTAACGAGCTACCAGGCTGCTTCCACCAGGTGATGTTGATGGACTCACACTTGGAGAAGAAGAAAAGTTTTGTGGACTTAAGCGGCTAGTGTTTGACAGACATGGACCATTCGAGGCATAAGCTAACCACCTAGGACCCACTGTCATTGGACCATAACCTACATTAACTCCAGTTGTTCCTTGCCCAGCCAAATGGGGAACAGGATATGTAAGAACACTGAATTTATTCTCAAGTGTGACAGCATCAATGCAATATATCTGTCATCAAATGTTAAGAATATGAGTATGGCATATATGGTAATTCCATAATCTTCAAATGGATAGACATTAAACTTTCATCTTCTAGATGTAGCAGTTCTGCATGTAGCAAAGTTTTTTAATGCTAAGAAATAAGACTTCTGTCAAACTGATAATCCAAAACAGAAAATTAATCCATTTGAAAATTAAAAACTCAATACAAAGGCAAAGCGTAGAAAGTATTTATGAAAGAGAGAGAAATCCATAATTATATTTGAGTCAATGTGAAATTCAAAGTTCAATAATACACGCCAGAAAATAATCATTTCATGTAAAACTCAATTTCAAAATAGTGTAGCTCACAAAAAATAGAGCGCATAATTCAACAAAAGTAAAGTATCTGTACAAGCAGTCAATTACTTGAGTCGCCAGACCAACAGCTACAATATGAGGACTGCATCTAACCAAAAGCACAGCTGAGCGGAATCTTAGGACATGCACATAACAGTGTGAGCGAAGAGAGTAAAATCGAACAGAAGTAGGTGAATTAACCATGCTTCCTAACTGAGAGTCAATATTACTATCTCTTCCCAATCCACTTTGATGACTAAGACTTTGATCAAAGTTTAAGCCACTTGCATCATCCCCTGCAACAACCAATAGTAAAGGATGCAAAGATATGAATCCTTCATGTCCATCAGACTTAGAAGGCAGAGGTTGCATCTGTAAAAATGAAACTGGACCATCACGCTTTGAAACCAATTCCATGAAATTGGATGCATCCTCCACATCAAGCACTTGAAATCCATTCTGATAACCAAGTAGAAGAACATGCTTCCAAACAGATGAACTTAAATCCAGTTTGTCAAACCCAGCCCATGTTACCTGTTCACCAATAAACTCTCAAATCTTGATCCAGATAAACATAAACTTACAGAACAATGAAAATGCAGAAGCAGATTAAAAACCGCAGAACCTAGAATCCCCCATGTTCCACAAATACAAAGGATCATGATTCAGAAAATACATTAGAATCAACATTTTGTTTGCATAGAGGTAGCACTAGCATGTGAATGTTTTCCTAAAAATGAGAACTATAAAAACAGAACAAAATGCTTCCAATTCATAAACAGTAGCAGAAGACTACCCCAATGTCGACTAATTCAGAAGCCTGATTAACAAGCTCTCACTTGAAATAACGTTCTACTATATTAAGGCGCTAGTTCAAACTTCTTAAACATAAGCAAAACATAACAAGCACTCGAGCACAGACAATTTCATTTCCAGACCAACATCATTCAAACTAGACAAAAAGGCCCAAAAGGGTGAGCAATTATAAGATTTCCGTACAATCACAGGATAGCACTCGAAACAACGAGTAACTGATGTATAAAATAAATGATAGCATAAGCAAGTATTCCCATTCATTCTTTCACCACACAACTCAAGCCTCTGGAAGAAAACTAACCTCACATTATAATCCAACTTCTAGGTAGCTAATTCGAGGCAAACCAAAATTTCAGAAAATGAAAAAAGAAAAAACGAAAAAGAACCTGATCTTTACGATCCTCAGTAGAAGTGGAAATTGAAGAAGCAACGGAGGCACTGGCAGAGCGAACCGTGGTGGAAGCATTAGTGGAGACGGTTTTAAGGCAAGAAGATATAATCCTCAGTGAATTCGGCAACAAGCCGTTATTTCTGCTCTTTCCTTTTTTCATTTATCAACCTTCTTCTCCTAAACTCCCATCAACCACGGCTACAGCAACAAGAAGAAAAACAACCGGCCGCGACTTACAACACGAGGCCTCTTTTCCACCCCCGCAACCGCCGCCTCCTGCATCGGCCGCCGAGCATCGTCGATCGCCGTCGACGATCGGATATAACATCCAATGACACTCGATCGCAGTCCGAAAGAGGCCGAAATCCGAAGGTTCGGTTTCAGTTAGTTTTGAATCGTGAAGAGAGCTGAAGCTTATCTATGGAGTAGCTGTGTGTAGTGGCAGCAGTTTCTTTCTCTGTACTTGGCCCTTTTAATTATCTTTTCTCTGGTTTCCATCCCTCTCTCTGTCTCTCTCTCTCTGTCTGTTTACTTGCTTTAAGATCTTCTGTTCTTTCCTTTTCTCTTGCTTTCTTTTCTCGTCTTTTCATTTTCAATTTGCTATTGGGTGGAACTTGACAATTAAGTCACTATTTAATTTTTGAAATTATTTTAAAACTGAAATCTTATATCAATTTATTATGCAATTAAAAACATTTTATGGACGTTTTAATATGAGATGGTTTAGTCAACCCTGACAGATAACAGGCCCAATAGAAGTCTAAGATAGTTCATTACAACATTCGTTATAGGCCGAGGTCGTTCAATCATAGGATGATTAAAGTATATACATATGTTCATTATCAAATTAACAATGGTATTAATTAATTAATAAGCCAGCGAGGGCCTTGGAATGTCTGCAACATTTTTACACTGTACATTAATTTTTCTACATAATCATCTCTGAGCTTCATACAAATTCCTGCTAGCTATTGCTTCCACTGGTAATTCAGTTAAGGGAGGAGGCAGATTAGGCATTTCAGTGGAGGAATCACTATAGGATTGCCCAAAACACGTGTCCTTAGCTTCCTTCCTTCATGTAGTTCTTCATTCTGGTGTTGTGTGCCGGAAGAATACATACTCTTGCCAAACTCTTCAGTAACAGGAATACATGTATATATATGCATACACTCTTTGATGAACACCATGCTACTAAAGCTTATTTACCCGGTGTGCACCCAAGAGTGACGGCGGTGGAATATCATTAAAAAAAAACTTATATAACCAGTTCTTCCTTTTATCTGCATTCCCACTTTTTGCAGAATGTATTGGCAGAGTATCATCCATGTCCTTTATGCTAACTTTTAATTAGACTCTTGCATCATACTGTGAGTTTAGCTTAACCAACGTAGAGTTGATTACCAGACCGGTTTCCTAACAGCCAGCTGCACGGAGCAACTGCAGCTTAGATGGTTGCTCTTGGAATCCAAATCCGCCAATCAGTTTCAGCCAAATTGATACAAGTTTAATTCTTTTTGAGTGATTTGTATTGTCCTGCAAGAAGGATGTCTTCTTCTAAAGCTTTTCGGAAGAATGATATTTTGCTTTTCTTCATCGTCTTCAAGGAACTTAGATTGCCATTCAGAATCTCAGTAACCTGTCATTAGGTTCCAAATGCAAATGCAATCAACCACACTGCTCAAAACAAGTTCCTCCTTGCACATAACATCATCTCTAATAACTAAGCTATGAAATTGGGTACCAAAGTTTCTTTTCTGTACCTGAGTCATTTGCGGTCGTCGGATGGAAGACCGTTGTATGCATAAAGAAGCAGTCAACAGCACAAGATTCAATTGCCAAGCATCGTAGTCCTTGGCGAGAGTAGGATCAACAAGTTCCATAATCTCGTTCTTCTTTAGTAAGGGCTTTGCCTGACAAGTTCAAAACCTGAGTTTAGAGCCTAATCCACAGGACATTAGTAAGTTTTTTTCTTTTTTTGGGGGGGGCGGGGGGGAAGGGTTTGGTAATCATATTCTTGTAATAATCATACCCACAAGACAAGACTTTGCTGTGAATAATCCAGAGCTAGGCGTCCGGTGACTAGTTCCAGTAGCAGTACTCCAAAGGCAAAAACATCAGTTTTTTGATCAACTATTCCATGCATCAAGTATTCAGGAGCAAGATAGCTGACAGAGAGAACTAAATGGTTAACCTCAGATAGTTAAAAACAGAGAACGGGTTAGTCCCAGGTAGCTATACAAACCCGAATGTGCCTTCAAACTTGGAAACGGTATGGTGAGTCCAATGCTCCGGTAGCCACTTCGCCAGCCCAAAATCACAAATCTGTGACAAATCTCTGTCAATACCTACTGATAAAAGTAATGAATCTGCTCTGACTCAGAGCCATATTGAACAGAAGAGGATAACAACTATCAAGAAAGGAATAAAAAAGAAGCAATTTACGTTTAATCTATTAAAAGAAAGAGCTTTGGTTGGCATGATTAAGGATACCTTAGGCTCAAAGTCCTCAGCAAGCAAGATATTTGCAGCCTTGATGTCCCTGTGTATTATTCTTCTCTGGCAACCTTCATGAAGATACAGTAAACCCTGAGCAGTCCCCAAAGCAATCTTATACCTGGTACTCCAATTTAATGTCTCTTTGGAACCTGTATAACTGGACACTTGTCAATTAAAACAAATGGGATTTGATTGAAATAGACACCTTCACATCTCAAGAAAAGACAACCCAAAAAGCAACAAACCGACCATAAAGCAGGGAAGCTAAGCTCCCACGAGGCAGATATTCAAGAACAATGTGCATTCCTCCGTCGATCCCATATCCAATCAACTTAATTGTATTACGGTGAGTTACATGGGCCATAATCCCCACCTCAGATAGGAAGTCCCCCACTTTTTCATCTGTTGTACCTCGTGTTAACCTTTTTACAGCTACAAGCTTCCCACTTTGCAGGTATCCCCTATAAACCTCAGCATACCCACCTTTTCCTATCAAATTTCCTACACAAAAATGATTTTACATTCTACTTCAGCTCTTCCCATCATACCTTTAGAGTTCTATTATTGAAATTAGTCGATAATTTCAATCAAGCAAGAAACAACGAATTAATACAAGCCTTGGCTGAAATTGTTAGTTGCAGATTCCAGCTCTGGGAGAGTAAAACTCTTTCTGGGAGCCTTTAAACTGTCGCCATTGGTGTTCAGGAAAAGATTTGGTATCATACCAAAGGCTTCTCTCATACTACGACTTCTCACAGAGAGCTTGAAAGCATTAAGCGGATGCGACGTAGCTACTGATTTCTTTGATTTGCTTCTTAGTAATTGGACGAATCCACGCCAAAGCGAAGTGGGTTTTGGATCTTTCTGTGTATCAATGTCCGATGTTGGTTCCTTGGACGACCAATTTTCAGAATCTTCGCTTCTAAAGTAATCTTCAAGCACCCCAACCGGAGAGCTTACATCTGTCTTCTTCTCCATTTCATTAAAAGTCATCAAGCCAACCAAGCCCGGTTTGCCTTCGGCACTGTATTGTTTGAAGATTTTGGGAGAAAGAGTGAAATTGATAGGTAAGAAGAAAACTTTTGTGGATAACAGAGAAATTAGAATCTTATCCCGAATTTGACAAGTTTAGTATATTCTTTGTTTCTCCGGCAGAGGAGAACACAAGAGAATTGATAATAAAACACAAAGCCAATACGCGTACTAGGAGACTAGGACGAATCACGAGTACACAACGCGTGGTTACAAAGAACACCAACCAGATGAATTTGAAATCCGAGGTAAAACAAGAGTTCGTGTAATAGGAAATGAATCCAGATACAGAAAGTTACAGAGAAGAATGGATATATAAAGAAAGGAAAAATAAAGGCCACGATAACAAGTAGAGAAGGCAAAAACTGAAACAACAGGCAGCGGGGGAGGAGACAACGTCAGGACATTAAGACGAAAGAACAGGATTAAGAACCAAAACAAAGGACTGTCTTCCAAGGCAAAGAAAGAAAGAAGACATCAAAAGGACTCGCTCTAAAGTTTCATACGGCCAATTCACGAAAACCCGTGTAGTGAAAGCTCAGTGACATTGAATGAACATTTACGTTAATCGTGACGGGTAAAAAGAGAAAGACAGGGGGTCCTGTAACGGGGAACAAAGAAATCCGGAGAAGCTGAAAAATCTCAGAGACAATATGGCAGAGAAGGAGCAGAAGGGGAAGCTAGAAGTGGACGTAAATTAGCGGCTTCTCTTTAAAGCGTCTGGAGTCTGGACAGTCGCAGGCTTTTCAAAACTAGTCCAAAGATTGGTTCTTTCCCATTATTTAATGCTTTGAATAATTTACAAGAGGACAGCAGACATGAAACCAGTGAAAGAAAACAGACGAGTACACGGTAAAATTAAAGATCCCGGGAAAGAGTAAGAGGTTGGTCTTCTTATCCACGACACAACATGAAGGGTTATGCGTACGTTAGTCAGGGGTGGCTCTTGTTGGTCTTCTAAAATTATTTAGACCTTGATACTATTGAGTATTGACAAACCATCATAAATATTTATGTCATCATCGACACAAAACCTTTGTTGAAAAGCTCTACTGTTATGCGCTTACTTGATGCTTATACTTGGTTAGTGAGCGGCAACCAAAACTTGGAATTCTAATTCTAGAATAGTACAATCTTTTCTTTCACCTTTGTTTTTTTAAATTCACCATCCAATAGGATTTTTGGAACATTTATTATAATGGAAAACAAATGTTTTTATCGACAATATCCAAGTTTAAAACTATGTTTCTAATTGTATGGTTAAGTTGTGGTTTTGCATAAATCCATGGGAAGTTGTGTCCTAATAAGGTCATCGAAGACATGAAAGGTGCATGTCTTTTGACGTGAGATGCGGTCTTAAGCACATTGAATTGCTTGATGTGAATCCAACAAGGTCATTTCTACAACTAATATCAATTTTTTGCAATTTACAACATAATCACTAGTTCCAATATAATATGTTCCAAGTCTTACACATACTTCATTCGCACTTCACCAATCAAAGCAGATCCAACCCACTTTCCAACTCCTATTAGATTTTCAATCAAACACCTAACCTTGTCTAACAACCATACAACAACTCTACAATTATACCTTCTTTACAATGATTTTCAAGGTAATTATAATATCATTACTTTATACGATCAACCCTCGAGCAAGTAACTAAAATTACCAAATTAATTATGGAAATAGATAAAATGCAGATAAAACGTTTATTAAATCACACAAAATTGATGATAACATACCATATTTTATTTTGTAATATCAATAGTTTAATTATAATATAAAGTTACAAATTTAAGTTACAGAAATAATCTCTTTGTAAAAATATTTTAAAAAAATTGCTTACATTATGACTCTCTCCCTAGATATTCGCAAAGCGGGAAATCTTATACACTGGATACGTTAGACGTTAATAGTTTAATTGTAATATATTTAAATAATACATAAAAGATAATAAATAGTAAAATACAAATACAACTTAAAGGCTTTAAAAGATATTCAAGTGAAAATTTAAGAATAAGAAAAAATGACGCACGTCATGATTTAAAAAATCATAATAATTCTTCTTATAACTTTATGTTAATCATTTTAATAAATTAGGGATTCATGTATAAATCTTTTCATAATTAGGACAAAACTTGAAATGGTTTGGAGTCATTTTTTTAGTTAAATAAGTATATTTTATATCTGAAAACGATTGGAAATTGAATTTTTAAATGATTTAGATAGACTAACCGAACAAAATTTAAAAAAGTTATATAATGGACAGTGTATAATCAATCAGTTAAACCGTCAGATGGTTGATGGGTCAATCGATGGTCAATCAACGAGTGGGTCGGGTCATTTAACTGTAACAAAGTAAAACTAGTTGATTTTTATTTATCTTTTTCTACTCTTTATTGTGATTGTTTTGTATTTGTCCTATGTAAATTAATCACAATCATGCTTATTAGTTTTAAAATAGTTTTTATCATATTTTTGATTTTTTATTTTGTTCAAAATAATGTAATTTTAATATGACAGTTTTAAAATTATGAATTGGATAATTTTTATAATAATTAAACAAAAATAAATTATAATTTTCAATGTTGTAAACCTTAATTTCTAAAAAGAATTCATCTGAAACCGACAACTTCCTAGGAATTAATCCGCTGTATTTTAATATAAAACTCGTTATGATTTTAATGTATAAGAAAAAAAACAAGTCCAAATCGTGTGTTACTGCTCCTGTTCAACACAGCATGTAGTGTTCACTGTTCAGTTATGTATCAAAACGTTCGTTATCTGTTGTTAGCAGATGCCGACATCTGATCTTAGCGAACTTCTCTAGTGCACCAAAAATTGATCACATACAGATTAGCGGTCAACAAAGCTTGGCAGGCAGGCTTCTCGTGTGGATTTTGCTTTAATAAGTTATTCAGCTAAAATTCTCTGACTCTTTTATTGGTATTAAACACGTGAAATAAAAGAGTTGACGTTACATCGTACATAGTTGCCAATATGGTCACGAAACCACAAACCTCACACGGCACCTCAAGAAGGGTGCGCCTGCCCAAAGAGCCTAGTTCCCCACTCGCTATCTGAATAATTATTGTAATTAAGAAGTTACTATTAAAAATGATCTTAAATTAAAAGACTTAAAATATATATTTTTCCATAACAACAATGCAATCAACATCATTGCAAATGTTTCTTTCAGTATCCTCCTGTACTAAACAAATAGGGTAGGGTGACATATAATTGAAGCATTGACAAGGATGGTTTAACTTTAAGGAGTATGCTATGTTGAGGATTAGCATTGGAGTAATTAAAGTTACATATGTTTAAGTCATAAGAACGATTTTTTTATATAATATAACTGTCTTCGTACCCAAAAAGCGAAGAAACTTATTTAAAAAAACATGTGGGGTCTTCGATTTAAGAAGCTTGGAGAACGGAGATGGCTGGCTTTTTTAATTGCCAGCTTCCGGCTCGTTCTGATCCAGAGTCTTCCAGGGCCAATTGCGTGATTCATCAACCTTGTTTTCTCCACTGATATGTGGTTCAGATTTGACCACGCACACATCCCCTAACTATGACTCTGTATAATCGTGGTATAATTCTGTTCCCCAACTATGATTGCACGGTTTTAGTTGGAAATTCGGATGCTAGTTGAATTTAACCACTATTTGAATGCTTTCTTCTCCTACATCTTATAAAAAAAGAAGAGTTGGAGACGGAGGGAACATCCCTTTGTGAAAATAGCAATACAATACCATGCTATAATTTGAAAAGTGAACACGTAAACAACACACTCGTATGTTGGGCATTAATATGATTAGGATCATCATTGCACCGACAATCATTTTAGTGTCTGTATCGTGACAAGCAAGTAAGTTTAAATGATTATTGGTACAATCATCTCCTGTCTCCTCCATTACCTT
>JANSVA010000009.1:22504906-22515894 GCA_025504915.1 Erythroxylum reticulatum
GATACGGGACTTTTCCACATAAAAAGGGAATCTTTTGTTACAATAGAAACAGAAGTGATGTAGATTATTCAAGAATCAAAGTCGATTTGCTTTATAAAAAGAATATATCAATGAACTTCTATGAAATGGTTTCAGGGAATTCAGCCAATTGTCTTGATCGTGGGATATCATTAAGAAATAGGAATCCGTGTTATCAAAAGATTTCCTGCGATTATTTCTAGTATGGAATAAGTCAATCATCCACTTTAGTATCTTATTGAACAAAAATAGTGATATTGTTCCTCCATTGATCCAAAATTTTGATTTTTGGCAAGTATCATGATCATCCAATAAGAAGGGTTTCCATTTTTTCAAATGAATGATTTGAAGACCTATTGGTTCTACTTTAAGAGAAGTTCCCGTCGAAGTTCACTACGAATCTTTGGGTACCTATCATGAGATTTTTGGATACTATCCAATAGTAAGGAGTATAAAAAAAGAAATTTGTTGTATATACATTCGAACCACCGTTGTTTCAGAGACGGAGATAAGAAATTTTGTTCTTCAGTTTTGGAAAGAACAAAAATTTATGTTTTTGTCATCTAGGGACAGAACAAAAATCAGTTAGGACAGCAACCAAACACGCAGAGGGATAAGATTTTTTTGTTTTGTCATCTATTTCAACTAATGGAGACAGCAACCATACACTATGTAAGGGCAACACTTTGAGCCTTTCTGTTGCTTCAACTTTATTACCATGTGACAATGGTCAATGCCAGCTTAACGTGTTGTGGATAAAGAATGTTGGACTTTTGTTACTGGAAAATATACTTAAAATATAGGATCAACCATCGATAGCAGGGTTCGAATTTGCGTGGGCGAAGCCTAATAGATTTTAAGTCTGTCTCCTTAACCACTCGGACATATCAACCTAGCGATTCCAACCACTAAATTTCAACACTTCACCAAATTTTAGATATATTTTAATATTTAAAACATTTAATTTAAATTATAATTTTTTTAAAAACATTCAAATAAATGAAGAATGAACATAGTATATATCTATTCATTTCTAGATTTTAAGTGAGCCCATTAACACGTGTACACCATATGATAGTGTGAGTCTTTTGTGTCTAATTTAATAAACTTAAAATTATTTTTAATTTAAAATTTGTAATAAAATTAAGTTAAATTAAATTAAATACAATCTTATTAATTAATAATAAGTGATTATTATTTGGTCAATATTAATTCAAATTTCTAACTCCTAAAAATTAGAAATCCTTAACCCTTAAAAAATTAAAAAACCTAACCAATATTACAAGAATCAGTTTGAGTTGGTGAAGCCTGTAGCTTTGTAAGAACAAAAAGAGCAAGCAAAAATATCTCCCGAAAAGAAAAAATCCTGTAAAAAATTCTAAAAGCAATTATAGTAGAAATGTGGTTATTGTAGGTATAGACTAGAAAATGATACAATACCCTCTAATATCACTCCATTAGTAGCAAAGTGAGTTTCGTACCATATGGTCAGTACATATTGGAAGGTATTGTAGCGATTTCATGTGGTACTAGTCAGTACCGGTCTATATTTGAAATAATGGGTAAATACTGATTGGTACTGTAGAGTTTAAAAAGTTAAAGGACTGATTTGAAAAAAAAACTAACAAAATTAACCTGTTATGGTCTGTTTCTCACTTTACTCTCTCTCTCTCTCTCCTCTCTGCCCAGTTTCCTAGGCCCAACACTATCTCCAATCTCCCTCACGTAGACAACATAGTAGTCACCGGCCACCATTGCCTCGCAAGTCATGCCACTGCCTATCATTGCACCACAATCCAGTCTTCATTGTTGGACCGCCTGCTCAACTGCATGTTGTAAGCCTTAAACTTTAGTCGGACTGCCTATAGCTCTCTCCAACTACCACTGCCATCACACCTCAGGTCCTCTAGTTATTGCAAATTGTCTTCTCCAGTCCAGCTGCTTGCTTAGACATATTGTAGTATGCAGATCAAGATTTCCAATTTTTCAGGGCCAGATCCAAAGCTAACTCTACTAGACTCGCTCCGACCTGAACTGACTCGATTTAATCCAACCTTTAATTGCAATTTTTTATTTTTTAGTGTATTTTAAGTTGCTTTTTTTTGTTCTAAATTACAATTGCATTGTGCTTTGGTTGTGTCTTGTATGTTTTGTTAATGGTTTACAAAATATGCATCGGATAATTTGAGTTTGAAAGTTAGAATTATTTATGTGAGTTGGTTCAATTTTAATGATATATAGACATTGTGAATTTATGAAGAAATGGGATCAAAATAATATTGTGTATCAATTATGGAAGAATATTTAAGTATTGTGAATTTGTAATTTGTGAATTGTGTATAGTTTAAGAATATTTCATATTATTTGTTATTCTAATAATCACAACAATGAGATCAAAATTAATCCATTAATTTGTTAATTTTTTTAATTAATTTATATGAAACATACAATTTAGTAATTATTGTTTTTATATAAAAAATATTTAACATATGATATAAGATTTAATATATAGTTAAGTCATTTAATATATGTAATTAAGTTAAGAAAATTAAATGTTTTCATTTTATATTGTTTATTGTTGTCATTAGGAAATGATTACAAATATTAATCTTATCTTATGAGTATCAAATACATATTCATCATCTTACCTTATGGGTACTTAAATACATAGTAGAAAATAATATGTGAATTTTTTAATTTAATTTTGACGTATGTTTTCATTTATTTTTACATATAATGTAATGAAGTTTAAGTATTCCTGATAATTCAACCACTTTAAGAAGATTCAATGATCTGACTTTAGCTCATGCTAAATTGGCTCTTGGAATGAAGAATCATACCATTTGTTTATTTTGTAACAAGTATTTAAATGTTAGAGGAATCACCATATTAAAGAATGATAAGATGTTATTTTGATATATGAATTAGAATTATCTTTTTTGTTTAGATATATTTCGGTGCTTAAATAGGAATATTAACTTTTGTTTTGTTTTAGTGGATAAAAAGTGAAGATTGCATCAAATTGTAGCATTATTAGAGAAAATCATAAATTTTGGAAAAAAGTGAACAAATTACTGCAATAGATAAGGCTATATCACTCCTAATGCTAGATTCACTTAAATAGTTGGAGTTTAATTAGGAAACTTCTTTCTATCCCTATTATGTAGGGATTTAGATTTGTTTTAAGAAGGCATGTTTGCAAGATATAATTATATTAGGTTTATAATAGGAAAATAATATAAGGAGACTTCTTTCACCTCTCCCCATTGAAATCAATCATTTTTTTGACTTTTCTCTCAATCTTTCATCTTTTGTATATCTTTGTTGTTGAAACTTAAGTTATGTGTAGCTAAACTCGATTATTCTGATTCAAGGGAATTTAAAGCTCTAGTTGTAACCTTGTGCGTTTTTGTTCTAAACTTCTATTCATGTTTTAGTTCAAGTATTTCTTGTTTTGTGTTTTTATATTTGATGAATAATTAATATTGATTGATCCGACAAATTAATTTAATGTTAATTATCCTATTGCTATCCATGAATTCAATGATCCATAATTGTCATGAAGGATTGGTACAAGTAGTAAATAGAATATTTATGAAATTGCATATTTAACTTATGATAAATAAGAAAACTAACTTGAATAGTTGTAACTATCTTAATTATTTAATTTAGAGTTTAGTCTTTTTAACTATGTTTATTGCTATCATTTAATTGGTATGAAATGTTATCATACCCAATCAATTGATGATAAGTTTTGATTTCTATGCTAGGTTTAAGTCAATTAATTTAGGAAAATTTAAGACTTATTATGACTATCCAAATATGTTGACTAGCTGCTTTAATTGTGAAGATTGTTCTTTTTAGACCAATGATCAAAGTTACAATTAGATGAGATTTTTCCTTTGAACCGAAGTTAAGTACTCTTGAATACCTCTCTTTTATATTTAGTTGATTTATTTTAATTCCTTGTTAATTTTTGTTAATTACTTAATTAATCAAAACTAGTGTTTAGTACTCTAAAGGTTCAACCTGATTCTATGACTACTACAAGAAGTTAGAGATTATAATTAATTTTTAGGGCTTTGACAACTATTGTGCCTAATTCTGTTGAATTTTGCTTGCATTCATATCTTGATTTTGGTTACAAAATCTTGTATTTTTAATCCAAATTTGTGGTGAATTGAGTGAGAATATTGTGAATATTGCAGGAATGTTGATTGGATTATCTTGTGAATGTTGTATGGAAATTAGAAGAATTTTGTATGAAAATGGGTGTGACACGTTAATTGCACCCGTGACAATGACTGCACACCCATGAGTTACATGGTCACGGGTGTGACCATGTAATGTCACACCCTTAATTACATGTATGGTCACAACCGTGACTATGTAACTCATAGGTGTGCAGCCATGGGTCACACCCAGGGTGCATATGGCAGCCACAATTGTGACTCATTGTCTCCCCCGTGCAGCCATAGGTCACACCCATGACCATTGCTGCACGAGGGAGACAATAAGTCACTACTGTGACTGCCATATGCAACCCCGTGACCCATTTTTTCTTTAATTCATTAAATTATTACATGTCATGTGCAAGAAGGACGACTCGAAAACCTAAACCTAAAATATACTACAAATAGAGCGAGTAAGTAGGGTGGCAGCTTATTGATACACTAGGACTCATTCCGAGATAGAGAAGAGATAGAGAGAAAAAAGGGGAGAAGAGAAGAGAACATAGAGAGTCAGGTGAGGAAGAGAGAAACACAACAACAAGGTGAAAATAGAGTGAACATTTGACCATCTGGGGGAGAGCCAAGCAGAAGTAGAAGGTGAGAGCCAATGCAGGAAGCTTGAGAGGGGCACGAGATCATCGTCTGATCTGTATTTGCTTATTTTGTTCTTTATCTGTTGCATTGTTTCTTGTTATTTTACTTGAATCATTATTCTGTAGCTTAATCGACTCTTATTTTGTAGCTTTTGATAGTTGATTTGGTAATTTACTTGCTTTATTGCTTAAATACTTCTCTTATACTGAAAAAGATGAGATTGAAGTATTGAATATAATGAATGTTGTTATTTCCATGATGGGATAATCTTTTCTTTTTCGTGAGGATTGATGTAGCTATTTTAGTCAGATATGCATGATTGAGGGACCGTGTTATTGTCTTATGTTTGCTATACTTTTTGAACTGGATGGATGTAATAGCATGATCAAACTTTGCATCATTTTGGGATTAAACGAAGGATCGAGAGAAGAAGTTTAATATAGAACGAGAAACTATAGACGCTTAGGTTAAGAACTAGAAATATATTAACTTAAATGGTAATTAGCAGTCAGGTTTCCTTAATTAATTCGAATGATAACTGTTAAATACGAAAGTTAAACTTATTTTATTATTTGAGTTGATCTTAGAATCCAACTGTTAATTTTAATAAGACGACTACCCAATCGTTTTCCCTTAGTCATGCATAGGGGACTAATTAGTAAAATTAATTCTCAAAAGTTTTCCACTTTGATTAATCTTTTCATTTTTGCTTTCGGTTCTGTTTATTTTTTAGTTTAATTTTGTGATTTTCTTTAAAGCCTTCTCTTAACAAATCGGATAGGGTGTTTAGGATTGCATTTGTTTTTATTTTTGTTCAAGGTTAATTTAAGTGAACCAATTTCACCTTCGTAAAAGACGACCTTGGGTAATCAACTACAACAATCTCATATACTTACAAGTAGGATAGCCTAGGTATTTTCAGAACTTATTTTTGGCACAACAAGTTTTTGATGTCGTTGTCGGGAAGGTGTTTAGTGCTTGCACTTAATTTAATTTTTATTGTTTTGTCAAATTTTTTGTTTGTTCATGTATACATTTTTGTTCATTTTATTTCAATGAATTGTTTTAGCAGTTTTTGTTACTAATTCAGTGTTGTCTTTATTTTTTTTATGCAAGGAATGAGATCTCAGGAAGGCAAACTTGCTCCCTTTGTTGAAGACATACATCGGATAAGAGGACCTTAAAGGGACTTTGAAGACAATCTTAACGAACCCAAACCTGAAGATCAAGAGGTAGGTGAAAGGCAGTTAGTAATGAAGGAGTATGCTAGACCAGTAATTGGTACTACCACTTGGTGCATACATTTGGGAGAGGCAACTAAAAACTATGAGTTGAAGAGCATCCATTATAATATGCTGTCATCTTTCTATGGGGCTCCCAATAAAGACTTTTTAAACTTCATTTGGGAATTCTACGCCATTCTTCAGACATTTCCTTTGGACGACCTAAATGAAGATCAACTCATGATAAGGTGCTTCCCATACACATTGAAGGATTGGGCCAAGGAATAGTTAATGCCCTTCCATTCGGTTCATTGACTATATGAGAGGAAGTGTACAACAAATTCAAGGAAAGTTCTATTCCCATCAGAAGACTTCCGAATTGCAGACAAAGATAGCTACTTTCACTACGATGGAGGGAGAGCCGTTCCATGAGGCGTGGGAATACTTCAAACTTCTACTAATTTAGTTTCCACACCGTCACTTTCCACTCCACATCTATAACCCATTCTTTTATGACGGATTGACACGACAGTGTCAGTACACAGTGGACAATACAACTAGAGAAGATATGAGAGAGAAGATGGCCGAAAAAATGTATGAAATCTTTGAAATGTTAGGGGTCAATTCTCAATAAAAGAGCATGAGGGGAAGAAGAGCTAGATTCATAAGGTGAGCTCGAATCGAGAATTGGATATGCAATTAGCCGAGTTAACAAGGCATATAAAAATGCTAACTATAAGACAACCCAAAAATGTTTTAAATCAAGAGGTATGTGGTATATGTGGAACTTGTGGTCATGAAGCTAATGTTTGTACATATTCTTGTGAGCCTTTTGTAGATGGGGAAGACCAAGTGAACTTAATGAATGGTTTTCAATCAAGGGAGCAAAATGATCTGTACTCAAACACCTATAACCTTGGAGAAACTACCCTAATTTTTCATAAAAGGCCAACAATCCACTAGTATAGCCCTAACCATAATATCAAAATTTTCAGAGGCCAAATTATCACCAAGGGCAATCCTTACTTCAAAACCCACCAAGCAAGCCTTCTTTGGAGGAAAGCTTGAATTTTTTTAATTCATGCCACAATTCAAAATTAAGAAATGAACAATAAAAGGTATGATTCTTTGGAGGCATCTGTGAAGAGGATTGAGATCTAAGTAGGGCAACTCACTGCTCAAATGTACACCAATAAGAAAGGGAAGTTGCCCAGTCAATCCGAGCAAACCTAAGCAGTTACTATTATGAGAAGTGGTTAGGTGATTGAAAATCATGTTGAGATCCTTTTTAATCTATCTAGTGCAGGTAATTAAGAGGAAAAGAGCCACACTAACGAAAAAGGTGGGCAAAATGAAGAAAGCAATAGGCACGACAAATTTTCAAGTCATGTTCAAAAAGGAGAAAAACTAGGGCATGCAATTAATTGTGTTGAAGGACCAAGACTGCATAAGGCGGATAATCCCTATAGACCACCGATCCTATATCTGAGCC
Source organism: Erythroxylum reticulatum (assembly GCA_025504915.1). NCBI lineage: Eukaryota > Viridiplantae > Streptophyta > Magnoliopsida > Malpighiales > Erythroxylaceae > Erythroxylum > Erythroxylum reticulatum. The sequence goes on from JANSVA010000009.1 coordinate 22,512,466, forward strand.
ACCTTAAGGAATTGAAACAAGATAATCAATTTTCTTATCTATATAATATGTTTTACAAAGTTAACATTAATCTGCTTTTGTTAGGTGTGATTATGAACATTCTAGCTTATGTGAAGTTATTCAAGGAACTAAGCACCAAAAAATAAAAGTTTGAGCCAAACGAGAAGTTAATAGTTTTAGAGGTTGCAAGTGCAATGCTTCAGCATCAATTACCCCCCAAATTGAAAACTAGGGAGTTTTCTTGTGTAATTATCAATAGGTAATGGTGATGAAGTTAAGGGTATGCTTGACCTTGGGCGAGTATAAACCTTATGCCTCAATCTATTTATGAGAAATTGGATCTAGGACAGTTAAGACCTACAATCATATGTTTGCAATTAGCTAATAGGTCAATCCTTTATCTAAAAGGAATAATGGAGTATGTTTTAGTGAAGGTTGGAGGATTGATTGTTTCCATAAACTTTGTTTTCCTAGACATAAGGGAGGTTAAAGAGTAAGGGAAATTGATAAGTGCTGCCAATTACTAGTCAATGCAATTGGGGAAGAGGTTGGGAATTTCTTAGAGAATAATCCTAATGAGGAGAAGAAAATAGTGGAATCAATCACTTTGAGTGGTCCACCTTGAGCATGACGGTTGAAGTGTCCAACTAAAAGACATTAAAGAAGCATTAAATGGGAGGCAACCCATGCAATTTCTATTTTGTTTTTCAATTAATTGTTTGTTATTTCTTTTTAGTGAAACTCGACTTAATCTGTTTGCTTTATGTACATTGGCCTACTTTTCAATATCTTCTATTTGTCTTCCTCACAGCTGTTCATCACTCCTCAATGCAGTATGCCATACTTATTGCCATGTTTTATACTGCATTGATGCAGCCACGGTTCATACTTTCGTATCGTATTTCTATCCTTGTTCTTTTTATTATTTTTACTGCTTGTCAATTTAATGTCTTTTGGTTTTAATGTTATTTTGTGTCGAAGATCCCTTTTTTACTTTTTTGTATCACATTAGGAACAATGTGATATTTAAGTGTGCGAGGAGTATTACTTAAAAATATATTTATTATTTGTGTATAGTGTGTTTGTTTTCCCATTTAATAGTTACGGATGCATGGTCATGCATAAACTTGATCAGGATTAAAAATGCATAATATGAATGAATGGGTATACTTGCATACTTAGACTGATTAACTTAGAATTTAGTTAAAAGGACATTAGCTTGTTGTGATATATGAATGGAATTTTTCATTTGGTAAGAATTTGAGCATTTTTTAACTATTAAGCACCATATTCAAGATTCTTTATTAAGAGTGTTCTTTCATGATTAACGAACTCTAGAAGTTGCTTGCAAATATTAGTTGAGATCACATAATCTTTTGTAAGTATTGAAATGATGAAGGCAATTAAGATTTACCCCTTTTGCTTAAAAGACCAGTATAATGTTACCCTTAGTGAGCCCCTTTAAGCTTAACTTGAAGCTTTTTCTTTCTTTAAACCTAAGATATGAGCCTTTGCCTTAATTTTTTCACCCTCTTTGTTGCACCTACCATAAGGTGAGTTAAACATTTGAAATGTTATTCCTGAGTTTAGGAAGTAATTGCTTGAAAAAGTATGGGGGAGAATAGTATATAGTTGGGTATTGCATTATGAATGGACATGGTTGTAGCAATTATCTCTCATATATATTTTCTTCTTTTGATTTCCTTGTTTTAAACAAATAAATTTTTAAAAAGAGAAAGAAATAAAAGAGAAAAGAGAGAAAAAGAAAAGGAAAAGAAATAAAAAAGAAACAAAGGAAAGAGAAGACGACCATAAAATGAAAAGAAGAGGAGAGACGTAAAAATGAGAAGTGTTAATTTTGTTAAATGAGAGGAAAGAATTGAGTGTTTTATGGTTCATTGTTTTGTATTATTTTAAATGCTCAATTTTTGTTATAGTTTTAATTGTGAATTTTTTTTTTACTACCTTTAGCCCAACCTCATCACAACTAAAATAAAGACCTTCAAATTGATCTTTGTGTTTGATATGAGTAGTGGAGATTGGATTGGTAAGCAAGCTTATGGTAAATGCCTCATATGAAATAAACAATGAGTGAATACATATCCTACCTTTGAATTCTTGAGAGGATGAAGAGTGGAGTGAGTATCTATCAAACTTGTTAATGTTTTTTAAATTGAAGTGCTTCTTGATTTTGGCTAAATATGTGAAGAATAGGTTGTTCATGGAGTATTATGAGTTTCAAGTTCTCAGGTTGTTTTATTGAAATGATCGTTGATATCTTTGACATTATTTGGGAACATTGTTGTTTTCATTGTTTGTTCTTGTATAGTCTAGTGTTCTTTATTTTGCTTGAGGACAAACACAGTTTAAATGTGGAGGAATTGTTGTGTCTAACTCTGTTGAATTTTGCTTGCATTCATACCTTGATTTTCGTTATAAATTCTTATGTTTTTAATCCAAATTTATGGTGAATTGAGTGAGAATGGTATGAATATTACATGAATGTTAATTGGATTGTCTTATAAATGTTACATGAAAATTAGAATTTTGCATAAAAATGGGTATGACACGTTAATAACATGTCACACCCAAAATTACATGTCGTGACCATGTAAGTCATGAGTGTGACATTATATGGTCACACTAGTGACAATGTAACTCACGGGTGTGCAGCTATGGTCACGCCTGTGACCATATAACTTATCGGTGTGCCGTGATGGTCACGAGGTGACAATGAGTCACATTCGTGACTGCCATATGCAACCCTGTGACCTATTTTTCCTTTAATTCATCAACTTATTACATGTCAATGTAGAGGGATAAGTTGAAAACCTATACCTAAAACAAATTACAAATAGAACGAGTAAAGAGGGTGGTAGGTCATTAATACATTGGGACTAATTTTGAGATAAAGAAGAGATAGAGAAAAAGCAAGGAAGAAGAGAATAGGGAGAGTTAGGTGAGGAAGAGAGAAACACAGCAACAAGGTGAAAATAGAGTGAGCATTTGACCATTTGGGGGAGAGCCAAGTAGAAGCAAAAGGCGAGAGCTAATGCAGGAAGCTTAAAAGGGGCAGAGATCACCATTCGATCCTTGTTTGCTTATTATGTTCTTTATCTGTTGCATTGTTTCTTGTTATTTTACTGGACTCATTATTCTGTAGCTTAATCGACTCTTACTCTATAGCTTTTGATATTTCATTTGGTTATTTAGTTGGTTTATTGTTTAAATACTTCTCTTATATTGATAAAGATGAGATTTAAGTATTTGAATATGATCAATCTTGTTATTTCCGTGATGCGCTGATCTCTTTTTCTTAAGGATTAATTTAGCTATTTTAGTCAAATATTGATTGAGGGATTATGTTATTTTCCTATGTTTGCTATAGTTTCTGAACTGAATGGATGTAATAGCATGATCAAACTTTGC
>JANSVA010000009.1:22525208-22564964 GCA_025504915.1 Erythroxylum reticulatum
AATAGCATGATCAAACTTTGCATCATTTTGGTATTAAATGAAGGATCGAGAGAAGAAGTTTAATATGGAACAAGAAACTATAGACGCTTAGGTTAAACAATATAAATATATTAACTTAAGTGGTAATTAGTAGTCAGGTTTCCTTAATTAATTCGGATGATAACTTGTTGAATACAAAAGTTATTCTTAGTTTATTATTCGAGTTGATCTTAGAACCTAATTCTTAATTTTAGTAAGACGACTACCCAATCATTTTCCTTTAGTCATCCATAGGAGATTAAATTCGTGAAATTAACTCTCAAGAGTTTCTCAATTTGATTAATCTATTTGTTTTTGCTTCCGATTAATTATGTTTACTTTTTAGTTTAATTTTGTGATTTTCTTTAAAGCCTTCACTGAACAAATTAGGATATACTGTTTAGGATTGTATATGTTTTTATTTTTAAGGTTAATTTAAGTGAACCAATTTCATCTCCATGGGAGATGACCCTGGGTAGTCAACTACAACTACTTTGTATATATGCGAGTAGGCTAACCTAGATATTTTTAGAACTTATTTTTGGCACAAAAACAACCCAGTAAAAATTGGCGCAATTATTTGGGAACTATATTAGTTTCTTAGTTTCTTTGTGATATTTTACAGTTTATTGCTAATCTCTTATCTTGTATAACTTGTACTTCTTAGACAAATGAATTGCAATATAATCAAGAAATTGAGAAGACAATGCATCGTTTAAGAGAAAGCAATCAATCACTTCCAAAAGTGAAACTTGAGATAGATCTAACAATTGGTGAAGACTTTAATTTTTGAGAAGTTGACAAAACGATAACAAATCCTAACACTAAAACATTGAGTGAGTTAGCGATACCAAATTCTAATCAACAATCCTTTTGCATAAGATTTCCAATACTACTATAAGAAGTTAGAGAATTATAATTAATTTAAGGGCTTCGACAACCCAATCAAAGAACCATTTAGCTAGAGTCCAAGTGATGTGGAGCCTTGTAAAAAAAGGTGAGCCATAACGTGAAATGGAAAATGGAAACTTTTTCTTGAAGAGTATCAATATGAGAAAGAATAAAGGCAAAGATTTAATTACAAAATTGGTAGTGAAAATTCTTTTGTTGGTATTCATGATGATAGTGCGAATGTTTGAAAACAGTAGTACTTTTACCCAATAAGAAGGGAATGTTACATCTGATGTTAGGAAAAGAAGAAGACAGGTGTCTAATTTTCTCACACCACAAATAACTCCTGGAGTTCAGCTTTCAATCCGTAGTGTCTTACAATATAAAGAAACGACTCATAATATGGATATGACAATGGCTAGATAGTGGTGTGATTCAAGTGTATCATTTAATGCTTCCCAATCTTATTATTATCAACCTATAGTAGATGTTATTTCCTTTTACGGTCCAGGATACAAATCTCCTTCAATTGATGACTATAAAGGTAAACTTTTGAGTAGCTCTGTTTATGAAATTAAAAGTTATTTTGATAAAAGAATAATGTCTTAGTTGGGTGTTCAATCATATGTGACTATTAGACAAATAAAAGATAATAAATGTATAATTGACCACATTTATACCTGATATTTGAGGGATTTTTGGCTGATATTTTGTAATTTTATTGCATATTTGGTACTTAATTTGCTACAAGCATGTTTATAGGTTATAATTGCCTTCATTGACCAAACAAAGAAGAATTTGGATGAAAACACAACATAAAACGAAGATTTAAAGCAAATAAGGGATACAGACTATGTATAAGCCTAATTACTTCACTTAAGTTATGTAGAATTATGAATTTTGGATATTTTGGATTATACACAGTCTAATATACGACCATATATTAGACCGTTTATCTTTTGGAACCTAAAAATTACTATAAAAAGAAGTGTTCAGAGGCAAATTAGGAGGAGTAGGTAGCTTAAGGGCCGATTTTGATTTAGATAAGAAAACACAAAGTAATTATTGAAAGATCCATCAGAATATAAGATTAAACCTCTAACTTGCAAAAATAGTCCATAGGGGACAAACATGGACATTTAGAATTATAAACTCATCGTTTCCAATTCATTTTTCTCTCTGCTTATATTTGGTTTCGTGTTCTATCATGTTTAACTAATTTTTTTTAGTGCCTAGGTTAGATGAACCCTAGTTTTGTGCAATAACATGCTTTGATTCTTTTATTAATGCAATTGTTTGCATTGATATATTATAATTTAATTATGTGTTTATTATATATTCTAATAGATATGAAATATTATTGAATAATCTAATTTCATAACACAGAGATTGAGAAATCCTGTGTGTGAAAGAGGCCTCCATCCAAGTATAAGAAGTAAAGAAGTGGCAGGAGGTAATTGAAAAAGATGAGCCAGAAACCTTTGTCCAGAAAAAGTGGAAAAAGAGTTGACAAAGGTGGTTGAGGAAGAAATGACAGAGGAACCAATTAATGAAACTACTAATGAGGCATTGGTAGTGACCTTGAGTATGGAGGGTTCCCACTTTCACAAAGAAAAATTGTTTGAGTCAACCGACGATTCATGGAGTTTTTTATATCCTTTTTTATTAACAATTTGTCAGTAAAAAGGGCATTAATGCATGTAATTCAATTTATTAATGTGATAAATTATGTCCTTGTTATTATCTTGCAACAAGTAGCTTATGTATAGGCTATAAACCTTTATGCAAAAAAAAAATGGGAGCAAACCACTAATCATAAACCCATGATGAGGGTAAACGTGCAAGTTATGTTGAGCTAACGATGTTAAAGAAGTGCTACATGGGAGGTGACTCATAAGTTTGTTTTAGTTTTATTTTAGTTTCCATATTATTTTGTTTTAGCTTTTATGTTAGTATAGATTTTAATTAATTAATTTTTTGACGTGTTTCATAATAGAAAGATTAAGAATCTTGGAAAGAACTGCACATAATTAACATGTTAGGGTGTGAGTGTTTATGATTTATAACGTTAAAGCACAAAATTTTCATGTTTGAGTGTTGATTTTTAAAGTTGCATACATTTAGAGAGTTACACGTTTTCATACACACCTGTGTATCAAAATATGTTGGTAATTCAGTGATGTATACAATTTGATGCACGACACTCCCGTGAGACACCTTAAAAAGCCCTAACTTTTTAGATTTTTCTTTCTTTCCTTTCCTTCTCTCGTTGTCATCATCACTTTTGTTTTCTCCAACCCCAATTTTTGCATTTTTCTTGCCATCTATCAACACTCAAGTAAGTACTCTTATTAATTTCAACTGTTTATGCCTAGTTAATTAGGTCTTTTGCATTGTTTAGCTTAATTATGGGTGAAAATATTTGAATTGAGAAATAGGAGATTATGTTAGTTATTGTTATCTATTGCCTAATTATAGTTTAATAGTTATTATTTTCGATACCCAATTGATTTTCTAACTTAATTTGATAAATTGCATGAAATTTGGGTGAAAATTTAGCCTAATTTGCATAACGTTGTGATTTTTGCTTACTAAGCATTTAATTATGATAATTTGTGCATTTAAATAGGTTAATTAGTTAATTCCAATCTTAATTAAGATCGGTTTTATGTTTAATTGCATGAATTTATTGTTTACTTGCGTCAATTTTGTATAATTGTGACTTTAGGTTTTTTATTTCAATTTTAGAGTTAGAATTGTAAGTTAACAATTAATTTAGTTTAACTTGTTGATTACATAATTTCTAAGCATACCTTCGTAATTTATATGTCAATATTCTTACATTCGTTTAACCTTATAAGCAAAAGACAAGATTACAACATGAAAAGGAAACTTTAAGAAAAGACAACAAGGTGAATCCTCTACTACAGTCTAGCCCTCATAAAGGCTGTGGATATTACCATTGAACGTTGGGGCCCGGTAGGAATAATATTAGTGGTTGAAGGATAAGAAATTTAGTAAAATCAAATATATCGACTGGAAGCATTGGAGTAGGTTTGCTTAGCCTAATATGTTAGAGAGCTTGTGGAAGTAGGAGCATGGTCCCGATTCTTTGAAATCGTGAAACCTTCATTTAGAGATCTCACCTTAAAGGTCCTCTCTACATTCTTTGTGGAGAAGGGATGCTACGACGGGGATTGCCTGAATACAATCCAGTTCAAGATGATGGGGGAGATGCATTAGATGAGCTACATCGAGTTCTCCATCACCATGGGTCTGTACAACCAGGAGTACATTGGGACACTAGAGTAACTTTTTTACGGACCAAGTTTCAATTTATTCGGCATCAAACTAAAGACAAGAAGACCAATGTGTTGGACCTTACGTAAGCCAACTGGATGTATTTTATCGGCTACCATTGAAGTTGGAGATGATGACCATGGTAGCATTTAATCTGACAGTGATGCAACCCATGAGCACGGTATGTTGATGTTAGGGTCCCATCCTAGACATCTACAGACTTATTAGGGAACCTAAGGAGCCAACAGAGGAGGGGGGAGATGGGGAGGAGGCACCACAACCACAGTCACTGCCATCTCAGACTAATGGGATTGCACCGGAGGATCGGGACCAACTGGCGATAACTCGACTAGAGAGATAGCAGGAGGAGCTTATGAAGAGGATGAGCAGACTCTAGACCTCAGTTGGATGGATGGGAGATTTATTGTTACTGATGATGAACCGTCAGGGCATTACTTTCTAGCCACCATAATCCAACATGGGCTCTTTTCTATCAGCTCCTCTACAACTCGAGGACCTTCCACTGTTAAACAAGTCTTAGTCATGACATGAAAAAAGTATATGCTTAACTATTGTATCTTTTCTTTTCCTTTTTAATTGTGTGTTTTTCTTATTCCTTTTCTTTTGTTTAAACATTAATGTTAATGTTAATGTTATTTTATTTTTACTTTTATTAGTTTTATTTTCATGTTCTTTTTATCCCTTTTTCTTTATATTTTGCAAGGATTTAGTCTAAATGAAATGGAATAGAAATTAGAAAATTCTTCATATTTAGGAAGTATCACTAAATCCTCTCACTTATTCTAAATGTTGATATTATGTACATTGGGGACAATGTACAATTTTAAGTGTAGGGAAGGGTCTAATGAATTTTTAACGATTTCTTTAAGCTTATTATAATCTTGATTATTAAATTTTATGAATTGATATTCTGACTTAATTGAAAGTTATCCATTAATACTTTATTTCGTTGTTCAATATTGATTGAATTGGTATGCAAAAGGATGATAGTTAGAATAAAATTGCTTTTATAAGTCATAATTTTTAGTATTCATTGAAATAATCAAATTGAATGAAAATAACATACTATTTACAAACATATATACTCATCCTTTTCGTGAGCTTTTAAGTCTAAAAGCGAAATTTCAAAATTTTTTAGCTCTTTTATTTCTTTCATGTATGTTATCATTTATAGTTGAACAATTCTAGAACTTGCTTTCATTATACATATTGAGATCATATTTTTTTAAATTGGAATCATTAAGTTGATAAAGGCACTTAGTTGCCTTAATTTATGTTAACCTATTTCTTTGATTATTACCCTACCTTAAATTTATTTTTAGGAATAACAAAGTTGAGCTTTAACCTTTTAACTGATTAAAACTACATATTAAACTTTAACTTATTTTTGTTTTAAGCCTTTTTAATTGTTTTGAACTCTAAAGGTTATTTACATTATGTGTTGTTGGAACTTGAAAATCTTGAAGGACCCGTTATTTCTTTAATTGTGGTACTGAATGCTCAAAATTATTGTGATGATTAAAAAATGAGCATAAGAAAAATTATCAATAAATATATGGTACCAATGGAGTTGCAATGAAATGACCTGTATATCTATACACAAGTTTATGTAATTTTTCTTTTGTAAATTTCCTTAAGTTTAACCCTTTTATTTATCCCAATCATACCATGCTTAATCATCATTACAACCCATATAAAGACCTTTTGATTTTTATTTCTAGTTTATACATAAATGGTGGAGATATGGTTAAATGCCTAAATTTGGGCCAAACTTTTTTAGGTTCGAACAATTTAGGGCCAAACATTTTAACCTGCTTAATTAAGGTCTAAATGCTATCAAGTTTGTTCAATGTTAGGCTACTTTAGATAAAAATTGAGCAGTGTCATACATGTTTCATTAAGTCAATTTGGAGAGGTTAGGTGGATTTAGATGTCATGTAAAAAACACACGTGGATTTAAAAAAAAGAAAATTGTTTTACATTTTTACTTAAAACCCTAAATCCCCAAATATTCACCCTCTTTCTTTTGAAAACTTAGCAAAAAGGGTTTTTTCATCCAACGTCTTGCCTTTTCATGCATCATCACTTTTGATCACTCTAATCCCTCTCGTTAATCCACATTATAACTTTTGAAAACCATGAATAGGACAACTGTTGAGGCTCTTGCATCAAGGCTCTACTTCTATTACTCTCTTAGCTGTGAACTCATTGGGGATCTTACTAAAATTAAAGGGTTGATTTTCCTACATTCCTTTGAATTTAAAAATTTTCATATATGGCAAAAGAATGTTCTTGTTTGAGTGGAAGGATTTTTACTTATTTGTTCTATTATGTGCTACTAAGAATTTAAACCTTGTGGAGAAGCATGAACATGTTTTGATACCTTACTTGTTCTCCTCAATTTTTAATCTAATTCTTAAAATTATTTCATCAATAGTAACCTCCTAGCTTTTCACCGGATTGTAACATTGCATCATGATGAGTTGGGCCAGGTACTTCTTTAGTGACTAACTTTATTCTTGAAATGTTGTTGAAATCTTATAATTAGATAACTTTTTAGTGCAAGAAACACTTCTTAACTTACTGCTTCGCAACTATCTGCATTACAATTTATATGATCAAGCTGGAGAAGATGAGATCAAAGGCCCTACGATTTGAAGCTCATTTAAACCATTAGGCAAGTTTTCACTTTTTAACTATAAGAAAATATAGTCTCTTGTATGTAACATACTTATGCTTATGAAGTTATAGTGTGTATATATGGTGATCAAGACCCATTCACAGCAATAAGGAGTTGAATGTATAAATACTTATGAACTGTACGGAAAACCAATTTTTTAACACTAAATTTCCATACCAAAATTATTCATCAACATTAATCTTAAAAAAATTCTTGGAGGCATACATTTGCTTCTTGGCATTGACCTTTTTCTCTTTTATTAAATTGGAGTCTTAGAGTTGCTTTTTGGATGATGACAATGTTTATTTCTGCTGCATTAATATTCTAAATGTTTGAATATATTAAGGTTGTTCTATCTTAGGATGTTGACAACCACATATGAATGGTATCTAAGGAGATAGGGGACATATATTCCACAAACAAACCACATATTGCTTTTAACTTAAGAATTGCCTTCTACCTTAACATGTATAACGAGGTCATATACGCACTTAGGTTTCCCCCAAATTCCTAAAAGGAGAAGGAAACTATTGAGAAAAGGAGGGAGAGACAGTGACAGGAGCTTGCAAAGCACATAGTTGAAGAGGATGATGATGAGTTCTGAGCAATCTTTTGCTCAAGATGTTTCCTTTCACGATGAAAATGCCCTCTAAGTAATGATAAAGTGTTGTATGTCTTGCTTACAAGGAATTGTGGCCTAAGATTTAAATTGTTGTCTTGGATAAAAATATCCTTGATAGCTTGTTAAATTTCTTTGAGATACAAACTTGAATGTGATCGCTTTGGCAACATATTTGTGATTATCATCTTTCTAAGAAACCATTAGTTCCTATCCATGCAAATGAGATAGATAAAGATGGAAAATATTTACACCTCAATGGTTATAGTTGGATAACTATAATTCCATTGCTTAACTTGGGCTTTAATTAAGATGGCCTCTATGCTAAAGTATTGATTAGCATCGATGTTTACAATTCTTCTTGACAATTTCCATCGAATGTTTATTGGCTGAATTAACTTCCATCTGCTTTCAGGTAAGTGTTTGTTACATTGGAAAATTGAATGGTAGAGAGGTTTTCGACTCAAATATTGATGGAACTCCCTTAAAATTTTGCCTAGGTAATGTTTGACAAATGAGATCTTGATTTGGAAAATATGAGTATATTCACATATATCCTCTTGTGATCCTCATTTGACTTGCGTGCATTCTTTCCTTCAGGAGGGAATGAAGTTTTAGATGTATGGAATGTTGGCATTGATTGTATCAACCTGGCAGTCCTTATTGCTCATTCTTTGTAATAATTCTTACTATTAGTTACTATAAGGGAAAGATGCTATTCATGTGTTAGTTTTGTTGTATGATTTTCAGGTATACAAGTTGGTGAAAAAAGACAACTTCTTGTTCCACCATTGATAGGGTAAGATACTCATTACCTCTAAATGTATTATACAGAAAATGTAGTTTCTCTTCATTTCTTTCTTCTGGGGATCAGTCCGTTTGTTCATATACAATGTATGGTGATGTAGTTACAGGAATGAAGGAGATGGCACGAAGAATATGCCACCAAACTATTGGCAGGTATATGATATTGAGTTGGTTAAAGTCCATTAATTGATCAATTTTGATTTGCTTCACCAAAATGAGGAATATTAGTGAAATGTGTGTTCCAGAAGCATAGGAAGTCAAGCAAAAAGCATGTTATTGTATTGATTCTGTAGTTGGAATACTGGGAGAACCAAAGCATAATGGTCGTGGAGGAAAGGGCATAAGAGGTCAAAGGAAATATGACCATTGTGGCAAGGATGGATATGTTCGGGACTATTGTTGGGACTTACACCCAAAGTTTCACCCAAAGCCCTCTCAGTCTATTAATATTTTAGAGGCTTCTGGTGGTTTTACCTTAACAAATGGAAACAAGGTGGCTTCTGAAGAAGAATATGCAGCTTTTCTCCAATATTAAGTAGCCAAGCAAGCAACCATACTAATTACGTCTTTTTCTCACCTAGGTAATCACACGACTTGTATATCGTGCTTTGTTAAACCTTATGTTATAGATTTAGGAGCCACTAATAATATTACAGGTAACCTATTTTTTATATATATCAAATACTCATTTACCAGACTCACATTAACTTATTATTGCTAATGGTACCATTGCTAGTATAAATAGGGTTGACATTACATTTCCTTCTCCTTTAATGACATTACTAACAACACTATATATTCTCAAATTTTCCTTTAACTTAATGTTTGTTAGTAAAATAACTAAATCATTGAATCATTGTATCTCTTTATTCCGTTATTATGTTGTTATCCAAGATTTGAAGGCAAAGAATATAATTGGAGGAGGGCATAAATATGGAGGTCTCTATTATTTTTCAGTTATTCAACCGCCTACTCAGCTATTCCTTCACCCCTCCAAATCTATAGTCTCTTGGTCACCCATCCATCCAAAAATTAAAAAAAAAAGATTCCTAATTTGAACTCAAATATGCATTTAGATTGCGAATCTTATAAATTAGGAAATTTCATCGTGTTGCTTTTCCATCTAAAGTTAATAATAAAATCGAAAGCCTTTTTGTGTTAGTTCATTATGATATTTGCGGTCCATCTCACATTATCTCAAAACTCAAATTTTGTTACTTCGTTATTTTTGTTATGATTAGTCTAAAATGACTTGGCTATATCTAATGAAAAAACATTTCGAATTGTTTTCTCTTTTCTAATCCTTTTACTCTGAAGTCAAGACTCAATTTGGTTGTCCTGTTCGTATCCTCAAAAGTGATAATGCCAAAGTATGTTTTCTGAATCCTTTAAGTTTTATATAAAAAAATTGTGGTATGATTCACCAATCTTCTTTCTCTCTCACACCACAACAAAAGGGTGTTGTTGAAGAAAAATTGGGTATGTCATAGGAGTTGCTCAAACCTTATTAATTGAGATGAAGGTTCCTAAAAAGTTTTAGAGTGATGTTGTCCTCACTATTTGCTATCATATTAATAAAATGCTATCCAACACTCTCAAAGGTCAGATCCTTTATACCATTATGTTTCATAATACCCTACCCTTTTGTTCCCTCTTTTGCCTTATGTCTTTAAATGTGTCTATTTTGTCCACTAACTAAAGCCAGGTGTTGACAAATTATCTCTACGTGTATCTTCCTCAATTACTCAAGGTCACAAAAACGCTACTATTATTACAGCCTCTCACTTAAAAGATTCTTTATATGTGTAGTTATGACATTATTTAAGAACATTGCATACTTTTCTGGGAGTCAAGATGCCAAAAGCTTTCGTCATTATTTACTCTCACTTTTTGACAACTCCTCGAATAATTGGCCTAAAAGTTCAAACAATTCACTTACAAATTAAGATCCTCCATATCTTTATCAATTATCTCGATTAAATTGAAGGTTTTATGTTGATTATTCTGAAACCTTTGCTCCTGTGGCAAAAATGGTGTCAGTCTATATTTTTATCTCCTTGGCCATAACTTATTCTTGGCCTCTCTACCAACATGACATAAAAAATGCATTCATGCATGGTAATCAAGAACAAATAATCTATATGGAGCAACCTACACGGTTTGTAATAGGGAGAGTTTGAAAAAGTGTGCACATTGAAGAAATCTTTATATGATTTAAACTATCTCCTAGAGCAAGTTTTGAACAGTTTAGTTCAGTTGTGAAGAAATTTGGTCTCAAGCAGTGTAGGGTGGACCATTCAATGTTCTATCAACATATAAGATACGGTAAAATTCTATTGATCATATTTGTTGATGTCATTGTTATTATTGGTGATGATCAAAACATAATTAATAGATTTAAGGAATTCTTGTGACAACAATTCCAAACAAAGATCTTGGTCTAACAAAATATTTTTCGGGAATTGAAGTTGCAAGATCTAAAGATGGTATTTGTATCTCTCAACACAAGTATATTCTTGATATCCTATACGAAGTTGGCTTGATGGGATGTAAATTGGGGTCCAATGGATCCTAACATCGAAGTTGATGTAAACCAGGTAGAACTCTTAAAAGATCTAGGAAATCGTAAGAGATTGATTAGAAAATTAAATTATCTTATAATTACTACACATGACATTTTATTCTCTACAAGTAGTAAGTCAATTTATGTAATCCCCTCGAATTAACAATTGGAATGCAACTATTCAAATCTTGAAATACTTTAAACACAACCCTGACAAAGTACTCTTATATAAGAGCCATGGACATTCTTCAATTAAGGACTATGGTAATGCTGATTGGGCTAATTCTAGGACTGATCGACGATCAACTACATGAAATTGCGGGTTTGTTGGCGGCAATCTAATTTCATGAAAAAGCAAGAAGCAAACGATAGTTTCTTGTTCAAGTGCAAAATCATAATACAAAGTCATAACATATACAACTCAAGCATTTGTCTAGGTAAAATATGTTGTAAGAACTTGGATTTCAACAAATTCAACCTATGGGGCTAATTTGTAATAATCAAACAGTCATTTAGCTTCTAATCTAGTTTTTCATAAAAGGACAAAACATATTAAGGTAAGTAAAATTTACTTTCATCATATGTAAACTTTTAACTTGCATTTACACGTAATGTTGAAACTGACATGAAACTACTTTGGTTTCATTCTTTGACTTTCACTATTCCTGTCTTTTTCCTTTTCCTTCTATACCACGACATTGAGAAAACGAAAAGAAACCAAGAATTTGACAGATTAATTAAAGACGGTCAGTTGCTAGATTCGCATTCCCATAGAAGGGTGTGACGCCTATTGACTAGCAAAGCAGGCATGAATCCTGTGTTGGACCAAAGTTCGACAAGAAGGGCATTCCTTCATCACTTGTTTTTCATGGAGCTCATTGCAATTTGTGCAAAGTACCTGATGTGCACATGGGAGGAAAACCACTGACTTCTCCTCAGATAAGCACATAACGCACTCCCTCTCCCTTTTCAAGCCTCCAGTTCCAAAGCCTTCAAAAGTTGTGACCTGTAAAGAGTCCTGGTCGTCATCCATAGCCAGGTCAACAACCTTACTATCAGTAGTGCCATAGTTCCCATCGAATACCCTCATAAGAGCAGCTCTTGTTGAAGCATTTGACTTCAGTTTCAATTCTGATATCTCACTCTCAAGATTCTTGATGTCTTCCATATGCTTCTTTAAATCATCTTCAGTTTTTTGTATGATTATATCCTCTTCTGTATTTGCTACAGTTTCAAGTTGCAACCGTTCCTTCATTATAGATGCAGCTTGCGAAAGCAACGTTTCTTTTTCTTTCCTTTCATGTTTGCATTTGGCCTGCAAATCCTCAAACAAATGTAGAAGTCAGAATAAATATCACTCAAATATGACATATCAATAGTTAGTTTTGGGGTATTTACGAAAACAATGCAACCCACTGGCCGGATTCGTCTTGCACTTGACAAACCAAAAAACGTCATGAGGGCTTTGTGTTATCTCATTTTATTGGAAGGAAAATTTTGAAAAAAATAAAGGCCTTGTGGTACTTGTCACCCATATGTTTTTTTAGAGAAAAGAAGTTTCATATGGTTGAGGCCATCACAATTTATTGGTTGGCTATGGCATCTCATACTCAAAAAGTTTACCTCAGTTTGGTTCTGCCTATTTTTTTCCTTGTCTACTTCTTGCTGCAGCTCAGCCACCTTCTGTTTCTGAGTCTTGAGCTCTTCATGTAACAAGCCCTTCTGTCCCGCCCAAGACTGAATATTTTTAAGGACCTTCTGCTCCCTCTCCAATGCTGCCTGACAACTCACAGCTGACTCTACAGCTTTAGCTTTAGCAGTTTTCATATCCTTTTCCAGTCGAATCTGTTCTTCCTCAAGCCGGCAACCAGTAGAAAAGGCCTTTTCTACCTGAGCATTGGCATTCTTTAGGCAAAATTCTATCTCCGACAGCCTCTTCATGGTGTTCTCTTCCAAGATTTTCTTCTCCTTTTTAATCTGTTCAGCTTCTCCCTTCTCCTTTCTTAATGCTTTGAGCTCAGGCATGTCCTTTAGAAGCCTAGCACAAGCCTCTGCGACCTTCTGATTGGCCCAGTCTGTGCAACTCTGAAGCTCATTCTGTAGATCCTGAACCTGAGTAACCAACTTCAGAATCAGTTCATCCTTCTCATCTTGTGGGACATACTTCTCCAAAGACTTATCATAAGGAATTACAGCAAGGCAGTCAGCTATCTTAGGATAAACAGAGGGGTTTGCTTCAGGCAGTGAAGAAAATTTATTTTCTTCAGAAGCCAGAAACAGGGTATCTGCTCTGGATGGTGCAGATACAGTACCCATTCTAGTTGAATTTGAGGAGTCATTTGTCGCACCGAGAACAGATTGAACAGTGACAGGAACAGGATAGCATCTATCTGTTTTAGGGGTTTCTGTTTTAGCATTCTCCTTTAAAGAATCGTCTTTTGCATGCACATCAGGTAATTCAGATGAACCCTTCACCCCTTTATCCAGAAGAAAACCACCAATAGTAGCAAGGTGTCCAGCTCTGAAAGCCTGTTTACTATAATACTTTTGAAACCTGTCAAAGGACTTGATCCGAGGTACATTTTCTTTCTTATTATGAACCTTACAACCATGCTTTACTATTCCTGCAGAGGCAGATGCTTGAGATTTGGGCTGGCCAGATTCCCAAGCAGGATTCAAGGATTTTTCTGATGCCAACCCTTTAAGAGCAGAAGGATTTTTAAGGATTGGAAAATTCCGTAAAGTGCTAAACTTGAGTTTTTCAGGCATATTACATGGTGCAATTTCTATTGAGGAATTAGGAATATTGGGTCCCTTGGGGTTCTCACAACTAGCTTCAGAACTTTGGGCTTCTGACATCAAGTGAGTAGTGTCATTAGGATAATTCTCACCTGGGACCTGGTCACGTTTAGATTCATTCATTAGACTGCCTTCCAAGGTGCAGGCTTGTGATATGTTCATATCGCACATTATCAGCCACCACATTACCTCCCCAATAGACAATGATGGCTTAACCTCCCGAAGGATATTAACCATCTCAATCATCGTGTATTCCGCCATCTGCTGCAAATTCTCAAATACAATGTCTCTTGAAATATCTACACACTTTTCTTCATTCAATGTAGTCAGAGCATCATTTACAATGTTTGACACAAGGTCTTTACCCCTGCGGTAAAGGCCTAGCCTTGATATAGCCTTTTCAGCAACATCTGCAGCATATCCACACTCCACTATCTTATTGATTGCACTCTGGAAGATTAACCGTAGATTAGAAAACAATAGCCCTTCAAACTCTGTTGCAATGGGGTCAGTCCAATCATCAAGGTCAGACTCTTCTCCTGTCAGTTTAAGTAGAGACGGCCCTACTTCCACACTCTCAAGATCAGTCTGTAAATTTTGAGACTTCTCTTTTGATGACTCATATGAATGGTACTCATTCAAGGAAGATGATGAACCAACTGCATTTGGCATAGCATGATTAACTAATTTTCTCTTGATCTTACTCTCTTTGTCCTGCAGCAAAAGTGATGAGCTCCCCGACTTGCCGCTACTTTCCTCACTATCAGCCATTTTACCCTCTCTATGAAAGACGACGAGATATACACAGGAGTAGGACCACTGGCCTCTCTATCAATATACCCTATGAATGAAGAAAGTTAACAATGCGAAAGAAGCATTATATCTAATCATTAAAAGGTTTGGTGCAAAATCGAATACACAAATGATAAAATGCAAACACGATTCTCATACGCTCCCTTGAAACTAAAGGCGAAATAAAACATGGCATTGTACGACGAACTGACTAAGGATCATGATGGCAGAAAAAAAATACTATAGATATGTGGTCCGAAAATAGGAAAAGCCATACCAGTAGAGCCAGCAACAGATAAATGATCTATCAATGCTTCATCCTGCATAAAAGCAACACCGAGATTGATCAAAAGACAGACCTAAACAAACCCACGCAGTGCAAAAGCCTAACAACATACACATTACCTACACAGCCACATTGCACCCAACAATCAGAGAAGCCTACATAAAACCATCCTCCAAAAGTCGCTCAGAGCCATAAAAAACACAGCTTTACACCAAAAACCACCCAAAATAAACAACAAAATTATGGCAAAAACATAAAGAGCAGTACGTGCAACCTCTAACCAAGAAAAACGACACAGAAACAGGAAAAGGTCATTATTACTATAATATGAACAAAAGCACTGATAGAAAAAAATAAGGGGGCGTTTGTTTTTCACATGGGGAATTTCTGAGCAATTCCTTGAGAGCTGGCTATGTGCTTGGACAATGTAGTGAGTGGCTAGACATGTGTGGGTGGGTTTATATAGGGTTTTAAGTTAACCATTAGTTTGTCCTAATCAGGGGTTTTTGTAGTCTAGAGCTTAACCATGGTTATCAGCTTCACGTTTAACATCTTCTCCAATGTAATTTTGTGGATTCACTAATATCTTAATGATCCTCTGTGTGTGGGAGCATGCAAATGCAACTCTCTTCTTCACCTCTGCCCTTAACCTTGATTTATAGGTCTGATCTCCATCACGAGAAATGATTAAAAAATTTAATCAATTTATTAGTTCAATTATAAAAATTTTAAATATTTAATTTTTTTGGTCATTTTAAAACTTTTATGTTTGATTTAATTTAATAACTACTGATATTAAAAATCATCAATTTATTAATTAACTAATTAATTTTTATAAATTAATAAGTTTATATAAATTAAAATAAATTAATTAACTTTTATTTAAAATTTAAAATTTTAGAAAAGTAAGTATAATTTTTAATTATATTTATTTTTTAATCAATTTTATAATAAATTACTATTAATTGAACCTTTAAAATGATAATAACTTTTTATCTTATCTGTTTAATTTCAACATTATCTATGTGACGGAATGACCCTACGTTGCAATATCTTCAAGCTTATGGTTAGACTTTAGAGCATTAGAACTTTTAAAAGGGACTCAAAAGGAAAGTGCATCTAGGCATTTTCGTATCATTAATGTTAACGGTATCTAACATGCTGACAACTTACAATTTTCAACTATGTAATTAACGATCCTTATTGTTTTGTGCTTCCAGGCAACCTTTCTTGCTTCAATATGTCATTTTTTCTCCTTTGGTTTAGTTTTGTTATTTATCAATGCCTTTCAAGGTAATGCCGAATATTTTGATGTTGGTGTAACACATTTTAATATTGTACCTAGCAGATGCCAACATATCTTATTAGAGGATATGTCGAAGATCTGTTTCCTCAGACTTATTTTATAATCTGTTTGACAATTTCTCTTTAATAAAAAAGAAATATATTATTAAGATTTTCACAAAAAAGTAAATAAAATGTTTTATTTTAATAAATGTTCGTTGAATAAAACTTGTCACAATTTCAAATTTAACATTTCTGAAACGCAATGGCAACAAAAGCTTATTCATATGAAGAACAATTCTTCAAGAAATTATTAAAATTTATGAATATTTAGTAATATTGAAGATTAATGTGTTAACATAAAACATCAGACAAAATATTTGTACATTTTTCCTTGTCTTTTTAAAAACAAAATAGAATATGCAAACATATTTTAGACCCATGATTTTTTTTCTGATTTTAATTGAATGTTGTAATCCGAAGTAATTCAATTCAAAATAACTACCATACTTGTATCTATTCTTATAAGAGCAAGTGTTGTAAAGAAATTAAAACGATAAAAGAGAAACTTACACAATTTTAACGTTGCTATGAATTAGTTGAAAGGATAAGATTTTTAAATTTATGAAATATTCATTGAATTTTTTTTAAATTGTAAAATAGTTGATTGTTATATTGTACAGTTGTACAGATACTTTATATGTTTACATCTCTAAAAATCATAATAATAAATAATAACCACAATTAATATGAAATAACAATAATTTAAAGATATTTTACATATAAATAATAACCACAATTAATATAAAAAAGACAATCATTATCATATGAATATAAAATTAAGAATAATAGGAAGTATTAAAAATATTACAATTTTATCATATAATAAATAATAATTACATTAAAACATCAAATAAAAAGAACAATAGATATTCTTAACTTTCAAACTATTACAATTTACGAGAAGAGTTCGTGATGAAGAAACAACCAAGAAGAAGTGAAATATGAAACAAAAATATTTACAATTATATTACATATATAGAATTTAACATATACATCAAATATAATTAAAATTAAAAGAAAAGGAAAAACAAAAACTTGAAACTTTATTCAATCATCTACGGGAGGATATTCGCTATAACTAAACTGACCCCAATTATTATTTGGTATAAAATTTTTATCATTAAGAGGAGTCTCATCATCATCATCATTCAAATTCAATGCACCAATCGACATATCAATGCTTTCTTCACCAAGATTATCTTCCAAGTCATTCACATATATCAAACCTGGTTTCTCAAAAACCAAATATTCAAATGATCGATATTATCAATGCAAATTAGATCTACTGAATTACTTATTTTGTTCAGAGTCCTAGTAAACAATAAAATTTAATTATTAAAAATTTATAAAAATTATATCAAAATTAATAATGATAATAGCATACCTTTCCTGAAGATTTAAATTGTAGCAAATGAATACCAAGCCATTCAATCTCTTGTGCTCTAATTTTTTTTTTATGAAACCATAAACATAGTATGCAGAAATCAATCATCAAATAAGGCCCACTTTATTCTATAAACATTTTTCAAATCATCAAAATTTCGTTAATCACTAGGGCCCATGCTAGAAACAAAACACTCACAATCATAATGTCAATACATTACAACATAAATCATATGCACCTTTTTACAAAACTTTCGGAATACATAATTTGATACAAAAGTTGCGCAATATACACTTTTATACAAAACGAAAGAAATACAATGCAGACGTAAACTGATCCCGACCTCTATCTCTTAATTGCATGCTGTAGGCATACTCCCGTTTGCCTAACGGAGTATTCTTCTGATCCTGAAAAATATTTGCAAATTTTAGCTAAGTTTTGTGAACTCAATGAGTGACCATCATCGATGGATCACCCAGTCATATAATACATAATTCATACTCACATCATTTCACATTTCACACTCAATACACTTAAATCATTTGTATTATGTATATGTAGTGCACATGAGACCCACTTTCCATTTATTACTTTGTTGTGACCAAGCGCCTAAACTGTCCCGTATCAGGCTCATTAAACATTGAGCCTGAGGCTCTGAATCACTTTCTGAGCTCGAGGCTCTTTTTACACTTTGAGCTTTAGGCTCTGATCGGTGGCTACTCTGGTCACAAGTCCCATTATCTGATCATGCATTCATAGATGGAATGCATCTCACATTTTCAATCAATCATATCATGAAACATTTAGTTCGTTACATTCACATGCAAGTAACACTTCAATATCTCATCCACATTTCACAATCATTGAACCTTCTGTCCGGAATTTAATACAATCAATCACATTTATATGAGCATTCAGTAGTCAATCAATACAAAAATTCAAACAAAACAAACAATGAAATAAGACCATCTAGGTTTACTCATAGTACGCTCCAAATTAGCATTTGCTTCCAAATTCTGGGAACGCCTGAATGCGGACATTTAGCCTACATAACCTATTTGTGCAAGATATGCATTGCATACACATTAATAATGATACAATTATAAGCATTTATTCATGCACAACTATGTATATGGAATATGTGCAATGCATGCTTAATGACAATCTTGGGTACTTTATCAAACTTTATATCTTATGCTTATTCTCATTTTATAACTCAATTACTTGTCATTTCATTTTAGCATTGTTTGCTCTAATAAAAATCAAATTCTCATTCACTTTTACTAGATACACTTTACTCACACTTTACTCCTCTTCTTGAATCACAACTTCAATCATATGAACCCCTTCATCTCCATTATACACATTTCTTTGGAACTTTAATACCAAAAATTCATTCACTATTGTTATTCTAACATTATAGGATCATACAATATCTAAACTCTCATTCTTTCTTATAAATTCTCCAAAATTTTGGACCTTCGGGTCTACTTTTCATGATCAATTAGGCATTGCAAATGAGGTAATTTAGCAAAACTTTCTTCTAATAACATGTTTTCTATTGTCTTAAGTTTCTAATAACACTAATATCATTCAATTTGGTTCAATACTCCAAAAGTTATACTCCAAATAATTCGGACTATTCCTTAACTGTAACAAATTCTATATCCAAATTCAAGTTAGATTATGGAACCATGGAGACATAATTGGAATTTGATTTCTTCATAATAATTATATCCTTATGTCTTTATTTAAATCTAATTTAAGAATCATATCATTTGGATAACTACATAACAAGCTACGCCTAAAATAACGAAGCATATTCAGTGATAATACTCCAGTTATCATTTTCCAAAACTCCTCACCAATTTCGTAAAAATTATATCAATAAATCTCTTCCAAATGATTTCATATGGCTATTAAAAATTATATCAATAAATCTCTTCCAAATGATTTCATATGGCTATAATTTTCTGTGTATATGAAGATCAATGTGTTACAAATCCCATGGTTCAAGTCCTATGTCATTTGGAGGACGAAAGAAGAAGTTATAGCCAAAAGAGTGAAGGATGTTCACATCAGTCCACTTTCACTGCACCTTCGTTATGCACGATCGTGCAATTCCAATTGCTTCTCCATTGTCACCCTCGTGCTTATGCACGATGGTGAGATCCCTGGTGACCCTTAGGAGTCACGATCATGTAAACAAACCTTCAGGTCAATGTTTCATGGCAATTTTGACAAGAAAAATGAAGGACTTAGGCCAAACACTCTTCTACAAAGTTCCTTTATCTCTAAAGTTTCAAATGAAATTGATTTTATGCAGTATCGTTCGATATTCTGCAAGTTATGCTAAAAACACTACAGACAATTCCAAACCAAGACAGAATCCACAAACTCAACTTTGAGCTAAATTTTGAAACTTTTAGAGACAAAATTCAATTTCGATTCCTTATGAAAAATATAGCCATACGTCTTTAGTTTAATATGAACTTAAAATCATCCCATTTGGATGTCTATAGACCAAGATATGGCAAAAATACAAATGCATATTTAGTGGAAACACTGTGTCTGTACATGTCCAACACACTTCAACATCATTTTCATCTTAATTCATCTTGCTTACTCTATCACTTTTACCTTATTTCCTCATTATTTTCTCTTCATTCTTATTTCATTTCAGCTTAACTTATCACAGCCAAATCAAAATCTATCATTTTTCATAATCATCAAAAATAGAAAATCACTCTTATGTTTTCTGCACTTCTTCACTTTCATTTTTCTGCATTTTCATATTTTTACATTCACTTCCTTTTCTTCCTCTAACTATCATTTTAATCACTCTTTCTCATCTCCAGACATCACCATATACCTATCACTTAACTCTGAATTCATTTTCAATCATCTCTAAAAATACTCCAAACCTCGTATAGATATGTATGTATACAGTGAAAACATCAACATGAACAGAGCATTCACCTATTCATTTCTCCATTTTTTTCTTTTCTGTTCTCATCACATACACATTTTAGTTGATCTTTCAACTTAAAAAAAATCATTTAATACTATCTCATAACATTTTTATCATTAAATCAAAAAAATCAACATGTACCGCACACTCAAAATCTCCTCACTTATTTTCTAGCAAATATGAATATCACTATCTCCTAACCATTTTACAGTGAACTCACGATGCATGCTTCAATTCATACAAAAATACATAATCACAATAAGCTTACTTGTTTGAAGCTCTAACATTTGCAAAAATCTCATGAACCCTAATCCCTCATGCAACTGCGTATGATATTTTGAAAGTTGACTAGGGGGTTCGGTCTTTCTTGGGAGAGAAGAAAGAAGTAACAAAGTAGGAGTGGTTGTGGACAGGAAAAACCAAGATTTTTCTCTGTTGGAGATTTGATGAAAAATTATGTGTTGAAGAAATAATAGAGAAAGAAACTTCGAGAAAGAAAGGAAGACAAGTACAGTAACTTGCCTTTCAAGGTTATTAAAACTCAACTTTAAAGCTTGGACACCTATCCATTTCTTCGCCTCTTATCCACTTCCCCATATTAAAACTCACTTAAGTGTAATTTATACTTAAGTTTTTTATTTAATAAAATCACTGAAATCACAAGTCATAACTCCTTGAATCACTATCAAATTTTTCCATAAAAATATAATTTTGAGTCAACTTTGCATATTCTTTCTTCCCCGATAATGAAGTCATTTTGTAATATTTTCTTCTAGAAACATGTTCCCCTATGTCTTATGTTTCCATTGACACTAAAATCATTCAATTTGGTTCAGTGATTTGAAAGATATACTTTAAACATTTTCGGACTACTCTTGTCCAAAACAGTATACTATTCACAACTTCCATCTAGAATTTTGACATCTTAGAGACTGAATCACAATTCAAATTCTTCAAATGATTTGTATTTCTATGTCTCTAGTTTACTCCAAATCCAGAATAATCTCATTTAGATGTCTAGAGGAGAAGTTATGGTCAAAAGAAACAAGACGGTTCAGCTTGCACAATGCTCTCAAATATACAGCAAGTCACAACCACTATTGGAGAGCACAGTGACTTGATGTGACAAATAAACATGAGTCTTGCAATTAACTCATGGGAGTGAGAGAGGAAAGTCACAAGGGTTTAGGAGTCACGGCCTTGAGAGGAACATGAGTGTGCAAGAGTCATGGGTGTGACATATAAAGACAAAAATTTGAAGAGAGCACAAGTCTGACCCATCCCACGTTTATCACTCAATCTCTCTCAATTCATTTCATATGGATATGATTTTTGGTGTAGAGGTAAAGCAATGTCTTACGAGTCCAATGGTTCAAGAACCAAGATATTTGTATATCTAGAGAAGGAGTTATGGTCAAAATAAGCAAGACTGTTCAGTATAGGGAAAAACCTCAAATGCACGATTGTACATAAGCATATGCACGACGGTGCATTTTCACTAAACTCAAAAGTCACCGTCGTGCATAATTTTCCTTTTAATCACAAAAGTTTTCTTCTTCTTCTTTTTCTTCGAATCTCTACTTCAAACCACCATAACTTTTGATCTAGAACTCCAAAAAATTACAAACTTTATATCAATAGAAAGCTAAAAGAAAGATCTACAGCTTTCATGAAGATGATTTTGTAAAAACCTATCTAGATCAGTACAGTTTATTCATGGAAGTTTCAGATAAAAAATTTAACTCCCTTAACTATTTATTCCTAATAACCTCTCAGATGACTTCCATTCACTAAAATCCAACCCTTTTAATTTTTATTTCTAGTCTTTCTAGTCCATTTCATTTAAATCATTCACTATAACTACAAGTCTCAACATATCCCATTACAATTCAATATAACCGGAATGTCAATGAGTGCATATACAATTATTTTCATGAATGCAAAAATTCAAATCCATATGCATGTATGCTGACATTTTGCTAAGCATGAAATGCACAATTTTCTAAATCTCACATTGCTATTTTCTCCATTATTGAAATCTAAATTCTAACCCTTAATATAGGGATGGGATGTTACATTATGGCAGGAGATTCAATAAATACCAAAAAAGATATTTTTGATCACAGACTTGATCGAGACAGTCAGGGTTTAGACCGAGAGGTAGTTTTGTTCATGTTGATAGTGGTAGAGGTCAAGAATAAGAGGGCAGGCACAATAGATGCCTAATTGTGAGCATTATGGAAAGAAACATGGTGGAGAATGTTGGAAGATATCAGGAGCTTACTTTCGTTATGGCTCTTTTGAGCATCAGATTAGAGACTGTCCTGCAAATTTGGGAGCATAGTCTGGAGTGTGAGGAGGGTCAGTAACTAAGACGACTGTCCAACAAAGTAGAGCTAGTGAAGTAGGATAGAGAGGCAGAGGTAGAGGTAGGATAAGTTTAACAGGTCCTAGTGTTAGGACTAAGGTGCGGTGTAACCAACTATAGCCCCAGGCTAGGATCTTTGCTATTAACAAATAGGAGGCACATAATTATCCAGAGTTTGTTGCAGGTGTGTTAAATGTATTTTAATTTTAGGCATTTACATTGTTAGATCCATAATCTACATATTTATTCAGTGCACCACATCTGGCATCTAGATTGCATTGTGAGAGAGATGTCGAAATTTGGTTTAGAGGTGAGTACTTCAATAGGTAGTACTATAGTGATTAGGGAAGTCTATAAAGGGAGCATTATTTAGGTTAACTAGGTAGAGTTGGAAGCCAATTTGATAGTATTGCAATTAAAGGAGATAGATCTCATTTTAGGTATAGACTGGCTTACTGCACATAGGGTCGTGATCAACTACTACATATCTTAAGTCATTTTTTAATCTCCTAATCAACCAAGGGTTATATTTCGAGGTGTCAGTCAAGTATTGCCGGTCAGGTTGATTTCATCAATGAGTGCTCTTAAACTAATTTGAAATGGATGTGAGGCTTACCTGGCCTATGTGACTGACACTCGAACTGAGCAGACAGTGCATGATATTCTTGTTGTTAGAGAATTTTTGGATGTATTTTCTACTGAATTACTAGGTTTACCCCTAGATAGCGAGATAGAGCTCATAATTGACCTTATTTCAGGTACTACTCCTATATCTATTCCTCCGTATAAGATGACACATGTGAAACTTAAGGAACTTAAGACTCAGTTGTAGGAGTTATTGGATAAGAGTTTTATCAGCCCAGTGTGTCACCTTAGGGAGCTCTAGTTTTGTTTGTGAAGAAGAAAGATGGGACTTTGAGGTCGTGTATTGATTATAGGTAATTAAATCAGTGATAATGAAGAATAAATATCCTTTACCGAGAATAGATGATTTACTTGATCAGTTATAGGGATCTCAGGTGTTTACTAAACTAGATTTGAGATCAGACTACTATCAGTTGACGATAGCAGAAGCTGATGTACCAAAGAGTGCATTCAGAACTAGATATGGGACAAAATGAATATTGGTTTGCTAATGATACGTGTGATGCCTTAAAATATGTTAATGCGATCATCTTAAAGTGCCATCCTCGTAAAGTGTATTCTCGAATATCCTCTAATATGTTGGGTATATACTCTATGAGAGTGGTACGTTACATTTTGGTATCGGAGCCCAAGCTTAGTATCTTACATAGGCATTTATCATAAGATATGTCAAGGTACATGCATCTTAAACATGTCATAACATGCAGTGGCAACTGATTCCCAGTTTTAGTTGCATTTAAATAAGTCACATGTATGAACATTTGTTAAAATTTTGAACTATTAGAAACAATGAGAAGAATGATGATATGTCAGAGTGAGAAAATTAAAGTTTGTTGATGTCTTGAAATAAGAGATACTACATGGTTCGATATATTAGACATAGAATCAGTGTATTTGTATTTATGGTTATATCATCGAATATGATATCAGTATTGTGTTGTGGTTGCATGCCTTTGAATTGATATGGATGTGAATATATTTTCGGGGATTAACTGAGAAAAAAAACCAGAGATACAAGTAGAAATGACAAGATTTAAAGTGTACAAGCAAAGTTAAAAGAAAACCAAAATTCAAGATATAAAAAATACACAATTCACATTATTATCATTTTAAACTTTTCATACCCTGGTACATGTCAATTGAGTGCACATACAATCTTTGCAATGTTTCCTAAATCATGACTCATGTGTGTATGCAAATATTATGCATGTGAATGAAATGCATTTCATAAATTCACAATGATATTACTCATGTGCAATAGTCTAAGGTTCTAACCTTTAGTATAGAAATAGGCTATTACAATTCTCCCCATTTAAGAAATTTTGTTCTCGAAATTCTTACTTGATTGATCAAATAGATGGGGGTACTGATTCCTTATGTTCTCCTTAATTTCCCATATGACTTCTTCCCTCGAATGATTCCTCCAAAGGACTTTAACCAATGGGATCACTTGGTTTCTCAATTGTTTAGTCTGATAACTCACTATTTTAACCGGTTCCTCAACATAAATCAAATTACTTGCAATTTCAATTTCCATAATGTATTTCATGTTAGTATGCTTAGGAGCCATCAGTTAGATCTGACACATGTGTTAACAGCACAGGAAATTCAAATTGCAAGTAATTTGAGTTATATTAAGTAACCGGTTAAAATAGTGGGTTATCAGACTAAACAATTAAGAAACCTAGTGATCTCATTGGTTAAAGTACTTTGGATGAATCATTTGAGGGAAGAAGCCACATAGGAAACCGGGGAGAACATGAGGAATCAGTACCCCCCATTTATTTGATCAATCAGGTAAGAATTTTGAGGACAAAATTTATTAAGGGGAGAGAATTGTAATAGCATGTTTCCATCCAAAGGGTTAGAACCTTAGACTATTACAAACGAGTAATATCATTGAGAATTTATGAGATGCATTTCAATCATATGCATAATATTCGCATACACACATGAATTATGATTTAGGAAATATTGCAAAGATAGCATATGCACTCAATTGACACATTTCAGGGTATAAAAGGTTTTAAATGATCATGATGTGAATTGTGTATTGTTTATGTCCTGAATTTTGGTTCAGTAGATTATAATTAGTAAATTTGGAATTAATTGTTACAACTAGAAATTTGATGAATTAAAATGTACATTTAGCTTAGGAAAAATGTCAAGTGGTAAGAAAAGTTGACACATCAAAAATTAGGATGATTAAGCTTATAAAAATGAGTTACATTTGGTATGAAAAATTCAGTGATAATTGGCATAGGTAATTAATTGACAAATGGAAACAATGATTGAGTGACAAATGGCCTAGCATATTGGTGACATTTGATAACTTATATATGGGACAAATGGAAGGCATGCTAGTGACATATGTCATTGAAACATGGTGACACCTTGTACCTAGTTGAATTAAGCTAATGCAAAAGGTGTTTCTGCTGGAACATTCATCATGTTCTTTTTTTATCTTCATCGAAACTTGCTTCTATCTCACATCCCTGTATTTTGGTTTAAGTCTTGCTAAATTGCCATACCAAATCCATACTTTTACCCTTCATAAAGTTAGGTAGAATAACTAGAACATTGTTGTTCTTGTTGTGGTCTTTTATCCTTGCCGAAAACCATCCTATTTCCACCTTTAATTTATGATGATCTTGCATGCATAGAGGGTTAGGTTAACTTGATGAATTAAGGTGAACTTGAGCTAAACAAGTAAGTAAAGTATTGCTATTTATGGCATGTTATAATATAAAGACTATGATGAATGAATTGGGATGGATTGTATATGATGTTGATGAAGAAGTGTGCTAGAATATGATGGATGAACTTGGATACTTTTATGTTTTGTTCTTGATGTATAAAAATCGTAGGTTATAGGTTATTATATGGATGAATTAGATTGATATTTAAAGTATAATGAAGGTGAATTTATGCTCAAGAAAGGTGCTAATGTAGTGTTCTTGAAATGGGAAAGAACAAGGACTACATGTATGATAGTGAATGATAGTTTATGTTCTGTTTTGATGCATGAAAGACAATAGTTTATGAGCTGCCAATTGGATAATTTTGAGTTGGAATTGGCGATGAAATTGATGAAGAATTAGAGTATAATTAAGGTATAATTAATGGACTATTATGAAGATGTTTTGAACTTGGTATACAGGTGTTAGAATCTAGAAATTTTTTTGAAGGAAATGGACAGTGAATCGTCGGTTCACTCATCCTGCATTAGCTCCTTCCCATAATCGTGGGCAATGCTTTGAAGTGAAAAAAATTATGTTTTGTGTGATTATTGAATTAACTAAAGATAAGTCACTTTACTTTGGTGCATTTGGACTTGATTGAGGCTTGAAATGAACTTAGATAGTCATTTGATTAATTGGTTAAGGGTTTGATAAGTTTAGGTTGTTAATTGATCTTATAACTTAAGGAATAGATTGTTTTGATATCAATGTTTGTTAAAGGAATAAAGGTGTTCTTATGAATACAAATGTGATCCAAAAGATACGAGTAATATGTTAGGAATGAATGAATGAGAATTGGAAAATTGTGTGAATATATAATGCTAGAAAAGGGATGGTGAAGGTATGGTTGATGAATTTAGAATAATCAAGTTTACTTAACGTATACACCTAATTGCAAACTAGTTATATCCAAACTATGATGTGTGAAGGGCTAAGATTTGTGAATAAGGATCCATACCCAGAAAGTCAATTAAGCATGCATTGAACATGACACATATACATGTGTATGATTGAATATTTATATGATTAATCAACTTAGTAATGTGTTAAATATGTGTGTCTTGCATGACTAAAGAAGCACAAATTAATCATCAGCATCCAGACATTACCTGATCATCAAGGCAATAGCTTATCTAAAGTGTATTATGAGTTAACCTAGATGTTTTCTCATTATAATTGATTTGTTTTTGTTTAGATTTCAGTTATTGAATTGTTACTTATGTGATTGTGATAATTCTAGACATTATTGGTTTGAGGAGTTTGATATTCGGGAATATATTGGAAGTGCTTTCAAACTGTATGTGTAATACTCAATATGGAATGTCAGACTTAGATCCGAAGAATGTGATAAATGACATGAGCACATTGAATGAAAAGTATTTATAGCATATTATATGAATTGATGCATTTCATTACATTGATATGTATAATTAGATAAAGGAGTTGTGACCGGAGTGACCAACATGAAAAAGAGTTTTAAGCTTAGGATGTGCATAAAGAGCCATAGGCTTAGTTATTAATGAGCCCGATATCCACAAAGGATACGGGACAATAAATGAAATGAGTCTGGTATCCACAAAGGATACGAGACACTAAATAGGCATTCGGTCCCAACAAAGTAAAATGAAAGTGGAGTCACATGTGTATTTGCATATATAACTTTACATGTATTGTATGAATGATCACAATGAAATACATAATTATTTTAATATAGTATGCAATGTTGTGTACCTGCTATAGTTAAAATGTGATGAAAGGTGATGTGGTATATAAAATTGGATACTGTGATATACTTGTGAAGTTGGTTTTATACCTGTGATGTTTGTGTTCTGACTTGAGTGAACACATCGATGATGGTTCACTCACCGAGTTCGCAAACTTATCAAAATTGTAACGTTGATTTTCAAGTACAAGATAGACCTAGCTTCTAAGGAAATCTAGTAGAAGTTTAGTACTGTCAATTTTTGGAAATAAGAATAGCTCAAAAGTCTGGTAAGCTAATATATGAGGAGTCTAGTAGATTGTGTTTATTTTAGTTTCTCATTTCATATAGAACATTTTGTAAAAGAGCAGTAAACTCTCATATGTTTTTGGTAATTTAAATATATGGATTATGAAGTGTAATGCTAAAATGTAAGTTATGTTTGTGAATGAAATGGGAAAAGTTGATCTTTTGAATACTTGTGTTATGTTTGATGCCATAATAAGTTATGTGACTGTTCTAACGTGTCATTCTCATAAGGTATGTTCTCAAATATCCTCTAGATGTTTAGGCATCTGCTCTATGGAAGTTGAATATTACACATTGTGCCTAGATGGAGAACATAACTCCGGATGTAGGAGGAGTAATCACATATGAAAGATTGATGCTCTGTAATTTGTTTTCATAATTATAAGAGGAACATGTTCATGGAATGCTCATAAGTCTTTTAAGCCTATTAGTAAAAATTTCATTTTAATTGCAAGTTAAAGAGCAAAAGGTAATATTAAATTAACTTGTGCAAACCAAACAAGTTTATACTATCATGTCATGGAAGACCTCCTACAAAATTCATCTAAAAACATGTCATTCGTGCTCCTACTCAACCTAATAATGGCTTCTTTATTGTTAATGATATTTGTATTTAGTATCACATTAGTAAGAGAGGTGCTTCCAAAGAGTTCAATGCAACTTATCTTATGCTTTAGCACTTCATTTTTATTAGCAGTCTCTAAAATCATGTTATAAAGTACATCAAGTTTAGAAAAACCTCTCATAGGGCTAGATATAAACCAATTATTGTGTTAAAAATTAGTCGAGGGCTCATTACCAATTTGGTACTTAATCTTAGTTCTCATCCTCTCTATTAGTTTGAATATTTAAAATATTGGGAATGAGGGATTTCTCTTCATATTAATAAACCATATACTTGCATTTTCTAAGTAGAAAGCATGATCCCATTTGACTCATAGAACTTACCTATCAATAAAAAGCCTCTAAATTATCCTTATAATCAACTTCTTATTATTAATTCTTATAGGGACAATCACTTAGCTTTCATGATCTTTTTGGAGCATAAAGTTCATTCCATTTGACCATAGCTAGTGCATGCTTTGAGAGATTCCTCTGATGTAAAAAGCATTTCATTATCCTCTTAATTGCCTTGATGGTCCCTCTTGAAAGCAAGAGGTGCTAAAACTAATATACATGAAGATTATTCAATATGGGGTTAACGAGTTAAATTATTTCAACTTGTGAAAGACTTATGTTACACTAACTTAAGACCTTTCTTTATATCTCTTCTGTAAGAGGAAGATAATTAGAGTTATAGGGCTTTCTTAAAGTGGTTAGAATGCCTAGATATTAGTAAGGTCTCTTGCCTTTTAAACATGTTAAGAATGAGAACCATTTAGCATGTTGTTTCATATTTTAAGATTAGGATAATCACCTTTTTCTCTTTGTTAATAGATAATCCTAAAAGTTGCTTGAATGGATTTATAACAGCCATCAATGCAAAAATAGAATTGACACCTACTTAAAAAAAAAGATAATTAACTCATTTACAAAAATAAAGTTATTAAACTTCAGCTTCTTACATTTTAAATGGTAGTTAAAATGTTTTTCTTTACTTATAATTAGCTTGATAAGTTTTAAAAGTACCTCTATGCTTAGTATAAAAAGATAAGGGGATAGAAGATATCCTTGTTTCAATCATCTAACTCCTTTAACGAGTCTTATTGGTCATTTATTCATTAACATACCAAAGGAAGATAAACATATCCACTAATCAATCCATTATACAAAAATACGTCACTTGAAAGCTTATATAATGTTAATCAAGAAATTCCATTCTAAAGAGTCAAAGTTTTTTTGGATATCAATTTATAATACATAGGCCTTTGATGCATGCTTTATGTTATAGCCTTTTTAGCAACTAATGGGTAAGAAAAATATTGTCCCATGTTTGCTTATTTTTTATGAAAGCACCTTAAGATGCATTAATGTATTTAGGGAGCAAGCACTTGAGTCTATTAACATGAAGCTTGACAATAATTTCATACAATGTTAAAATAAGAAATAAGCATTAAATATTTCAAAGCACAAAAAGAAGGAACCTTGGGGATTAGGTAAATGCAAGTTTTGTTAACCTCCCTTAATATATTACCATGATTAAAGAATTCTTACTTTAGTCACCGTTATTTTAATAAGAGGACAATCTTTCTTAAAGAAGAAACCATTCATCCCATCAAGGGCCCATATCCTTGTTGGGATTAAGGGAAAAGGCCACTTCTTCAACTTCCTTAGCATTGAAAGGCATAGATAAGGAGTTAGCCTCAAGCTTTGTAATTTGCTCTTTGATGATAGATTGAAGAGTGCCGATAGAGGATGAGAAATCAGCAGGAGAACCTTGAGTTTTGAAGAAGAAGTTGAAAGCTTCTTGTAGTAATCTCTTCTAATCTTTAATTTTAACTCCTCCATCCTTCAACTATTATAGTTTATCTCTCTATTTTACGAAATTATTACTTTTGATTACTTAGGAATATTTGCAAATTTCTCCTCTTCTTGTAGAGTATCATCTATTGGGGAATTATAAAGATTATATTAAGCTGTAATTAGTCGTTCTCTAGGTTCCACAACTACCTAATTAGTGTTTCCAATAGCCTTTTTATGTAAGGACTTTAACTCTTCTTTAATTTTTGTTTTTTTTTCACATAAGAGAAAAGCTTGTGGCTATGAACATCAAATTTGATTCCATTAGTTATTGCTTCCTTGTAGCCTTCCACTTTAACTAGTGCATCATTGAACTTGAATGGATGGTTTACTCTTGAAGGAGGAGAGAAATTCTTAAATCATTATAAGAGTGTGATCAGAAGTCATCAGATTATGAAAAAATGTTTAGCTATAAGGAAAGGTAGACATATATATATCATTAACAAGGGCCTAGTTAATTTTTGCCCTTAAAAACCACCTTCCTTTTTGGTTGTTACTCCAAGTGTAGAAGATACTTCCCATTTTAAAGTATGTTACCTATATTTTTTTAGTACATGTTTTGAAATCTTGATGAAATTCTTGTTATATGAATTTGCTTTTACTTATATGACACAGAGCATACTATTTAAATCTTTAATGATGATCTAAAGAAAATTAATAGTGGTTTCCAAATCTTACAATTTGGTCTATAAATTTATTCTCTAGAAAGCTAGATGATAGGCATAAACAAAAGTGATATGGAAATCAATTCTTTACAGTTTCATCTTCATTAAGAGATGGGTAAATTATTCCTTTATGATTGAATAAGTCACTTTGATCCCAACAGGATCATACATAATAATTATCAAAGCACAAAAATGCCTATTATGATTCAAAATTAACTACCAATGCTTTTTTAAAAACCTTAAATTCTTACAACTTGTTTCATTCAACTTAGTTTCTAAAAAGGCCTACCAGAAATGACTTAACTGCTCCCAAAAGGTCTTGTAGAGCTAATTGTTTTTAAAGAAAATTAATCCTTCACATTCCAAGATATTATTGTCATTAATAACCAACTGTTTTGGGATCTTTCCTTGTATTGGATGTTCTCCTATCCACAAGTTTGAAACTATTAGTCCCTAATGAAACCCAAGAGGGGGGAGGGGGTGAATTTTATAAATTTAAGAATTCTTCTAACTAATTTGCCCAAATAACAATAATCAATAGAGATAAGCATGAGGAAATTGCTTATCATAAATTAATAAAACAATTCAACAACAATTTAAAGAGGATAAAGAAGAGAAAATGCAAGCCGATTTATAACGGTTTGACAAACAACTCTTGGCGATGTCTATTTCCAAAACTTTTTTTTGGAATTCCACTATAATTCTTCTTTTAAGGTGAAGAATAACCTTTGTATAATTTTTCTAGACAAATAAAAACCCTTTAAATGTCTTCTTCCATAGTAAAGAGGAACCACCCACTTAAATCACCCTTAAATATAATAAAATAATGCCCCAACCTAATATTACAACTTAAAAGCCTACTTTATCATTTGATAACTCCAAAAAGGCTCAATGACATAAATATGAGATAATGGTGCTCAAATAATTAAAAAATTAAAAAATGTGTATAATACATTCAAATGCTTTTTGATACTAAAACCAATAAGAAGACACCTACTTATTGAATGCACATATTCATTAGTTGTTGAGAGACTGGTTGACAAGTAATATATTAGTCTACCAACACATTAACCAATGTTACAATAAAATCTCAGTCTATTAAAGTTAACAACTTTAACCTATATTGGTTGACTACTAACCTATATAGATTGACCAATCACCTCAAAGATATAATTTTTACAACTTTAAATGCTTAAAACCAATTTGTTTAATGCAATTATGATTTAAACATTTCCTAAAATATTCCCCTAAAGAGTGTTCAAAAGATCAAAAGGGCTTTCTATTAAAACTAAAAGATTTAATGCCCTTTGATGAATGTAAAAACTTATGCAATAAAGTGAAATGAAATGTCTATACATGGTGAAACTTTAAGAATATCAAATTAATAAAGTGAGATTACAATTAATAATACAAAATGTAAAATGACCTTGATGAGCATTAATCTTCCTTTGTTCTTAATTTGATCTTCATTTCGTTGGTTACAAACTTCAATTTCTCTTTATAAATTTATAAAGTAGTTCTTAGAGTTTATCGCTTTATTTTGTTCTTATATTGCTTTTCATCAAAATAATAAGGGATAACCAATCCAAAAGTACTCAACTTTTTTAGATGTTTTCAATTCAGTGCCCAAACTTTTAAAATTTCAATTTAATACCTTAACAATTCAGTTCAAAATGTTAGTTTTTGATATGTTTCTAATAAATAGACATCCACGTGGCATTTAGTAGATATGCCACATTATCAAAATAACATTTTAAATTGAATTACTAAGATTTTAAAAGATTGGTCACTTAATTGCAAAATTTAAAAGCTTGGGCACAAAATCGAAAAAAATCTTAAAAGGTTATACACTTTTAAATATGTTATCCCAAATAATAAACTTATTAGTAGTAATTCTATTTTTTATTTTTAAAACATCAGTTGGAAAATATATTTCATTACCTAAAATATTTCTAGGTTGTTCTTTGTTAGTCTTGCAATTTCGATGCAGAAAGATCTTTACCCTTTAGACTTTTGGAAGGAGTTCTATGAGGAAGTGTTTAGACAATCTTATGGGCCTTCCTCACTTTATTCTGAAGCTTTTGATTCATTTGCATCATTTTGAATACATGTTTCAAGCGCAACATAATCATTAGGCTCCTTATCCTTATCATAAATATTATTTTCTAAATGTCGTGGCTCTATTACATCAGTTACAAATCCCCCCAATGTTTCTTTATAGTGCAGCTTCATGAGCTAATGAAAATTACTAGAATTGAATCTTCTACCTACAGGTCGCGACATCTTCTTCTTTTTATGTTGGTCAAGTTTCCATAAGTATGCTACAAAGACTGAATCCTAAAAAATTTACTTTTTTTCATTCAACCTTATAAGTGGGATTTCATTGTAAAGAGTATGTGAAATGTCCACTAGTACACAAACACTTAGGTAACTAATTCTTTTCAAACGTAGTTACATCATCTAGGCATAAAGGTTTGCCTATATGGTTGGACAAATGGAAAAATCCCCTTAGTTTTCCAATACTCTAAAGGGTATTATGGATGTTAATCTAAAGTGGAATTTATTTTTATTTAATATTTTAGAGTTGGATACTTGACTACCATTTTTGGACAAGAAGGGGTTGATTATTTAAGTGCCCTAGACTTGCTTCAATGATGCCACGAGCTTGTTCCATTGATCCAATTTAAAGAGAAAGATATTTCTCTCTATTAACTATCACCTCTTTAAGTCTAAGTTGTTTCTAATGATAGTGTGTCTAGGTGTTTAACACCAGGAATGCAAGTCTTTTACAAGAAGAAACCAATGATATGATATGCCATTTTGATGCTCCCTCCTTAAGTATGTCTACTAGTGGATGGACAATTGCAACACCAGTTGTAAGCTTAAGGGGATAACATTAAAGTGTTTGCATTGGTGTTGCATCTCCAGGAACTTAGAGCCAAGTTTTTTTGTTAAGACCTTGCCAAGTATAGAAGGAGGGGAAAGACTTTGTGATTAAGGGAAATTTGAATCAGTAGCTAATGTCATTGTTTTTCAGTTGCTATTGTTAGATCTAGAGAGGGTAGAAAAGGAAGTGTTATGGGAGAGAGGGGGAAAGTGAATAGGTGGTAGACGCTTAGAGTTCAACATATTACTAACAATGGAAAAAAAAAGATGACATGAAAGGGTACTAGAATGCATAAAGAAGGGCATAAAAGAGAAAAGAAGGTATTGCAAAATTGAGAAAAGGAGAAAACTAGGGAAAACTAAGAAGAAAAAGAGCTCCAGAAAATGGAAGGAAGAAATAGAAAGCTTTGAGAAGGAGGAGAAGAAGCAAATACAAAGTTAAGAAAAAGGTCTCAAGGGATGAAAAGAAGTAGAAAGAAAGGGTGGAGAAAAGAAGGATAAGACTTTAATCTAGAGATAAAGCCAAAGGGAAAGAGAAGGAGGAATTTGCTAAAAAGGAGAAGATCTAGGACAAGGACAAGACTTCAATATAGAGATAAAGCTAAAGGGAAAGAGAAGGAGGAATTTGCTAAAAAGGAGAAGATCTAGGACAAGGAGTAGAAATTATGCAAACAATGCATAACTGTTAGGAAGAAGAGAGAAGCTAGAACTTATCTCTCTAAAAAGATGTAAATTGAATATTATAAATAGATGGATTAAATATATAATATTTGGATGTATTTGTAAAACCTAAAATGAATTATTATACATGTATACATTAGATGAAGAACAAAAATAAATAAAAAATATTAAATGATTGAATTTAATTTATAATGTTCGAAATAATTTCAAAAGGGATAAATAATTAAATTTCATTAAGCATTTTAAATATTTATAACTTATTAATTAAATTTAAGAATATTAATAAATATTTATGTTTATATTCAACAGTTAATTCAGTATATTGTATTGCATGTTTAAATTATATTAAACAATAGTTTAATGTCTTTATAAAAATTATATGCATGCAGATATCATATAAAAATAAAATAAATATTTAAACAACTAAATTTAATCTATAATGTTTGAAGAAATTCCAAAAGAGACCAATGATTATTTATATTGTCTTTTTGAGTATTTTATATTTAATTGTTATCAATTTATAGTTTTTAAATCATGTTCTATGTCATATTTAAAATTTTGGCTCAAATTATATTATTAAATTAATTTTAGATTTATTTAGCGAAAAAAAAGACTTAAGACAAAATTTACAAATTTGATTAAAGGATTATTCAAACTTTCTCTTAAATTTTTTATCTCTTGAAACCTTTTTATCTAAAACATCCTTGCTTATTTATTAATTTTAAATTGATTAAACATTTAAGCGAGAGTGTTTGAGTCATGCTCCAAATCAAAGTAAAAATATGAGTTTAGATTAAAGATCTGAATGTTATACATTTTATATTGAAAAACACTACCAAAACCTATAATACTGTACCAGAGTTGAATTTCATATTACTAAAGTTTACCGATTAGAAAGTACTCACCAATATTATAAAAATCAAGTTAATATTGGACTAAAAATAAAAATAGGACTAAATTGAAAGAAGGACCAATGATTTCTCATCCCTAATGACTCTTACCTCAATCTCATATATTATCTTTTCATCCATAAATTGCGATCCACCTTGACGATAAGATGTTATTTTAATATATTAATTATAATTATTTCTTTTGTTTTAGATATATTTGGGTGCTTAAATATGAAAATTAATTTTTATTTTATTTTAGGAGATTAAAAGTGAAGATTTGATCAAATTAGAGCATTATTGGTAAAAATTATAAATTTTGAAAAAAAAGTTGACAGAGCGAGCTCACGCGTAATGCCAGATTTACTTAAAAACTTGGAGTTTAATTAGGAAACTTCTTTCCATACCTATTATGTTGGGATTTGGA
Organism: Erythroxylum reticulatum; assembly: GCA_025504915.1. Lineage (NCBI taxonomy): Eukaryota > Viridiplantae > Streptophyta > Magnoliopsida > Malpighiales > Erythroxylaceae > Erythroxylum > Erythroxylum reticulatum. The sequence goes on from JANSVA010000009.1 coordinate 22,561,458, forward strand.
TTTGTTCTTAGATATGAATCTTTGTAAGATAGGACTAGATTAGGTTTAAAGTAGGAAAAACAATAGGAGAGACGTCTTTCACCTCTCTAACTTTCTCTTTTCATTTCTTTAGATTTTTTTCTTAATCTTTCTTTTATTTTTTTTCCCTATTTTTAGGGTTGAAACTTAAACCATGCGTGGCTAAATTTGAACATTATGATTCCAAAGGATTCAAAACTCTAGTTATAACCTTGTAAGGTTTTGTTCTAAACTTCTACTCATGTTTTAATTCACGTATTTCTTATTTTGTGTTCTTATATTTCGTGAATAATTAATATTGATTAATCTGACAAATTGATTTGATATGGCCATTCATAAATTCAATGATATGTAATTGTCACGAAGGATTGATACAAGTAGCAAATTGGTTATTTAAGAATTACATACTTAACTAATGATAAATAAGAAAACTAAGTTGAATAGTTACAACTATCTCAATTATTTAATTTAAGGTCTAATCATTTTCACTAAGCTTATTGCTATCATTGAATTGATATGAAATATTATCATACTCAGTTAATTAATGATAAGTTTTGGTTTAGATACTGCATCTTAATAAATTAATTTAGGAAAATTTTAGACTTATTATAGCTATCTTAATATGTTTTAGACTAATTGCTTAAATAATGAAAATTATTCTTTTTAAACCAATGATTAATGTTATAATGAGATCTTTCCCTTTAATCGAAGTTAAGTACTCTTAAATTTCTTCCTTTTATATTTAGTTGATTTATTTTGATTACTTGTTAATTTTAATTAATTAATCAAAAACCTCTATTTTATTTTATTATTTAAAATTAAAAAACTAGGGTTTAGTTCTCTTATACTTTATTTTTTATTTGAAATTGAAAAAACTAGTGTTTAGTTCTTTTGAAATTTGATCCGATTTTATGACTACTACAAGAAATTAAAAAATTATAAATTATTTTTGAGTACTTTGAAGACTTGAACACCTGACTGTCATTTATATTGCCACTCATCGTGAATTTTTGTTATCATTGATGATCGTCGTTGTCGCTATCTCCCTTCCTCTCATTTGGTTTTAATTCCCACGTCTCCACCTCATTGTTAGTGTGATTGTTTGTCAACTTCGCCTTCATTGTCATAATCTTTTGTTCTCGTTAATCTTCATCGTCGTTGTACTCATCATCATCTTATCTTCTCTGCCACTAGTCAACATCCTATCTTCTATCTCTCGTAACTTTTGGTATTATGAATTTAGGGATTAGGGTTTTGAAATATTGTGATATTGGGGATATGTGGAATTGGTGTTATTTGATTTAGTTTTATTATTGTCATTTGGATTTCAATCGATTTGAATCATTATCGTGACTGATTATCAGCCTCGCCCTTATTGATATTTTGTTCTCCTCTTGGCCGTCGTCATCTTCTCTTCTCCGTCACCAGTCATCATCTTCTATGTCCTCAATTTTGTCTCCCGTAAGTTTTGGTATTATGTAATTAGGGATTAAGGATTTGACAAACTATAATATTGAAGATTGGTGTAATTAGTATTATTTTATTTAGTTTTGTTACTGATAAATCTAGTGTAATTTTTCATTTAATTTGTAATTTTCTAATCTACATGGACTTATAAATTTATAATTATTGCATGTCTGGCAATTGAGTGGACTTATAAGTTCATTATATTGTATTGCATATTTAAACTCTATTAAATAAATAATAGTTTGATGTATTTATAAAAATTATATGTATGTATACATCATATAAAAATACAAATAAATATTTAATGTCAAATAACTATATTTAAAGGAAATTCCAAGAGAGATAAATGATTAATTTTATTTTTTAAAAAATATTTTAAATATAATTTTTATTAATTTATAGTTTCTAAATCATATTTTATAACATGCTTGAAATTTTGGCTCAAATGATATTATTAAATTAATTTTAGATTTATTTGAGAAGAAAAAGGTTTTAAAGCAAATTTATAGCTTTGATTAAAGGACTTATTTAAACCTTTTCTTAAAAATTATTATCTTTCAAAACCTTTTTAACTAAATAATCCTCATTCATTTATTATTTTTGTTAATTACATACCTAAGAGAGTGTGGAAGTCATGCTCCATATCTGTTGAACATAGCAAAGAAAAAGGTTTTTGTTCTAAGAATGCTTCATGTTTGTATTAACATCTGCACATAGTATATATACAGGAAACAAGGAAAAAACTACTAGACTCCTATTTTAGTAAGACAATAATTTATACAAGGAAATAAATAAACATCTCTACAATCATGGGATCTACATAAATCTCGCCAGCTAACACTCCGCCTCAAGTTGGTGCATAGATGTTTATCATGCCCAACTTGCCAATCATACTATGAAATTCCTTTCCTGATACTGCCTTGGTAAGGATGTCAGCTAGTTGACTTGCAGATTTAACAAACGGAAAACATGACCTTTTGATCCAGCTTCTCTTTGATGAAATGACGATCTACTTCAACATGCTTAGTATGATCATGCTGAACAGGATTATGTGCAATCTGAATTGCAGCCTTATTATCACAGTATAAGTTAATAGGATCTGTATACTTGACACCTAAATCCTTCAAACACTCTTGATCCATAACAACTCACAAAGCCCTTGTGCCATTCCTCAAAATTCTGCTTCTGCACTAGATCGTGCTACAACTTTCTGTTTTTTACTTCTCCAGGTAACCAGATTTCCTTCCATGAAAGTTAGATAACCGAATGTAGATCTTCTTGTTGTTTGATCTCCTGCCCAATCTGCATCAGTATAGCCTTGAATATTTAAAACACCATTCTGCGAGTACAATAAACCCTTGCCAGGAGTGCCTTTCAGATACCTCAAGATTCTATAAACTGCATTCATATGCTCCTCGTTCGGTGCGTGCAAAAAAAGGCTCACAACACCTACAGCATACGTTATATCAGGTCTAGTATGAGTTAGGTAAATTAACTTACCTACTAGCCGTTGATACAGACCTATATTTGTAGGAACTTGATCTGGGAAGATCCCAAGTAGATGATTCATTTCTATCGGTGTTTCAGCAGGTTTACAAGCCAGCATTCCAGTCTCACTTAGTAAATCCAATGCATATTTACGCTGTGAAAGAGAAATTCCTTGTTTGGACCTTGCTACCTCAATACCAAGAAAATACCTCAGTTGTCCCAAATCCTTCATTTCAAATTCTGTAGACAAGTACTCTCGTAATGTCTTCATTTCTTCAAGATCATCACCTGTCAAAATCATATATCTACATAGACAATCAAAGCCGTTACCCTTCCTCCTTTATGTTTCACAAACAAAGTATGGTCTGCATTGCTTTGTTGGTAACCAGCTGCTTTCATTACCGAAGTGAACCTCCCAAACCAAGCTCTAGGGGATTGCTTCAAACCATATAGGGATTTTTTAAGTTTGCATACTTCACCTTTGTGCTTGGAACTTTTTCTTATTCCAGGTGGAAGTTCCATGTATACCTCTTC
>JANSVA010000009.1:22589694-22608100 GCA_025504915.1 Erythroxylum reticulatum
AAACACTTATAACCCTTTTGAGCGGGTGAGTATCCAACAAACACACATTTAATAGCTCGTGGGTCAAGTTCGCTTCTATTGGGTTGATTGTTGTGTACGAAAACAATACACCCAAATACTTTAAGAGGAATAGAACTAAGGAGCTTAATGTGAGGAAATTGTTCTAGAAGAACACCTAATGGGATTCGCAATTTAAGAGTTTTTTATGGAAGACAATTGATCGAGTATGAGGCAGTTAGAATGGCTTCTCCCCAATAGGAATTTGGAACAAAGTTGGTAAACATCATAGATCAGGCTACCTCTAAAAGAGACGATTCTTTCTCTCCGCTATCCCATTTCGTTGTGGGGCATAAGCACAAGAGCTCTAGTGAATGATCCCATTCCCACTGAGATATTGAATAAAATCAATTGAAAAATATTCTCTCCCATTGTCTATAAGCACTACTTGAATAGAGGTATGGAATACATTTCCGATGAGTTTGTGAAACTGTTTAAAGATATGATAGGCTTCAGATTTGTCTTTCATTAGATATACCCAACATACCATTGTATGATCATCAATGAAACTAATAAACCACCGAGTACCAATTAGACTTCTAACTCTAGCGGGACCCCAAATATCACTATGAATTAATTGGAAAGGTTTTAAGGGTATGTATGAGTGTATGGGATAAGTATTTTTGCTTTGTTTTGCAAGGACACATTGCTCCCAATAAAGAAATCTGATCTTTATTGATGAAAAGATTTGGATATAAGATTTTCAAATATGAAAATTGGGATGACCAAGGCGTTAATACCACAACATAACATCAGAATTTGACATAACTGAGAGGAAAATCCTATGTGGTGATTTGGATTCAGTAGGAGTACTCTTTCCTGAGAAGCAGTAAAGTCCATCTTTCTCCTCAACACTGCCAATCATCTTCCTCGAACACCGGTCCTGAAATTCACAATGAGATGGAAAGAACGTCACAATACAATCCATGTCCTTAGTTAACTGACTGACTAACAGTAGATTATAAGTTAAGTTAAGCATATAGAGAACATTATTTAATGTCAGTTTTTGCAAACAAACTCTCCCTTGACCAATAGCTGGTGACCCTTTTCCATCTGCAACCCAAACATTAATTTTCTGGTTACATGACTCATATTTTTCAAAGACCCAGTCATGTGATCTGATGCACCTGTATCCACAATCCAGAGATTTTGACTTGGGGACTTTGCTAATAATGATTGACACAAGTTACCTTTATGCACTAGTGTTGCAGTAGAAGTTTGTTGGCCATGTGAGTCTTTCTCAGTTGTGATTTTAGTCTGATTCAAGAGTTGATGGAATAGTTCAATCTGTTGGGCGGGACAGGCTTAGCCCTGCGGATTTGCTAATATCGAATTCTACTACATGTGCTGCTCCACATTTTTGTCGAACTCTTTGGCTTTTAGGTTTCCAATAGGGTGATTTACCATGTAACTTCCAACAGGTCTCACGGGTGTGGTAGGGCTTATCATAGTGGTCACACCACTGCTTGTTCTTGGTTTCTTGCTCTCGGGTTTGGTAAGTAGACTACTTTTGAGAGTTTGCCCCTAAAGCTGAGCCTTGAGAGGTTTGTTCAAAAGTGTGTGAGGTAAACATGACCTTTTTCCTACTCTCTTCCCTACCAACCTCAACAAACGTTTCTCGGATTAATGGCAATAGTTTTAAACCGAGTAACCTTCCTCGTACTTCATCAAGTCCAACATTAAGTCCCAGCAAGAAATCAAAAACTCTCTCCTTCTCCAATACTTTTTCATGCTTCTCGGCATCAGCACAACACTCCCAATTTACTGCCTAAAATAGATCCATCTCCTGCCATAATTCAGTGAGTAAGTTATAATACTCGATAACCGACATATTACCTTGTTGAGTATTTCTGAATTTTTATCTGATTTCAAAGCATTGAGAAGTGTTTTCTAGATCAGAATATATTTCTTGCACAGCCTCCCAGATTTCTCTTGCAATTTTGCAAAATAGGTAGGTTCTTCCTATTTTTGGCTCCATTGAATTTATAAGCCAAGCCGTGACAATAGAATTCTCAGCTTCCCAAGCACCGTAAGTGACTGCTGTTTTGTGTGGTTGAGGAATTGCCCCTGTTAGATATCCAGCTTTGCCTCTTCCTTTGATTATGAGCATGACTGATTGGGACCATTCTTAGAAATTCGTTTCATTTAATCTATGTTGCCTGATTTGCAACAAAAGATTATCAATAGAAGGAGATAGAGCTTGGGCTGAAGGTATTACGTAAAGGTGTTTGGGATGAGGTTTGGGACTCATCAAAGGAGCCGAAGGTTGGTTGAACTCCAGCCATGATGTGACTAGAAAAATTAGGCTATCAAAATCGGTAGCTCTGATACCATGAAACAAGAGGGTATAGAAAATATCAAAAGAAAACCCACTTTATTTCTCTGATTATACGTAATTTATATGAGTATAATCTATTCTAATACTACTAAACTACTGGATTTTTCGTATATACTAACTTATCCTATCTATAGTATATCTTATCTTATCAACTAGAAGATAAACTTATCTCCTAGAAGATAATCTCCTAAGCTAACTAAACTTATCTAAGATAATTATCCAACAGTTACTATAAAATTAATTATGAATCGTGAATTAGGAACATCTTTATTCTAACTTTGATAAAAGATACATCAAATGAACGTTGAAATTTCATGTAACGATGAAGAGCATTCTTCCCCATGAAGATTGAAATCCAGCTAATTGACTTAATTATTGCAGTATCCTATTCCGGTTTAAGAACTGCATGATTTTCATGCTATGTTGTGGATCTTAGAATATAAGGAAATAAGAAATATATTATTTGCACGTATGATTGTCCAGAAACAAATAGAAAGATTATTGAGAGTAATACCCAACCAACAGTTCTTGCAATACTGGAAATTCAAAGCTGCAGTTCTCCAGCAGTCATGACAATTTACGCTAGTCCCACTTGGGATTTGGTGATTTGCTGCAAACATACTATTCCAAATAGAGAAGTACTCCAATATGAGAATTGAAGCAAACAAGAAGACAAACATTGGCCAAAATTTTCGTATTATGTGCCGACTTAAAAGAACACAAGCAGCCAGCAAGGCAATATATAGCATAGAGACGGCATTCAACAAAGCAAAACTGGCAAGGAGCAAAGCAACCATGTTAATCTCAAGCCCGTAGAGATTGAACATATTCTCAATCCAGAACTTCAGATAAATAATGAAGAGAGTCTTTTGCATCTCAAATCTTTCCTGTCTCAACGCAAGAATTCTTCTTTTGTTCCATTTGTGATTCTCTTTGGTGCTTCCCCAGAAATTTCCAAACAAAAATTTTCTAGTGCTGCCACCTTCTGAGCTTACGGCTTTATTGGAATTGTGATTTTGTGCTTGAGTGGGGCTGGCAGTGAAAGATAACCCTGAGTTGCTTGTCACCTCCTCTCTTTTATCAGATTGACTACTACAATCTGATGGTGGCATATTTTCATTGTTTGTCGTGGAGCCATTTATGCAAATATCTTCCTCCGAGACAAACAAAGGACAAGGTTCTTCCCATTTACCTATATCTACAGCAATATTTGGCATCTTCTCTAACCAGTGGAAAACATTATACTGAAGGGTGCAAGCAGCAATTACAAGTACCTTTCCCCTCAATCCTGACTCCAGGCCCCAAAAACCTGGATCATATGCATGTAATCCCAAGAAAAGAGACAAATCATAGTGCTGTTGTCCAGGAAACATGCCAGTCTGTTTACCCCACATCTGAAAAAGATACTCAGCTGTCACTAAGAATCCCGTGTACAACAGAAAGGACTTTGACGGTACCCGAGAAGCTTTGGGAAAAGTTGAACAAATGACAAGACCAAGTAGATAGACAAAACCAAAAGCGCTAATGGGAGATAAAGAAGCATAGAATAGTGCAATAAATAAGATCTTCTGGCTGTGCCAGATCAGGAATCGTCTTACAAATCCAAATACTCCTGAATCCAATGGGTCAGGGTCTTTTGATCTGCTGTACTTGCTTTGTCTCCTCTCATAACTATAAAGTTGCATCACTACCAAGATTGCCAGAGATTCCCATACATTTCCAAACAATAAAGCCTTCGAGTCGTAACCAACATAAAATTTTAAGTCTATAAATCTGGAAAGCCATGTCTCAAAGCTTGGGAAACTGCTCAAACTATAAAGGAAGACAAACACCACAATTGAATATGCCTTTAAAGGAAACCATAAGCGCCTTTTAGTTCTCTCCACTAGTTGTCTTCCAATAATCCAAACAAGGAGAAGAAATATGTATCCAAATGATATGTAATTAGGTGTCACCAAGTACACTGTGACAAGAATAGTGAGGAATGCAATGTAAGTTCCACAAGAGCGATAGATGGATAAAAACTTCTGCCCGATTGCAGCAAGGAATGATGCTATCCTACTCTCTGCAAAGAAAAAAGTCAAAAAATGTGATCAATAACTGGCATCCAGTGCAGATTTAATATTAGGAAGAGAACTTGTCATAAAGTTATGCATAACTCTGATGTATTATTAAATACAAAGAAGTGTGATGACATGACATCTCAAGTTAAAATCTTGGGTAGATCCATTATTGAAGAAACCAAGAATAGACCCCAGATGCATAATTGTACAAGAACAAGCTACCTTTGGCCTTTTTCTATCAGATTTTAGCTTCTTATCTTTGGGAGAGGGAAAGGCTAGCTGTTTCCAGAGAAGTTCACTGTTCTATTTAACGGTTGGTCGAAAAAGTAAAACCGTATGAACCAATTCCAATATCTAAACATGGTAACCAATTGCCAAGTCACTTAGAATCTCTGGAGTTATTCATGAAGTCATACCATAAGAAGGATTATCAAGGTCATTTCTTGCAGATGTGGAGGCATATACTGACAAGAGGACTGATTTGTTCAGACCAGCTTTCAAGATGCCAAATCCAACAGGAGGGCTAGGTGTGTGCTGCACAATTGCTGAGAATGAAAATAAGAGCTCAAACCCATGGTTATGAATGGCACAAAAACAGGCTAGCAGAGCTATTTCCAAAAAATCCCAGGAACTATCTTGCTTCAGAAGACCTGCAACAGTTCACACAATATGGTTTAGGTACATTCTTGGGTTTAGAGCATAAAAAAGAATATGTCATAACCTCAAAACCAATTAAAAAGTTCATACTGAGAAGTCAAACAATTGAACACCAACACCTACCTAACTGCAACAAAACCTCCATACTGAAAGAACCATTTTCCTCAAACACATTGGAGATGAAGTCAATCTCAAGTATGTACAAAAGTGCAAAGTGAACTTCACACAGAAGAATCAGGAATTGCCGTATCTTTCTGCTGATACTGTGGCTCAATAGATACATCAAGAAAAAAATCACTGGAGCACAGGTCAAAGTACACAATTGATTAGTAAACTGGAATTATCTCATGCTTACCTAATCGATAACAGGCATCACTAGTGATCACTACCACGTATTATGCAAATTAGTGAGTTTGAGTTAATTGCATGGAACATACAATATACAGCATGAATGAGACCAGGTTTCATGGCGATTAGGAAAATCAATGTCAACACTATAGCTCGAGAGCATTTCCGCAATCCCCACGCAATTGTTGCAACTATCAATACCTTGGTATCTTCCTCCACAGAAACTACAGAAAACAAAGAGCAATTAAATAGATGAAGGGTAGCATGCATCTCTCAGTCTGCAAATTACATATCCCTCATAACTGGCTGAATATACAGTCAGAAGGACGAGAAATATGCTGGAAAAATCATGATGACCCACAACAAAAAAAGCCACAGGTTAGTGTTTGAATCAATTAGTTCATTACCTTCTGTAATAGAATTGTTCAAAGACTGATCTCCCTCGTTAGACAAGTAAAGAAGAACAGAGTTATTGACAAGATTACCCAAGGCAACCAATATGCCAAGACAAAATTGTGCAAGTAGAAATAATCCAGGAGTGGGATAATGCCAAAATCCAATCATATCCCATATTTTCATATCCTGCATGCACAGCCAAGGTTATTGAACTTTGAGATCGATGTTTTTATCACAAATTGGAGGTGAAAGTTGAAAGTGCGAATACCTTGCCTATTTTCCAATTCAAGAATGGAAAAGCTACATTGAAGATATATGTGCTAACAGCCCAAAAGAGAATGAAGATGAGAAGCAGTCCATTCAACCGATGTAAACGGAAAACAGAAGGGAAGGCATAGACAATGTAGCCAACATATGCGAGTAGTCCAAATGCACATATACTGGCAAAGTGAAAGCTCCAGTAGGACAGAGCAAAAAGGGAAACCTGTCCAATCCAGCACTGAAAGTCAAAAATCAAATGAAGTGTTCAAGTAGAAATTGGTACTAAACTCATTGCTTTTGTATCTTGCATTTAGTCATTGAAAAGTGGAGGCCAAAACAATGATAGTCAATTAAATATTTGTTTATACATTATGCAGTATTTGCCTCATTCAAGAGGATTTTGCTTTAAGATTACCAACTCAAATCTCAATCAGTACATACCAACCAGAAAAGGACACAGAAGTTGACAATGTAATTGATTTTTGATTTACGGAGATGACACTACAAGATAATGCTCAAGTAATTGTCCAAATGGTCTCAGACAATCACTGCTTAAGTGCCTTTAATGTTAAACAAACAATTGTATCTCGTAAAATAATTAGATTGGATATCAGCTACAAAAAGATTGATAATCTGTTAAAGCAAAACCATTTTAGTCCAAGTCAGTAACATATTAGTACAGCTCATGCCATTTATTAGGAATTTACCCTGTATCCCCCAAAGCAACAGATCACAGATGCCAAGAAACCAGTCTAATCCAGAGAGCAGATAACAGTATCTGGATAGTGAATATATACCGGGAAACCATACGTGAAAAAATTAATGCTGAAGGTCCGAAAAACTGCTCCCCTCAACAAGACATTTGTATGCCTGACTCCTGATCTGCATTTTAAAGCAGGTTCGTTAACCTTGCAAGCAACAAGCAAATTAAAGTTTTCATCTAGGCAGATATTTCGTGATCGATACTCTGACTGGATTCAAAATTGCAAGGCAATAGAAAAAGTGTTTCCACTAACAACATTCAAACCATATGCACAAGAAAAATGCACGGAAAAGGTTACTGATGTAATAAAAAAGTGTAAGTTTGAAACCTTGCTGCAACTTTCATTAGTATAGGTTTTCCAAACACTTATCAGTCAACTATTAATTGCAATATATATATATATATATATATGTCATCTATGATGCACTGACATTTGAATCAATACAAACAACCAAATGAGAAAGTACCCCAAAATTATGACAGTAACAGACTACACCACCACAACAACAACAACCCAACAAGAATCCCGCTAAGACACGAGATCTAGGGAGATATAACAGCAACAAACTGGAAGGCAATAATCAAGCAGTGTTGTCATCTTTTGGTGATGATATTGCCATAATAATAACATAAAAGAATTAAAAAAGAAAAGTGGGAACAGGATGACAAGATGTCAAGGAGTATTGACCAAGCTTTACCTCAGTTGACGAATGAAAAATGAATGCCTCAAGGGTAAAAGTTGCTCTGTCAAAGTATTTTCCCTTATAGACATAATGAAGTCCATTTCCTCCAAGTCACGGTTAATAAAAGATAGCTGAATCAAGAGGTAGAAGGTTAGATAGGATGCAATGTAAACGGCCCAGGAAAAAAGCAATAAAATGAGAAGAACATGACGATAGAATGGATGATAGTAATGTTTTACATCAACAATTGAATTACTTAATCAAGACATAATAAGTTAAAGTTATTGAAGGATGCATCGTTGATTGATAGAAAACAATTTGGTCCACCAACTTGCATCACTTCAAAGATATTGAACAATCATCCACATTCCTAGCAACTAGGAAGTAGCAAAGGCAAAATCTCCATATCTATTAAAAAAAAAGAAATAATCAGAAGGAACCTCATCATGAAAGCTCTTATTTCATGTGGCACATATACATCTTTAGAAGAGCACGAGCCACTTTCTGCGCTCATGCTAGTTGAAAATCTCCTTCACTTAGAAGCACAGAAGAACAGAAGACATATACTACCAATCGTTGCCATAACCTTTCTGCAAACCTACCACTGTTACCACATACAAATTGAACTTGAAACTTCCGTGGTAGAGTAGACTAAACAGGCATTTCTCACAATGGAAGCCAATCTAATTCTCAATTATCATGGATAGAACAATTGTGAAACTGAACTCCTACCCAAATAATCATAATCTCTGTGCTTCCAATGAACTAATTGCCTCTATGAGCTGCTCTTTTTTCATTCAAGAACTCAAATTGGTCATTTATCCCTCCACACTTGCTACTTATCATACTGATTACATTTTTCTTCCAGTTAAATCACAATCATGTCTCAAAATCAAAAGCCTCCCTGATCCAAACATATAATCATTTACCATGTGAACGATTCATAGTAGAAGCAACTTACTTTAATTGAATTCTATAAGCATCATATTTAATTTGCAAGACATCAGTGCTAGACCATTGTTGCACCGATTTTGACTTTAGGAGAGAATATCTCAACAAATTAAACATAAACAGATTTTTAATTACATGAATAATACGTACCATGATATAGAAAAGTACAAGAAAAAGACTAGAACAAATGTTGGGCCATTCTGATTTTGCACATATTTTGAACAGACCAACAAAATCTGCCACCCAGTTAATTATGCTGGGAAACTCCACAGGAAGCTGATAGACATAAAGTAGTATGATGTTTAGGCTAGCATACAGCTGAAGGGGCCTCCACCACCTACAAGATCATAAAGAAAAAAATGTAAGCCATTAGAAAACTATAATAGCAAGTATTTGAAATATAGATCACCTGTACTTCTTTCTAATATATTAAAGTAACTACTGATTTATCTTTAGCCATTAAGAGATCACCTGAAAAGGCCTAGAAAATTGCTGGTCAGAGACCAGTCCACAAGACCAACACAGCTGCAAATGAAAAAAGGTAGAGAGAGCCAAGATGGATGGCTAATACCCACACCTAGTTGAATGGCCGGTAACAGCAAACAGGAAGTAACACTGAGATGAGAACCTTACAAATAGAGAAAAGAGAAAAAATCTCTGTCAATACCTATGTACTGTCCAGTATTCTTGTCAATAAACTCCAATTCAGAGAATAAAAAGGGAAGTTCAGAAACTTGCATGATCAGAAGCAAATCGAAAAAAGAAATAACTTTGAAACCAAGGTTCGTTTATGAATTTAACGAAAAAAAAGATGCCATAAAGTTTACTGAAGAACACCATAAAACATATATTTGTATTGGAATTTTTATCTATTAAATGTCCACAAACATGGACACCCAAATTTGAATAAACAGAAAGCAAGGGAGATTAACAAGAGAATAAGATGAAGCTTCAGCAGACTCTGAACAAACCTAAACGTTCAAGCACAACCAGAAAGTGACCACATCCAGAGTTTTCCCATGTAATGATACCAAATCTGCTGCCGTATATGTCAACCAAACCAACAACCAATGCTAATAGTTGGGTAAGCAAGAAATAAATTACTGAGGGTGACTTCCAAGAGTGGACACTGCAGAATTGCACCAAGAAATTGTCAATTTATGCAGATTGATTATGAAGTGGAAAAATAGGATAAATCTGAAAATTAAATATTACATCATAAAACCAACTAACTGTGCCCATCCTGCATTTGCTCCACTCCAACTGTTTCCTTGAATTGCCCAAATAACAAGATATAACACTTGGAAAAGAATCACACCAAGTGAAAAGAAAATCACAGGCCAAAGAATGAGATATCGCCTTCGGAATCGGAATCCTGTTAAAAAACAATGGTGTATTAGCGTAATTTTGCAAAAACCGTGAACAAAAAAGTTAGCTGAATAAAAAGAAGCATAGGTGTGGGAATAAAATTTTGCACATTTTGCATTGTCCGCCCCTTCTTGTTGCAGAAAATACATTTTCAAGAGCAATAAAAACATAAATTTCTTGAGCCGAATGTCAGCAGAATTGATATAGCATGAAACTACAAGAGTAGCTTACCTATGTCCGGAGCAGTATATTGAATGAGAAGGAAAGCTATTAAATCAACCAAGGAGATCAAACTCCAATTAATCAAAGCAGCTGCAGGAAAGAAGGAAATAAGCAAAATCAATTACTAATTCAGCAATTATTCTAAATTATACTTTTGATTGGTTTCAAACACATTCTTCTATTCAACTAAGATCATTGATATCGTCGATTCCAGAACACATCAAACATGTTCTGTCCCAAATAAAACTTCATCTAACATGAACTTGACTGTAGTATGAACAAGTAAGAAAGCTTACACGAGCCAAGAAAGATGATAAACAAGAAAAACCTTCACAAGATTAGGAAAAGACTAAAAAAAAAAGCAAAATTTTATACCAAATTCAGATCATCAAGACCAGAGCATCAAATTAAATCCAATAAAGTTAAAAAGACGAAGTATTTCAAAAAATTTCAATAGTTAATATGCCAAGGCAACAAACTTCAAACTCAGAAGGCCACTAGCTAAACTAGAAGCTTCGCAATAATCACCTACCCTTCCAATGGCGAAAAAAGTAAGTGGGTACCTGTCAAGAGCAGCAGTGGCAGCACAAATCCAAGAAGGAAGTTAGCCATTAGATTAACTCCCACCCGCTAACAGAAGAATCGACTCGGTCTCATTACTTTCTGTAGAAAACTCTCCTCCCCACCAATCCTGTCAATGGGTTTCCTATGAGAATCGAAAGAAACCCATTTCCCGGAAAATAAATAATCTCGGGAGGAAGAAAACTACGTAACACACCCAACTATGCCGGTGTTTCAGTCCGTTTCCTTTTTCTGTAAACAGCGTAAGGATCTTTAATTACCCGTATACGTCGAAGCAAATTTATCCACTCTATGGCCTCGGAGAATTTTTAACTACTTGACTTGCAAGTTGAGAATTTTCATTAATTAATGATCTTATTGTTCATATTCTTCCGAACTTCCTTCTAATTAATGATCTTATTGTTCATATTCTTACGAACTTCCTTCTAATTTTAGGCATTTAAACTAAATTTATATATGTACATGTATTCTTAGACTTATGACTACACTGTCGTTTCAATGTCGAAGCTTGCTTAGACTCAAACGGCGTCGTTGAGTAGCGTTCGAAGTTGCCCGTGGATAGGTACCTTATCTCCTTCGAGTTGTCCATATTTTCTGTTCGTATCTATTTCGGACAACATGAGTTCCCTGGTTTCGCTCTCGTCTGCTGGTCTCTGCAAATGCCAGCTATTGAGGTTCCAACAACTAGCCGCATCAACCGTGAAAACTTGTCCCTGGTATCGGAGCAAGGGCTTGAAGTTGAGACTACGTGCCAGTACAAATGAAATGGATACACAGACAGTGGAAGAATCTAAAGGAAAGCTCAAACTAGAAGAAGAACCGACCGAAACGAGCAACATCAGTTCCAATCCTTCAGCTTCTCCTAAACTTGAAAAGGACCTCAAAAAGGTTCCTTTCTTATGTCTTTATTGATTGCCATCAATTCTTTATATGATCTCGTAAATGCGCACTTCAAATTGCAGCTGGGTTTTAGTTTTCATGTGTTTTTCTTGCATTTTTCAAGACGGAATTTTTCTGGAAAGGTTTAATTTCTTATAGGGTTTATTCCAGCTTGTGGAATAAACATGAATGTTAAAGTGATGTCCAAGACAGTGTAGTGGTCATGGTTGTCAAAAGCTGCACTTATTTTGTGACTGGTCTTTTTAAAAATCTTGGTTTGTGGTTGATATATTGTTTTTATTTTCTTGAAAAAAAAGGTTGTTCAAAAGACAGCGGCGACCTTCGCACCAAGGGCTTCTACGGCTACAAAAAATCCTGCGGTACCTGGAACTGTCTTGTACACTGTTTTTGAGACTCAAGGATATTTGTCAATGTTGTTAGGTGGAGCGCTTTCATACAATCTCTTTTTCCCATCAAGTGAACCAGACATATGGAGATTGATGGGAATGTGGTCTATTTGGATGTTCAGTAAGTCACGTTTCCCCTCCTCATCACCTTTAGATTACACTTCAAAAGGTCTGGATTGTGTGTGAGATTGATAGACATTCGCATAGTGATAATGTGATCAGATCTATGTTTATACTATTTTCAGCAATTCCTTCCCTGCGTGCCCGTGATTGCTCCAAGAACGAGAAAGAAGCTCTTAACTACTTATTTTTGCTGATCCCGTTACTCAATGTGATAATACCCTTCTTCATAAAGTCCTTCTCAGTTGTGTGGTCTGCTGATACTGTAGCCTTCTTTGCAATGTATGCGTGGAAGGTATGCTTCATTGTTCCAAAAACATTTCTGTCGAATCTTTTGATGTTTATTTTGGTATTTGCATTGTGACGTCTACTTCTACAGCTGGGTTGGCCACAGAGATCTGAATAAGAACTGAAAAGCTTGTGCCTTTTCCTTGATTAAACAAAGAGGATCAGTGTCAAGTTTTTCTCCAACACTCATTGACCATATTTTCAGCTCATAAGCGACAATTTCTTGAAGCTCAGCTGCAACACCTTACCTGTGGAAGAACCACCTTTGATGGTTAACAAGTAGCAACGGCGACCTCTTCTTGGTTTACCGTGATATCTGTTCGCCCTAAAATTTGATTTGCAAGGAAAGATACATGTATAGAATGTGAAGAAATATCAAGAAGACTGACAATTTGGTGGACAAACACAAATGTTTACAGATAAATCCACTATATGAACATACCATAACTAGTCCGCTTTCGCTATGGAGGAATCTTTGTACACGACGGCGTACATCTCTTACTTTCTGTTGACTTCTATGCCTCTTTTGTTTTAGATTCTTTACGTAGAACATAATACACTGACACAGTGAGGATCTGATGTTGTCCTTTTAGCAGAAGTCAACATCACATGGTTTTTAAACCAAATTATTTTAGCATAAAGTTTTCACTTTGCTGCATCAATGTTTCTGATCACTGAAGGCAGGTTAAGATCACGCAATTTTTCCACAAACTAATCATCTCGAGATATCTAAGCAAAGAGAAATCGTACCTCCTCAAGGTACCCTTTCTTCGAGATCAACTAAGCATATTTCACGATGAGGGAAATGACAGGATACGAGTGTAAATGGCCAAAACATGTTATCTTATTCAACTTCATGCTATCATAAGAATCATCGCTTATACCACCTTTAATTTCATGATCTATCGAACATTCATCTTTATATTCAACTTCCTTAAACAAGTCTCCACCTTTTGTGTGGACAATTAATAACGACAAACAGGACAAGATTATGTTTCGCCAACCAGACGTCAAACCAAGAGATTGCATCATATTCCTTCATCTCCTCTAAGCAGATCGCCCACTTCTCGTTACTTTCATTGTCGATTTCCACACATTCTAACTTCATTTCCTCCCTCTTGCTTCGTACCTTCCGAGAATGTATTCGTTTCTAGCGGCAGACATGCTTCCGTTGAAAAAAAATAAACACGAAGCAAAGATTAATTTTATAATTAATCAATACAATTGATTAACTCTAGGATTGCAATATACTAGATTTGATAATTAGATGGATAAATATCTGAAATTAAGGAACAATTGAATATATTGTTATTTTCTGTTAAACGGAGTAACAGATACGCAGATGATTGACAACTACTATTCCAAAACCCTGATTAGAAAATTCATACAGTTTTCAATGGGACGATTGTATTTAAGGTTAGCCAGCAATAGAGTCTTCTGTGCACTACAAAACATGGATCAACCTACCCATCATAGTAAGCCATGAACACAGGCCCAATGACACGTTAGAGAGAGAATTATCAAGCCCAATTATCTTGACATCTAATTAATTGGAGTTTGTACAAAATTATGTTTATTATGCTAGTCCACAAAATTAATAATAAAATTCTATCATTCTCTCACTTGGACAGCATAACCAACGTCAATAAACAACAGAAACAAAACTCCAGATTAATATACACCAATATGTGGCTACAATAGGATTTCAAAGTAGAGTCAACAATCTCTCAATCATAAGTCCAAAATGAGGTTACAAGTATCTCAACAGTATAGAAATTAGATCCAATAGGATTACTGATAGCATATATGCAAGATACTCATACCGCAATGACCTAAATAGAATGTTTCATATGGAAATGCACACAAAATGGTGATCCATTTGTGCAATTCCAAACAAAATGGCCCAAGCATCCACTCCAGATGCCTATTGAGATTTAATAAAATATCTCAGAACAATAAAATGAGACTAGGTACAAAATGTCATATATATACAAACATTTAAACATATATGCGCAGTATATCAATAAAGTATATGGTAATAACAATAATAGCAACAATTGTAAACAAAAGTGTCTAGACTGAATAATAAAATAGTCAAATATAATGTTGCTATAAAAAATAACATAAAAGACGGACTCCCACTAATCCAAGGCATCAAAAGATCTAAATAGACCCATACGGATTACATGATTCACAAAAGCTTTAACAGTCAAGCCTTTGGTTAGAGGTCTGTCACCATAAGATCGGTGTGTATATGCTCTATATTGGTCTGAAACTTCTTAACCTTCTCTCTAGCAAACATATACTTTGTATCAAAATGTTTCGAACGCCTGGAGGTTTTACATATTTGAGATAAGATCACCACAACAGAGTTATCACAGTATATGGTTGGAGGTCTGGAAACACTCTCCATAAGATGAAGCTCATAAATGAAATTCCTCAACCATATTGCCTATCAAGTAGCTTCATATCAAGACATATACTTTGCCTCCATAGTTGAAGTTGTTGTAAGTGTTTGATTAATACTTTTTCAAGATACAGCTCCTCCAGCAAGCATAAAGACCATAATCAGAATCAGAATAACTCATCATCTCAACATCATAAGATATCTTGTAAGTGAGTATGTAATCTTTACTGCCTTGTAAATACCTCAGAACTCATTTCACAGCTTGCCAATGGCCCACACTAGGGTTGCTCAAGTATCTCCTAAGTATACCAACAATAAAAGTAATATCAGGATGTATACAAACTTGAGCATACATAAAACTGCCAACAGTAGAAGCATATGGGACCTTTTCCATCTCTGACTTATCTTTATCATTTTGAGGACACTGGCTATTCGAGAGTTTTTCACCCTTTTGGATGGGTGCACTGCAAGGATTACAAGTCTTTATGTTGAATCTATTCAAGATCCTTTCAATATACCTTTTTTGAGACAAACCAAGAATACCATGAGATCTATCACGATGAATTTCAATGCCTAGAACTAAAGAAGCATCGCCAAGATCTTTCATATCAAAATGAGTTGTCAATATTTGTTAAGTCTCATAAAGAAAACCCATATCATTATTGGCTAAAAGAATATCATCAATATATAAGACAAGAATAATGAATTGTCTCCTACTATTCTTCAAGTAAATGCATTGATCAACAACAGTTTCCTTGAAACCAAGAGAGCAAACTATTTGGTCAAATTTCAAGTGCTATTGTTTGGAGGCTTGTTTCAGCCCATAAATGGATTTTCTCAATTTGCATACCATATGTTCCTTACCTTTCTCAACAAAACCAGCAGGCTAATTCATGAACACATCTTTATACAAATCATCATTTAGGAAAGCAGTTTTCACATCTATTTGATAGAGCTCCAAATCAAAATGAGCAACCAAAGTCATTACAATGCGTAATGAATCTTTAGTAGAGAATGGGGATAAAGTCTCTTTATAGTCTATACCTTCCCTCCGATTATACCTTTTTGCAACAAGTCTGACTTTATAGCTTTCTATCTCACCTCTAGCATCATGTTTAGTCTTAAAGACTCATTTACACCCAACAGTCTTATAACCACTGGGTAATTCCACCAAATCACAAACGTCATTCATACTCATAAAAGCCAACTCATCTTCCATGGCTGCCAACTATTGTGAACCACGAGGACTTGAAATGACATCCTGAAAAGAAATTAGATCTGAGTCTTCAACTAAATTGAATTTATGCTCCTCCAAGTAAATGTAATAGTCTCGAAATTTAGAAGACTCAGTGGATTTGGGAATCCTTTCAGATCTCTTAGGTGGAACTACAACACATCTGGCGCTTGAGTATCAATGCCAAGCTATGGAGGAATTTCAACATCATTTCCTAAATCAACAACATCATTACGAATTAGAGGAGACTGAATTGTCTCAGGATGAAAAACAATAAGTGTAGGAACATCAACATGATCCTCTCTGAAATCAACAACACGAGACTCATGCCTTTCATTTTGTTCCATACCCCCTTCAAAATAGAGAGCCCGATCTGATTCAATGACTCTAGTAGTGTGATTTGGACAATAGAATCTTGAACCTCTTAAGCCAATACAATAAAATAACCTAAAATAGTTCTAGGATCAAGCTTCTTCAGCTGAGGATTATAAGTCTTTATCTCATCCTTACAACCCCAAACATGGAAATGCTTCAAAATGGACTTCTTTCCTGATATAAGCTCAAAAGGAGTCTTTGGTATAGATTTACTAGGCACATGATTGAGAACATAAACAACAGTCCTCAAAGCATCTCCCTACAAGGGCTCTAATAAGGTGGAGTGACTAAGTATGCACCTAATCATCTTCATGAGAGTACGATTTCATCTTTTTGCAATCCTATTTTATTAAGGAGTGCTAGGCATGGTATATTGTGCTTCAATTCCACAATCCTGCAAGTATCTAGTAAAAGGGCTAGGATTTCTACCAGTTTCATCATACCGACCATAATACTCACCACCTCTATCAGAACTAACACATTTGATTTGCTTCCTAAGTTGTAATTCAATAATATTTTTTAGTGACTTAAAAGCATCCAAGGATTTAGATTTCTCATGCAACAATTCAATCCAATTATACCGAGAAAAATCATCAATAAAGGTGATGAAGTACCTATAGCCTCCCATAGCAATAGGAGTAATGGATCTACAGATGTTTGTGTGAATTATCTGTAATAGTCCCTCCTTCTTAGTCATTTTCTTCTTCTTTACTTTAGCTGTAAACTTCCCTTTTATGAAATCAACACAAAGTGTCAAAATCATAGAAGGCCAGATCATGCAAAATAGTTTCCTTAATCAACCTCTCCATTCTCTCCTTAAAGATATGTCCTAATCGTTTATGCCACAACATAGAAGATTTTTCAGTAACTCTCTCACATTTCTTTCCAACAACAACATTAACATCATCATGTTGTCAGTTAAAACTAGAAGAATTAGCAATCAGCATAAACAATCCATCACATATAATTGTAGAACCAACAATAGCATAATCTTAGTACAAAACAACACCATTATTGATTATATGGAAAATGTATCCATAACTGTGTAAAACAAAAACTGAAATCAAATTCCTTCTCATAGAAGGCATATAAACAATATCTTTCAAAAGTAAATCATATCCACGACTCAACTTTAAGAAAACTACTCCTATTTGCTCAACATTAACATTAAATCCATCTCCTAGTTACCCCATCAACTCCCTTTTATTTGATTTCCGCCTGCTTTTGAAATCCTACAATGATTTCGTTACATGAATAGTTGCACCAGTGTCTAACAACCATGAATTAGGAGGAACATCAACCAAATTTGATTCAAAATAGATAAAGATTTGAGGTTTAGCTTTCTTTTTTGCCAACCAATTCTTAAACTTCACACAGTCATGCTGCCTCTGCTTATGTTCTTGACAAAAGTTACACTTTCCATTAAAAATAGGATTGGGCTTAGCACCAGAACTCTCACCAGGCCCAAAAGGTAATGTAGGTTTGTCATTACCCTTCTTCTTAAATTAAGGCTTACCCTGTTTGTTTCTATAAAACTTCTTTTTATCACCACTTTTATGAGAAGTGTAATTAATACTATGGGACTTTGCCTTCTTCATAGTATGCTCCTCTTAAATAAGAACATAAATCAATTCATCAATGCTCCATTCATCTTTCTGAGCATGGTAAGTGGTCCTGAGAACATCAAATTTAGATGGAAGAGATTCAAACACCTTCCAAATCAGATAATCCTCTCCTAGCACAACTTTCATGGCCTTCAACTTATTATACCAATTCACAAACTTCATAATACGCTCACGAACACTACCCACACCATCATATTTGGTCTTAGATAGTAAAGACAAGTAATTAGACTTTTCAGTGTTATCAAACTTCTAGAATTTTTCACCAACAACCTTGAGATAATTTTTGGTATTATCAGTTTCAATGGTGCTCTCTTTAATAGTCTTCTCCATTGTGTACTTGATGGTCATCAAACAAACCTTGTTAGAATGAACCCACTTATCA
>JANSVA010000009.1:22610990-22623013 GCA_025504915.1 Erythroxylum reticulatum
TTTATTTCAATATATAATGATTCTTAAGATAAGTAATGGGAGTAAGATGACATTTGAAATTTTCAAATTTCATACCAATACATCGAACTAATGTTTTTGTTGATATATTTAATACATAGTAGAAAGGATATAAGATATTGAAATAGTTACTTTCAAGATGAATTCAAATAGTTTGTTTTGGAGATTATTTAAATTTATCATGTCTACAAGGAAGTTAGTAGGAGAATAATTATCCTCTTCAATAGGAGCATGTAAAGACATATTGCTTATACATAACAATAATTTCATATTTTCAATTGTTGAAACTATAATTATCCAAGAACAACTCTTGTTGGATATGAAAATATAACCTAATATTGATAATTAGATCTATAGAGATAGATATAGAAGTTGTTTACCTATTTTAGTCCAAGTACATAGATAGTGTACTAAAGTAGTTTAGTATTTGAGATATTTGATACTTGTGAAGTATTAAAGCTATTTATTATTCTATGTATTAGTTGATATATGAGTTTAAGGTTATATGGATATTAACTATAGAAGTAAATCCTGATTAAAATACATTTTACTTAAAACAATATTATTTTTAGATTGGAAAGGTTACAATGTAAAAATGGTACTAATTAAGTCATAATACATTTTTCATTTAGTGAAAATAATTATCTAAATCAATAAGTTCTTTAATTAATGTGGTATATTTTCATGCATTGTTCAGACAGTAATGTACTATAGAATATTAGAATCATTCGACATACAAAAGAAGCTAAGGTTTCATCAAAGATATAACTATGTATTTAGATAGGATATCCTAATTATGATGATAATTAAGATGAAAGTTGTACGATTTAAGCAAGATCTCACTATAGAGTATCTTGTAAAATTCTCCCACTAAAACATTGTCCCAATAGTAGCATAATCATCATATAGTGATATGGTATAATATACTTAAACAATTGATTTAGCGCATGTAGGAAATTGTTGGTTTATGCCTTGTAGTTACTCGATTGATTGTAGTTTAGTGACAAAAATAATTTAAAGACATTTTTTATCTTATACATATTTTAATGTATATGATAAAGTCCATGTCATAAGAATTTATAATGAAACCATAATTATGAGATTCATATTACATTTATGTATTATCCTTAAATTATTTCGAATCGTTGTTCTATTAAACTTTGTCATTAACAAAGTGCAAAAGAACTAGCACACAATATATTCTTCTTTTTAAAGGAAATAGTTGATTCATAGACTAAAATATAGAGATATTTAAACAAACGTGTGAGTGCTTGTTAGAAAACAACTTTACTAAATTGACCTTATATGAGAAATCTATTTAGAACATTACGTGTATGTCTATCAAATTTCTTATTGTAATAATTGTATAAGTGATCATTTGACTTGAGATCTCCAAAGTTATCTCATATAGGGATTGTTATGTTTTGATATTACTTATGACTTATTCTGATCAATGATAGCTTAGTCAGTACTCATTGGATATAACATGAACTATATGGAGGTAAATGAGTGATCAATTAGGATTGATTACCCTAAAATAATTAGGAAGAATGATCTGTTACTATTGATTAGTGTTAACTCAAGAAATCTTTAGTCAATATGGAATGACACTTTGCAAAATAGTTAACAAATATTATTGATTGAATCAATTCATAATGATTGAGAACTAACATGATTAAACTCAAATAGAGTAAACATTAATTTTATATTATATGCCTATTAGGAATATTGTATGATGAAATGATTGAATTATATAAAAAAACATGTACAAAAAGATTAGTCAAAATCACTTTGACATTCTTAAATATTTAAATGATCATGATGCATTGCCAGTCGCCAATATTGATCTATAAATATAAATTATTTAGAAAATTAAGATAGATTAAAGGAGTTTAATTTATCTAATTCTAAATATAATTTGATGTTATAATTTATATCTATTGCCAATATATTTGAGAACTTAATGATTCACAGACAAAGAACGGTTGAAGAAAGAAAAGATATTTTGAATTAAGTTGAACTTAATTATAAATTTGAGAAATTTCATGTTTAAATATGAGATATCTAATAAATAAGGAAAATATGAGATATTAATTCTTATTTGGACATATATGATATTAATTAGAATTAATTGCAATTCTAATTAATAGAATTAGAATTTAATTTTAATTAAATTACTAAAATATTCAAAACTTGTTATAAATACGTTTAAGCTTTAAGAACCTAACACTTCTTATTTAACCCTTTCTAAGACGGTTGTAGAGAAGTTTTATAAATACTGTTAGATGTCAGATACTTATGCGACATATCTTAAACTGAGCTTTTAATGAAATATAATTCTTAG
The DNA here is from genome assembly GCA_025504915.1 of Erythroxylum reticulatum. Taxonomy (NCBI): domain Eukaryota; kingdom Viridiplantae; phylum Streptophyta; class Magnoliopsida; order Malpighiales; family Erythroxylaceae; genus Erythroxylum; species Erythroxylum reticulatum. Next base: position 22,613,353 of record JANSVA010000009.1, read on the forward strand.
AGGTGAGTTTAATTGAGAAAGTTTGATTAATATGAGATGGAGTGGAAGGAAAAGAATCAAAAAATATATTTAATGAAAGAGGAGCAAAAAAGCAGTAGTATTTGAAGTTGAAGAAGAATAGATTGAGTTAGCCACAATTTGGCTCTAATTCCAACTTAGAATATCAATTAAGTCAAAAAGATCCATTGTCAGTTGAAGAATAAATTCAACATACAATGATCATAATAAACATAAAACAATCTATAGTTATCTAATGCTTATTCTTTGGTAAAGATATCTGGTGCTTATCCTTTGATACAATTATCTAGTGCTTATCCTTTATAATAAACCAAAGTGCAGGTATCTGGCGTTTATCCTTTGATAAACATACTAATTCAGGTTACATTACAAGAAATCAAAATTCCACGCCCAACCACGACATCTCCAATCTCTGGCTTGAACCTAAATTCATCAATAACGTGTTCAAAATAAACCATAACTAAAAAGTGCTTTAGAGCGAGAAAGTCCTGAGAGAGAAAAGGTGACGGACTGCCTTCACTACTTTTGAATGGTTTCTGCAGCTGGTTCGATCAACTTCTCAACAGGTTGGGACTCACATGGTGTCCTTCAATTAGGAGGGGCACCTACCCAAAAGGGGATGTACTAAGAAGCGCGAGGACGAGACTACCATTCTCGAAGCAGTCTTACAGCGCCGCCTTAACGGGGGACACGATGGCAGCCATATCGAGGATAAAGCTTGGCCTATTAAAGAACCCATCGAACTTAAAAAAGGAGATATACTACCGCTTTCGGGAGAGGTTGGGGGGATAGCACTATCCCATAAATTTAAGACGAAACTAGACAATCTCTGGAATCAAGCGGTGGTCGTGAAACTTCTGGGAAGGAGGATCGGATTCCAAATGATAGCTACATGGTTGAGGACCCTGTGGAAACCCAGAGGCCCTATCAAGATCATCGACCTAGAGCATGATTTTTTTTTCTGGTGTGGTTCATGAAGGAGGCAAACTACCTTCACGCCCTCACCAACGAACCGTGGATCATCTATGGACAGGTACTATCGGGGCAGTGTTGGACATCGACCTTCTGATAGTCCCACGACCAGCTTCACTGAGCAGTTGTCTGGATTCGTTTCCCAGACCTTCCCATTGCGAGGTATCATCCAGGAATATTAAAGGCATTGGGGGATCTAGTGGGAACCACGGTTCGCATCGACGAAGCCACCTTATTTGCGCAGCATGGAAAATATGCTAGGATAACTATCGACATTGATCTGTCCTCGCCACTGTGGACCTCTGTTCAACTTGATGGGGAGACTTTGTCAGTAGCTTATAAAGGTTTGCCGCATATATGCTATGTGTGCGGCAAAGTAAAACCACACCAGCACGACCAAACCACCCCAGAGACGGCGAAGGATCATCGGAGAAGGATATAGTGGAGGTAGCAGCACATGAAACAGTCACGGGAGGCCACGATGCAGGCATAGCAATGGTCGAAAATCCTAACGACTATGGCTTGTGGATGAAGGTCCAACGCAAACCCTGAGTTTCATCATAATGACATGCATAGGCCATCAAACACACTAAACTGGGAAGACCTCAAGAGACTGTTCAGAGGAGCGGATCGCGATTTGATCTCCTAATAGAGTAGGAGCAATTGGAGACAAATGATGAGACCATGACAGAGGCCCCACTTCTTAGTAACAAGATGGGCTTCAAATCTAGATTGGAGCTGAACATAATTATGGGTAAAGGTAAGCAACCCCAAAGAAAGCCTTTGAGTAAATCGTCTGGGCCTAAAACCAGAAAAGGGCCTAAAGGCCAAACACAAGCCCAAATGCTGAAAACCAAAGGGGAAATTTCTAGGGCCAAGGCCCCCTAAGAACAGGAAAAGGATACAGTCTGGCAAATCTAACTATAACCCACCATCAGAGAAAAAATATAGCAGTTGAAATAATGTCTCATACAAAAATGGTATGTGATAGCTAGATCTTTGCAGACAGAGAATCGGTTGATGAAGAGCAACTCCAGTTGATGGACAGAGCTGAAGTCTAGGAGGAGATTGGGAAAATCAACGAGGATACTGAAATGCCCCATACCGACCCTCCAGATATAGCAGTCGGGGTGGAAAGCTCAGACCTCTTGCCTCAAACACAATATGAAGAGGTGCATGCAACCTCAGAGAGGGGGAACCAAGGATGCTTCGGCTGGAGGTACTGCTCCTAATTACACTTTTGTTTCTTTATGTCAATTTTAATTTGGAATTATCAAGGGGGCGGAGGGAAGAAACTCTATGTCATTCTTCGTAATTACATTAGGCATTTTAATCCTGGTATCCTCATCTTGATGGAAACCCAAATTAGTGGACCTAGGGCTCATAAAGTCGTCAGTGCTTTGGGGTTTGATTACTCTTTTAGAGTAGAGGTAGAAGGTTTCTTTGGAGGGATATGGATGTTATGGAAGGAGGATTTCCATATCTCAATAGTTCTAGCACACCACCAATTTATTCACACTAATATCAGTATGATACTTGCTTGTTTGAATTTACAGCTGTTTATGCAAGCCCGCAAGCTAATTCCCAAACCTACCTCTGGCCGCTCTTACAATGGGTAGGAAGCTTTATTCATCGCCCTTGGCTCATAGGTGGGAATTTTAATGCTAAATTAGAGTTAAGGGACAAATGAGGTGGAGCTACGAATACGCAGGTAATGAACAGAAGGTTTCAAGATTGGGTGCACGAGTGTAGTCTACATGATCTTGGCTTTATAGGCTCCAAGTTTACATAGCATCGAGGAATGATTCAAGCTAGGCTGAGCAGAGTTTTTGGCTTGACAGTAGAGAACTTACCCTTCCTTGGGTCGAATCATAGGCCCATGCTAGTTCATTTGCAAAGACAGACTCCTAGATTAATGGGATCCCCAGTTTTTAGATTCCAAAATGCCTGGCTAACTCATCCAAGGTTTGATGAAGTGGTTGCGAAGAATTGGTTACCAACTGAGGAGACGATGTGTAAAGCGTTAGGCCTGTTCTCCCTCCAACTCTCGACATGGAATAGCTCAGAATTTGAGAATATTGTCTATTGAAAAAAAACATATGCTAGCAAGGCTCCAGGGCATTTAGAAGGCCATGACAGGCAATAATTTAGACTCACTGTTAGACATGGAGGAACGATTAAGTAGAGAAATGAGGTAGGTTTTATGTGAAGAGGAAATCTTTAGGCATCAGAAAGCCCGATGCAAATGGATCTCGAAGGGAGATAGGAATACGAAATATTACCATACACTCACGCTCTCCAAACAGCAAAAACTAAAGATAGAGCGACTCACTGATTCTCATGGGTTCCAGATCTCTAACTCGGTACAATTAAGCAAGTTAGCCCGAGACTTTTTCATCAATTTGTACACACAAGACGATGGGCCTCCACACTGCTACCCAATCTCAGGAGCTTTTCCTCCACTCTTGGTAGACCGACTGTATAATTTAAATCAGTTGATCCAAGATAATGAAATCAGGTCAGCAGTGTTTGACATGAACCTAAATAAAGCTCCGGGAGTATATGGTTTCAATGCCCTATTTTTTAAAAGTAATGGGGATAGGTCGAGCCAACAATGATAGAGTACATTAAGGAAGTCTTCAGGCTGGAACGTTGGTAAAAAAAGATTTAAATCAAACCATTCTAGTCCTGATACCCAAAGTTCCTTCCTCGAGGAATATCACGCAATTCCAACTAATGAGCCTCTGCAATCTGCTCTACAAAATAATTTCCAAGGTTATTATCAGTCAACTGAAGGACCACATGGCCTGGCTAATGCAGGCGCTTCAAAGCAGCTTTATTCTGGGCAGGCAAACCACTGATAATATTATCATCGCTCAGGAAGTCATTCATTTGATGCGAAAGAAAAAGGGAAAGACTGAGTTTATGGCTATTAAGGTAGATCTAAAAAAAGCTTATGACCGGATTTGATGGGACTGGTAGATCTAGAAAAAGCTTATGAACAAATTCGATGGGACTTTATTCAAAATACATTAACGGGCATTGGGATTCCGAAAATTTTAATCTTGGTCATTATGAAGTGTGTGTCCACCGTGACTTTGCAAGTCGCGTGGCAAGGCATAGCTACTGATCCCTTTAGCCCTTTACGAGGTATTAGGCAAGGCGATTCGCTCTCACCATACCTTTTGTCCTATGCATGGAAAGACTAGGTCAACTTATTTCGAGTAAGGTAGAACAAAGCCTATGGAGACCAATAAAACTGAGCTCTACCGAGCCTCCGATATCCCAACTTTTCTTTGCAGATGACCTAGTTCTTTTTGCGGAAGCTACAAAGTCTTAGACCCAAGTTATTGCATGAACGCTGTAAGAGATTTGTAAGGCTTTGGGATAGAAAGTGAATACGGACAAAACTTGGATTTTCTTCTCAAAGAATGTCTCCCCAGCACTTGAGCTTAGGATCAATCAAGACCTACACATCTCTCGTATGAACAATTTGGGGAAATATCTAGGAGTTTTGTTGTTATATGAGCGGGCATCAAGACACACCTATCAACACATCTTAGATAATGCATGTGAGAAACTTGCAGGTTGGCAAGCACGAGTACTGTCTCTAGCGGGTCGAGTTACCTTAACCCAATCTGTGTTGTCAGCCTTACCCATTTATAAGATGCAAACAATTAGACTTCCGAGACAGCTTTGTGATGATTTGGAGCGAATTATGCAAGATTTTATTTGGGGCTCTGCGGATGATCACAGGAAACTGCATCTAGCAAATTGGGAAACAGTATATCATCCCAAAAAAGCAGGGGGCCTGGGCATTAAATGAAATCGCTCTTCCAACGATGCTTTATTGTCTAAGTTGGGTTGGGCGTTAATTACACAACCCCAATCTTTATGGGTTAGGATATTAAGAGAAAAATATCGCATAGACCTGTACCATATCCCTCTACAATTGATAGGGTAGGGGCGTAAAGCATTTGGACGGGAATATCTGCAACTTGGCATGTGGTCCGCCAAGGTCTCACTTGGAGATAAGGCTATGGCAGGAGAATCCTGTTCTGGCTTGATAGTTGGATAAAAGACCAAGGACCTCTTATTTATGTGGCAAATTCCCCAATCCTTAAAAGATTCCTCTACGCCTATGTTGCGGATTTTCAGAATAAAGATAACACCTGGAAGTGGAACCTTTTCCAGCATTATCTCTCCTCCTCAGTTTATTTGGACATTGCGAAGATCCCCACTACTGCAGACAACATAGAGGAAGATACGATACAATGGGGACAAACAGAATATGGATGGTTCATAGTGGCGTCAGCCTATGACTTAATCGAAGGAGGGACCATTGATGACCATAATTGTCTCTAGGATTTAATTTGGAAATAGGCAGGACCCCAACGGATTAGGGCATTCATGTGGCTAATGAACAAAGGAAAACTGATGACCAATCAACAACGAGTGGCACATCACATCGCTACGACTAGCAATTGTCACAAATGTGAACAAGAAGAATCCACTCTCCAAATTATGAGGGACTGTCCGAGGTAAGAGCCTTCTAGGAAAAATTTCCCCTAGAGCTGGTTGCTACGGATTTCTTCCTACAAGATGCAGGGCTGTGAGTGCAATCTAACCTTATGAAGCACTGTCAAGTGAGGCATTTTGACTGGGCCTCTATCTTTGGAGTAGCCTGCTGGTTTCTATGGAACTAGAGAAACAAAAGTGTCTTTGAATCAGACTTCACTTGGCCGGTAGAAGGCAACAGAGCAATGATGGAATATGTAGAATGGATTGAAAGGGAACGGGCAGCAGAAAGTTCTGTGTTTCCCACATAGGGCTTACCCATAGGTAGTCTCCTTGGGTGGACAAAACCCTAGCGAACTGGGTCAAGTTAAATATAGATGGTGTAGTAAAATAAGGAGCTACCATTGCTACTGCTGGGGGGATAAGTAGCGACTGACATGGTTAGTGGTGCAGTGAGTTTCTTCAACATATTAGAAGAGGCTCGTCGATAACTGCAGAACTCTGAGGTGTCCACTCGGGACTCAATCTGGCTTGGACTCTGGGTTATAGACGAGTCATCGTATAAGTGGATTCCCTAGAAGTTATAAACATCCTATCCCCATCCAATACAGTTTTATTTGATGAGAATTTTTTGGTGACAGGTGCCTGTGGATTACTCCAACGAGATTGGAAGGTGCAATTTCAGCACGTACATCGAGAAAGGAACTAGTGTGCAAACAATCTGACCTCAATCATAGCCCTCGTCAAACCTAGATTACATATTCTCCAGGAGCCTCCGATGATAGTAATGGAGCTAATCCCTTTAAAACACAGGATCTATTCATATCAAATCATCAAGAATAAAATAAAAGTGAAAGCATACCTAAATCTATTATGAAATCTACAATGGAGTTTTGCAGTTTTGTCTTCCAAATTAGAACGTAACCTTTTTTTAGAGTTTTTCGTAACTCTCTATTTTCTCTCTGATAATGGGATTTCAAACAAGCAATAAGCGTATGTTTAATTTGGGGACCAAAATCACTTATATTAGGGTAAAACCCTAATCTAATTTCTAGTTTGGCCCATCATAAAACTAGAAATTATAAACTCGGTCTCTACACATATAAAACCCAAAATTAAAATAGATGCATAAAGCCCAAAATACCATAAACATATTAGACCACTTTAACTAAGTGGGCTTAACTTTATATGATAGCCTTTATATATAATTATATACATATAAGCCCACATGTTTGATTAAAAATCCTTACAATCTCCCACTTAGGCTATATATGTTACATTAAAATTGTCTATTAATCTTGTGAGTACTTAGAATTTTGCTATCATTACTCTATGCATCTCCAAACAATCTGATCCGTCAATCATACCAACATAGGATCAAAGCGTCTTTTGCTACAATTAAACGTAACTAGAACCATCAATAGTCACATATGCTGATATAACCAAATGACATGGATCAAGTATGGATGTGTAGCATGGAAATTATAAGCAGCGTGATCTTAGCATGCTTATTTCCAACTGGTCCAACCTTATGCTTTAGTGAGATCAAATTTAAATAAGCTCAGAGACAAAATAAACCAAATATCCTAAAGCTGAAAATAACCTTGAACAACTTAACCAAAAATTGTATCCAAAATGACAGTGAAAAGTGTCTAATCCAAAAAGCATCTACAATACAAACTCCCACTAAAACTATATATCCTGAAAAGATATAACACCTATATGAGGAGTGTGCTCATGAAAGACCTTAAGTGGCACTCCTTTAGTAAGCAGATCTGCAATCATGGAGTTTGATCCAATGTGCTGTATAAATAACTGTCCACTCTGAACTCTCTCTTTAACAATTAGGAACTTGATGTCGATGTGCTTCGATTTTGTCGAGTTCCTATTGTTATTGGAATATAGCACTACAGAGTTATTATCACAAAATAACTTAAGTAGTCTTTCAATAGAGTCCAAAATGCACAACCTAGTGACAAATTTTTGTAGCCATATCCCATGGTTAAATGCCTCGTAACATGCTATAAACTCCGATGCCATGGTGGAAGAAGTTATAAGTGTCTGCTTAATACTCTTCCAGGAAATAGCTCCTCTAGCAAGCAAGTAGATATAGCTCGAAGTGGATCTCCTACTATCTTGGCATCCAGCAAAATCAGAAACAGAATAACCAATGATCTCCAGCTTATCCAATTTTCTGTATGTGAGCATATAATCTTTCATTTTCTGCAAGTATCGCATTACTCGTTTGGCTACTTTCCAGTGATCCAATTCCAGATTACTTAAATATCTCCCTAGCATTTCAACAATGTACGCAATATCCGGACTTGTACAAACCTGAGCATACATTAGACTTCCTACAGCCAAAGCATAAGGATTCTTCTGCATTTCCTTACCTTCAAAGTCATTCTTGAGGCATTGACTTAAGCTGAACTTATCTTCCTTAGACACAGGGGTATCACTTGGTTTACAATCCTACATGCCAAACTTTTTAAGTACCTTTTCGATATAGCTCTTTTGTGATAATCCAATAATACCTTGAGAGCGTTCCCGATGTATCTGAATCCCTAAAACAAAAGAGGCATCACCAAGATCTTTCATTTCAAATTTCTTTCATAGAAATCTCTTAGTTTCGTGCAATAAACCTATATCATTAGTGGCAAGCAATATGTCGTCGATGTATAATACCAAAAAAATGTACTTACTCCCATTGAACTTATGGTCTATACAATCATCAGTCAAGTTCATCTCAAAACCAAAAAAGATGACAACTTGGTGAAATTTGTAATACCATTGACGAGATGCCTGCTTGAGTCCATAGATGGATTTCTTTAGTTTGCAAACCATTTGCTTTGCATCTCCTGATACAAAGTTTTCTGGCTGCACCATATAAATCGTCTCATCAATGTCACCATTGAGAAACGCTGTCTTAACATCCATCTGATGTAACTCAAGATCAAAATGTGTCACTAATGCCATTATTATCCTGAAAGAGTCTTTCGAAGAAACCAAAGAGAAAGTCTCTTTATAATTAATGCCTTCTTTCTGTGTAAAGCCCTTTGTGACAATACAAGCTTTGTACCTTTCTACATTGCCTTTCGAATCCTTCTTGGTCTTAAATATCCATTTGCAACCAATAGGTTTTGCAGCTTTAGGCAATGGTACAAGATCGCAAACATCATTGTCCTTTATGGACTTTATCTCTTCATTCATGACATCAATCCACTTTTGAGAGTTAGAACTTTCCATGGCTTGATGAAAGTTGATTGGATCATCTTTCACAATACCAATGTCAACTTCATGTTCTTGAGGAAATACAATATAATCATCTGGAATTGCACTTCTTCTCTCTCTAATGGATCTCCTTAATGGCATAACTTCTTGAGGTTGTAGAGTTTGTTCTTCTAGAACAAGTTGTTGAACTTGGGGAGAAGTTTCTATGACATTATCTTGATGTAGAATTGCTTCTTAAACAATGTCAATAATGGAAACCTGACCCTGATCATTGTCAAAAACAATTAGAGGAATTTCAACGTGTTCCTCTTTAAAAATAAAGTCCTTAATCTTTTCTGCCCCCGCAAACTCAACATCCTAAAAAAATTGGGCATTTCCCATCTCAAAAATTGCCTTAGTAGTGGGATCATAAAACTTGTAACCCCTGAATCTTTTCGAATATCCAATAAAATAACAATTGATAGTCCTTGAGTCCAGTTTATTTTTATTTGGCCTATAAGGCCTTGCCTCAGCTGGACATCCCCAAATGTGCAAGTGTTTTAAACTAGGCTTCTTGCCCGTCTAAAGTTCATAAGGGGTCTTATCAGTTGCTTTAGTTGGAACTCTAATAAGTATATATGCTGCGATCTTTAGTGCTTCTCCCTAGAGTGATTCTGGCAAGGTAGAATGACTAATCATACTTCTCATCATATCCTTAAGCGTTCTGTTTCATCTTTCAGTAACACCATTCATGCTAGGTGAACTTGGCATAGTGTACTGTGGGACGATACCGCATTCCTTTAGGAATTTAGCAAACGGTCCTGGACGTCATTCACCTGATTCTTCATATCTGTCGTAGTACTTGCCATCACGGTCAGATATGACATTTTTAATCCTTTTGCTGAGTTGGTTCTCAACTTCAGCCTTAAAGTTTTTGAACACA
>JANSVA010000009.1:22672079-22687833 GCA_025504915.1 Erythroxylum reticulatum
CCTTTTTTGGTTCTTTTTGTTTCCCTGTCCTTTTGGTACTTAATGAAATGGGCGCTTGAAGGTTTCTTTAACTGACATATATCGTTGTTGCTTAGAGCATGGATCTTTCCAGTTCTGTTGGAAATTATCGACCGACAATGCTTTGTCTGCAATGTTCAGCTTATTTTTCATTGCCTGAACATATCTAGTGCCATGTTACATATTGGAGCTTTTCTCTCAAATGTTTTAAGAATTCGAGAACTTATTTACAAATCTCGCACGATTCTTGGATTTAGATTTAAACAACATACAAGCAGTAGCAAAAGGTTCAAGGAAAAGCTGATATCCTTTTCTAAGGCTTACAAGAACAAACTAGTTGATCGTCCAATCTGAACTTATTACATCTAAAACGAAATTCAACTGCAAACTTTATCAATCTATTTCGGCTCTAACACCATGAGATTTTAACCCTTTCTTGGTTCCATGCTAAAGTTTCTTTTCATGGCTTCTTTCCTGCTCTTAATGAATTCATCTGATTTTTCGTTAATATTTGAAGCCACACTGAACAGATGTCTCGGAATCCTCTCTCTGGGTTTCTCTGGCTCTTTTGCTATGGCCAATCTTTCACTTGCTATGCTCTTACCTTTATCCTTGACCCTGTCTTCGACTGTACCACCATCTCTTATACTGACAGACTTTTTACGGTCGCTTCCTGAAGTTGTCATATTTGGTTCTGTGACTCGTGGGGCTTTACCTCGACGAGCTGCTGACTCCTGTGAGGCTTTGTTTTGATTTGTTACCCCACCTGTCACTAGCACTACTCTGTTCCTATTCATCGCAGCCTTTCCATCCACCAATTGGCTCTCGTCTCCTTCTGTGAAAGGGGTTTTGTCAACAGGAACCCAATGATCCAATTCTTCTTCATTATGGATGAAATGAACCTGGATTTCGTGGTAGTCTAAATCATCTGCCAAGCATCCCTGAGCTTCATGGAATGTCTTTTCTTCATCATTAAGACCGGAAGCCGCTCCTTGGGTGGGAGGATCAGCATCAGGTACTTGAGTTGCTGCCTGACCCCAAGTAATGCGCTTGAGCCCGCCAGAAACTATGGTGTTCATCAAGAAGTTGATGAGCCTTTGGAAAATACCAGGAGGTTGATACTGTGTCTCCTTCTGCATGTTTAAACAGAGAAGAACAGAAATAACAGGCAGTATGATGGGGTAAAAGAAAACAGATATTGTAGAGTTTATCTGAACAATCGGTCACCATAAGTTGTTCTATCCTTGGAAACTGGGGTAACAAAAAGAAAGAACGTGATAATGAAGGAATCATCCTTTTTGTGATTTGGTGGAGATTTCGTTTCAAAAGGGTCTCAATTTGTAGACCTGCTTTAGTAAAAAGTTGAAAGAGGTAGGAGGAGGAATATCGTAGACAAGTCTAAGCTGAGGATACCATGCATTACAAATGGAAGTGGAATCCTACATTGCTTCATGTTTCTCATATTCCCGAATCCCACAACTGACAGCAAATAATCATGGCCAAACCAACCCAAGCCCTCCGTTGGGACAACGAGGAGATCTTTCTTCTACGTGACCCAGCACCAATGAAAGGGAATTAAGTAAAATCAAAATTACCAAATCCAATTTAGGCCTACAACAACTAGGCCCAAACCTTTCATAGAGTCTGTCTCCTCGACCCAATTAGGCCCAGAAATTGACACCTCACCAAAGTGGTGCGCACTTCATGCCCAGCGCATCATTCCATGAAAGAAACAAGGGCGGAGGGCTCCAGAATACCCAAAAAGACGCGACAGCTACTCAACTCTACATCTTCACTAATTCAGTTTCGGTCCGTACCCCGTCGATGGATTTCTTCAAGTCTGTATTTTCCGATGAACCCGATTCGGCAAGATCCGAATCTGATCCCCACGGCCCGGAATCTGCTGACGAAAATCCGGATAACCCAACCGTCGGTGATGGTGGCGCGTGGAGCTTCGGAGGTATGATCAGAACCCTAACCACGAAATCCGAATCCGTCATTGAGACCTACCGTCGCGATCTAAGGGAATTTGGGTCGGGTCTGAGGAAGGAGATCGAGGTGGCGCATGGTTCGCTGGAAAATGTAGGGCAGGCAATCGACGAGCTTGGTAGCTCTGTATTGAAAGGAACGGCTCAGATCATCTCTCATGGCAAGGAGACCGTGCTTGCCATAGATCAGGAATCGGATTCAGCTGATAACAATGTCAATAGAAGCATTAGTCAACAGAGCTTGAATTCGAAGCCGTACAGTCGATTTGATGCTCAGGTGCTTGCGATTCAAGGTGATGTGAGCACGTACTGTGAGGAGCCGGAGGATTCGGAAGAGTACAGGAAGTGGAGATTAGGGTTTGTGTTGGAGGAGAAGCGAGAGGAGAGTCGGAGCTTGATTGAAGAAAATGGAGCTGTGGAGAGTGTGTACAAAAGGGTTGTACCCAACAGCGTTGATGAGCAGACTTTCTGGTCTAGGTATTACTACAGGGTTTATAAGCTCAAGCAAGATGAGGACTTGAGAGTCAATCTCGTGAAACGAGCGATATCCACTGAAGAGGAGGACTTGAGTTGGGATGTTGATGATGATGATGATGAAGTGATCGAGAAAGAGGAGAAGAAAATCGTAAAAGATTCAGGATCTAAGGAAAATGAGAGCTCTAGTAGCAAAAAACATACCGAAGTTGAGGACATAAATCAAGTTAAGCCAGTGGATAATGAGGGTTGTGAAACAGAGATTGGTAGTGGAGTGTGTGTAACTAGTGGTGGTGACAATGTAGTTAGCGAGAAGCTAGAGTTGGAGAAGAGTAAAGAACAGAATCCATTGAAGTCTGATGAGGAAGTGGGTGTAAAGGTGAAAGGTGATAATGGGGAGTCTTGTAAAGATAGTGAATTCTCAGTGGTGTCAAGCCATCAATCAATGGCAGAGGACGAGGATCTAGGGTGGGACGAGATTGAAGACCTGAGCAGCATAGACGAGAAGAGACCAACGGGTCAGACGGAAAGTCCAAATAAGATTGATATACAGAAGCGGCTGAGTGTTGCTGAAGAAGAGGAGGATTTGAGTTGGGATATTGAAGATGATGATGAGCCAACTAAAGCTTGAAGCCTCTGTCAAATTACTTGATCATTGTATTGCATTTCACCTTGCAAGTGAGAATATAATTTTCTTTGTACCTTTATTATTGAGTTTGAAACAAATGTGTCTATAATAGCAAGCTTTCTGTTGATTACTTATTACTTTTCTGTACTTGTTTACTAGTATTGGTAGGTCCTATTGTTTAGCTGCTCATTTCTAGCATGCTAGGCCTGGCTAAGTTTGATCGTAGTAGAGTAGACGGTGTCTCTGAAGAAGGCCACTACTGCTTTTAATATAACCATGTTGCCAAGAGATGTTTTCTATTTTCAAATATGCTGTTTACGGCAACTTTTAACGCAAACTGAAACCTTAAGAGGACTCTTTAAGATGTTATATTTTCTGGGTTACATTTACTGTCAGAAAAGTAAGCATAACGTAATCCAACTCCTAAAACATGGCTATCTTGCATTCTGCCATTGTTCTTCTACATGACAACTATAACTTATAGACACAAGGCATTAACAGATATCTTTATCTTCCCTTAAACAATTACAGTAACTCACAAAAGCAGTCACCAAAACGCAAAGTTACCTGTCTATTAAAAGATTAAAAATGACATAATACAAAATTCTTCCCTCAGAGTTCACAATCCTCGACACTTGAAGCTCCACTACACTTCGGGACTTGCATGGTTGGCATCGCAGAAATGTATAATTTGATCAGCAGCACTAGAACCTAATCTTTTTCTCAGAGAAAGGAAGAAAAAAAAGCAGGAAAAAAAGCAAACTTTTTCTAACATCACTTGACCCTTGTTTGTAGAATAGGAGAGCTTTTTTCACATAACAGAATGCTGTTGATTCATCAACAAACTTCCTCAAGGGACTCGACTTCATTTTCCTTCAATAGTGATGCCTGTTTCAGAAATTGATTCCGTTACATGGGTCTGAACTGGAGAAGGTAATGCAAGAAGACGTCCCTTTTGGGCACGGGGAGGAAGATGCTTAGCAGGTCGTCTTGATCCTACAGTCCATGGTAAGAAAACTCCTGTACCGCCACGAGGCATTCTTTTAGGACTCAAAACTACAGGACGCACTGAAGCCAGCATCACCATGGGAGAGGTATGGACGACTCCCCATTTGGACATTGTGTCAGCTGTGTCATATCCATTGAAAGCTCCATTTGGTACTACATATGGGCTCGCAATACTTGGTTGCCATAGAGCCATGGGACTGGTTGGTGGTGACTGACCTTGGTTGGAATCAGGGCGTACTCTGAAAAATGTGATGCTGACCCTCTTGTTTGCAGATGAGCACATGACATGCCTCGCCATATCTGCACTGTTTCCTCGCATTACCAAAAGAGACCTGCAAAATTTTTACGTCATGTCATGTTTCATCTTTACAATATCGTTCCAAGGAGAAGACACATCATAAACAATCAAGAAAAAATTTCAGCGCGAAGCCTGTTCATGTTTGGTACTCTTAGTTGAATGCAGTAGGAAGCAACCAGATGCTACTTAGTCTAACTAAATAGCTAACTAAATTACATTACAGATCAAAACCTAAACGAGCAAACTAAGCAATTTTCCAGCTATTTGAGATTGTTCTTCGGCAAGATGCTTCTAGTTATTTCAGAATACCAGATAGAAGCCCTGTAACTGATGAAAGATTAATGATTAAGTTCAAAATAGTTACCCCTGTTTCAGTGATAGCATGAGTGGACCTCTGTAATTTCCATCATTATCACCCACAAGAATTCGTCCAAAAGCCATTGTAGATTCAGAGAGGAGAACAGTAGAGACTGGTTGGTCCAAATGGGGTGGCTTTAGGAAAGGTTGAGAAAATTCATCCTGCATTAAAGAACATATACCAAGTTACTTCTTTATTCTCCTCCAAGAAGATATTCAATTCACTTTAACGAACAAACGGTCATGATACTATTGACTAGAGTCAAATATGAAGGTTCGATATGCCACTTAATTTATGGACCATCTTAACAATACGGCATAACAAGATGGGAAATTTGGTAATACCTCATCAAAGAAGTGAATAATGCAACCATTTGGTTTCTTGTATTCTGGTATAAGCCGCCATTGAACCAAGTGATCTATAACACCACGAAGAAGAGCTGGAATCGGTTCTATACTACCTAGCGCACAAAAAGAAGACAATCACTCACTATCTTAAGCAATTTACAGCATGATAGTTGAAGTAGAACATGAAAAAATCAAAATATCATAAAGACAATAACCTAGGGGAGAGAAGAAAGAGTCCGTAAGTTCCATTAGTAACACTATTATGAGATCTTACTCGTTTGATTGCCATTGGCAGCTTCCTCTTTTATATGACCAAAAATAGGAACACCAAACTGTATCAGCTCTCTCTTATTTCCTTTCATTTGCTTGTTGAACAAAATGAAAGTGTCCCCTAAACCAATATCAGTTCAGTTAGTTAAAAAGAAAAATATTCAATGAATGTGCCATTTGCTTCTTCGCAATCACCAGCTTTTTGACATGGGACTTGTAGCATGAAACAATTGGCACATTCTGAAGGAAATTACTCAAAGATAGTTGATACTGTAAAAGAACTGTCACAACATGCAACTCAAGTTAACAGAAATCAAATTGCTAAACTGCCATCGAGTGTTCAATGGCAGAGTCATAACATGCTACTCAAGTGAGAAACTAAATTGCTAAAGTGTCATGTATTTTAAGACAATAATAAAAGCAAAAGGAAAGCATCCGACTGGCTTGAATTTTAATTGCTGTATCTCAACAAGTAAATGAAAATCCTCATAAAAGCATAAGACTAACAACTAGCCTGAAAGACAACCCCTTAATGGAAGTGTTATCAAACAACAGAAGTATTATTTGAGCGGATGGAATATATAGATCGCTTACTGTGCTGGATAATGCGACAGAAAGTTAGGCTGACTAGCATTCCTAGAGCTAGAGGACCACAGAGAGAAATGTCACCTGAGAGTTCTCCATTCTGACCAGCAGCACGGAGTTCATTAACGAAGTCAGCCAACTTAGACAGCTCAGAATCAGTGAAAACATCCTCATATAACTTTAAACCTTTGACGACATTCACCTGCCAGTTGCAATATCCCAATCAGTAAGAGCGGGCTTCTGTTTCGTTTCCTTAATAGCGCATACTATAGAGGATATCAACTCTCTGGATATCATTTTATCTAACGAAAGAATGCTGTAAATTCTGAAAGAAAGAACTCGCCATATGACCCTTCACTTGCTCCTTGGCTGTGAAACCCTTCGTCAACTTTATTTGAGCAGGACGTGATTCGCACTGTTCGTGGATGAAACATATGTCAACATTTTCGTTGATGGGCTGCACTTCCTGAGATCCTGCATTATAGAGGGAAAACAGAGACAAATGGAGTCAGAACAATATAAAGTCAAGAGAACAAATGATGAGAAATTGTCATATTGCTGTAGGTGTCTAGTAAGTGGATTGAAGTCTTGATGTCCTGGTGGAGCATGTCATCAAAACTCATTCTTGCACTCTTCTTTATCTATAAAATCTAACATTCCCCAGAAACAATAAACTCCCTTGCATTGTCATCGTAAACAAGGACTTTGCAACAGAAACAATCTTGGCAGACTTGATCGTCCCAAAATGTTATTTGAATTACTCTAGAACCAGATGAAACGGTATATGAATCAAATTATTAAGATCACTCTTAGCTCCAAAATCCTCTATTTTAACACCCACTGACATTGCCTTAGTTATTACCAACCCCCAGTTTGAGTCGCATTTTCCAAAATTTTGAAATTAATAGCTTACTACGTAGACTTGATACCCAACCCGATCAAAATGATCGAAGTAGGACCCAGTGACTTAAACCCCATTAATAATGTAGTTAAAGAAATAGCATAACAATAGCAGCCACCCCTTCTTTCCGCCCTTGACGGTTGGAAAATTCTTGCGACACCTGTGACAAAGCTGTCCCTGTTCGGAAATGTACCCAGATGACTCCCAATAAGAGGGGACGGGCATGAGGCCAACAGGAAAGATACAAGAAACAGCAGAATGGCAGTAGTGGCGGAGATTCGAATCTTTAATTCGTTTAATGCCAACCCAAAAATAAAATTGGCGACAATTTCAACGAAACAAAAAGTACTAATTTTGTTCCACCCGGAATCCCATGATCCCGGACTTGACCCGAAAAGTTGGCCCTGTCCAAGTAGTCCCCACATTAATAACGTTATTGGCAAATGTGTAAACATGTCAAAATCCAACAGCCCCTACATCAGATGACCAACACATCGCATGATGACGTCAAACCAAGATCAGATCAGATCAGACGGCCTATACCACAAGCCGTCTACAATAAAATCATTGCACACATCTCCACGCAGTACTGCACAGACGGAAGGTGTTCGCCCTGCCGAAACTAACCGTAACACCAGAAGCAGACAAACCCTTTTCACCACCTCGAAACACTCAAACTCCACTAAAAACCTTCGAGATGGCTAGAAAATAATATTAACATCATATAATTGCTTCCCCCTTTTGTCTTTCACTGCGGTTATTCTTTTTTCTTTGACAGAGAATTGAGATGGCTTAATATTAAAATCAAATCATAAAATTCTGTGCTTTTTAAAAATAAGGAAAAAAAATCTAAACGACATGAATCGTCACCTAACCTAACAGAAACGTTGAATTCAACGGCCAAAATATCCCAGTGGGTTGAATCTCCGATCTATGAAGAAAAACATTGCTATATTACAGAGCAAGTAAATAACTATATATTTCTTTAAGAGAAAATAATCAAAATAAGGTAATTTCCAGTAAAGGAAAAATAAAAGGATCGCAACTTTTCTGGAAATAAAACTGGCGAGTTTCAAACTAAAATAGCAATTGATTGACTTTTTGGCTTAAAAAGCAAAGAAAACAAGCAGAATGCACCTAAAGCGGTGGAGAAGTGTTACCCGATTAATAACGCAAAATTAGAAACCGTTCAAATTTTACTATTTCGATGGAATTATCGTTAAATCTTCGCACTGGTAAGCGAACTCGCTGTATCGATTTTCATAAACAAACACAAAATAGTCAAAGCATCAGTCAACAACACAATTTCACATTGAAGCCAAGTATTGAAATTGAAAGACAGGAAAGCCAAATTTTGTTCCTAATGCGTGTGGAGAACACGATCAGTTATATTTACCTGAATCGGTAATTTCGCTGTTCGGCGAGTCCTCTTCTTCAACCCCGTCGCCGACGGCGTCACTTTCTGCACTTTTCACGGCTACCTCTTCTCGTTTCAGCTCCTGTTCCTCGAAAGAAACTTCCTTCACAGGTTCATCGCTCTTATTTTCACTCGCGCATATTTTCTCCTCCTCATCTATTACTTTCCTCTCCGTCACGCGCCTGAGCTCCATGGCCACGTCGGCAATCGAATGGTACTTCTGCATCTGTAGCACTGGGATCCAGTTCAGTCGCCTCCGGTGAATGGCCGAGAACACCGACTCGTACTCCGATCCCCCTCCGGCGTCGAGATGGGCCAGGTGGCCGCAAAGTGCATCGATAATCGCGTTGGCGGCCGCGAATTCCCCGCGAAACCAGGCTAGAATCGCGTCCTTGGCGACCGTGTCCGCCACCACCATCGGCGGAGCTGGAACTGGAATAACCGCGGGCATCACTGGAGGCGCTCGATCCTTCGACGACGCAGCTGGCCCTGCCGCCATCGGCATTACTGCTAAACGTAGACTAATTCCTCAACACCCAAACACACAGAGAGTTCACTCCCTTTACCGCGATATGATCACCAAAAATATCGGGTTTTTATAGCGTTCAGGTGCAACCAGCCGGCCAATATATCGGTGATAATATCGGGAAAGTGTTGATTGACTGAGAAAGAGAGAGAGAGAGTAAGAACTTGAGAGAGGCAGGTGGTAGCGAGTGTTTGGTCACACATGAGGGGTTTTGGGAAAATGGCGTTGGAGCAGAATATATACTGAGAAGCCTAGTTGCACGTGTGTGGGGTCCTCTGATGACATGGCAGTTTTCCAAAGGAATGACGTGGCGAAAGGAAACGAGAGAGAGGGAGGGAGATAATACTAGTAATTAAGTTCGAGTACGTTTGTTTTTTGTTTTGTAAAATTTAATAAAAAAATGTTTATTTAAATTTTTGGCTTTTATTTTTTATTTTAATTTAATCGAGTTTTCAAAATTTATAAATATCACAAAAGTGATTTTTCTGTTTAAATATAATATATTTATTATCAATTAAATTTATCTTATTTTAATTATTAATTATTAATAAAATTTATGAATAATTTAATTTAATATTATATTTAATTAATTAAAATTATGATAATTCAATTTTATTTAATAATATATTTACTTATTGATATTAATTTAGTAATTATTAATAAATATAATTAAATTTAAATATCTTCAAAATATATAAATATCAAATAAATTTTTGATTTAATAATTAAAATATATTTAAAATAAATATTAATTTATTAATAAACTTTATTTTAAATTATTTATTTTAATAAAATAAAATAATTTTATCCATTATTCATTAATAAAAGTTATACGAGATATTAAAATAAATTTAATTAATAAAAAATAGTTTAATACGTAATTATGATCAATGATAAAAATATAATAACTAAACAGTTTTTTTTTTTGGTTTTACATAAAAGAAAATTAGATTATAGACTAAAAACTACAGCAATAAAGTAGAAGTCGTTTTCGAATTTATTAATTTACCTTTTTTTCTTTATAATTTAATTATGTTAATAACTCAAATTGAATCTAACTTGATAATAAAAAACTTGTGCATCTATTTGCTCATACTTAAAAGATTCACTCCGTTTAAAGACTAATATAGAAGATGTCATTCTCTTTTCCTCTGGGGAAATGTGGTCAGACAAGTTAATGTTAGAGAATTTAGGCTTACATAAGGTCGCTAACGGCAAAGGGGGAAATGTCAAAACGCTACTTTTCTCAGCAAATGCGGTCCATTCCCGACCACTGGGAACTTCAAATTTCAATAGATCACGCAAGTAGTTATGCAGCTCATTAATAATGTAGTACTTACATCTAGAATCTAGTTTCAAAATTTTACTTGTGTTTTTATGTCTTATTATTATTATTTATTATCAAAGATTAATTCAATATTGAATTTGTTATTTCAGAAATATCAACATTAATATACAACAAAAAAAATTTAGCTAGTTAATCATATTAAACACTGTGTGTTTTAGTTTTCATTTTAATTTTTAATCTTTTTTAAAATAATATAATAACTCAATTCCTTTCATTATTTTCTCAATGTTACTTCATTTAAATTGAAAAATAAATAAGTAATTAACAAAATATATGGATACAAGAAATTACAAATAATTATTTTGAAGACACAAAAATATATAAAAAAAGTGATTTTTTTTAAGTGCGCTGGTGAAATTTAAACCCTAAAACTCATTACCATTGGCCACCTCATGGAAGACTAGTATGTTTAGTTTGCGATATCTCAACAAATATTCCATTATGATGAGAGGAATATCCCTTTGGGCTCGGTGGATGACGGTCATTGTGTCCTCCTACCCTAAGGACCAATACAGTTTAATGGTTTTCGGTGGCCAATAAGATTGATGCGTAGTCGACGAACTTGACCACGTGCGAAAAGCTGTGGACCCCCTAGAGTGTAGCTCAAATTAATGGGACAGATGTTGTGCTTCCGAATCCGCCCAAAGCCCCCTCAGCCATCAATAAACTCTCAAAATGACATCACATTACATTCTTCTACCGCACAGTGATTACTTGCAATTAAAGAAACTTTAAGCAGCATTAAAAATTATAATCTTAATATTTAGAAAACATACAAAGTCAGATCAGACTTAACATTTTTTAAATCATTTTTATTATTTTTTGTGAGCCTCATAGGTCACGTGATAATGGAAGATCTAATTTTTAAATAAAATATATAACTTAAATTTATTATTAAATGTCGGACTTATCCTTTTAATTAAATCTTAAACTTAATACTTATATGTTTGCGTTTTGTTGAAATCTTTCTGATCATATCCCATCTTTTGGCTGTTTAATTAAAAGGGTAGCGGCAACCAGAGGACAGTTTTTCGTTTCCCACTAAAATGAACTTGGTCCCGTATAATTATTTAATATATTAATAGTACATCAAAAATTGAAAATAAAAATTACTTTTTATAATTTTTATAATTTAAAAATTAACAAAAACAGAATTTAAAAACAAAAATTAAAAATAGAAATGCAAACAGCACCTAAGTTTGCTTGCCAAAGTTACTGCTTTGTCTCATTCCAATTTTTGTAGACCATGAAGATGTACAGGCAGGCAGCTGTCCCGGGGTATACTCGTGCTTTTGCAGGCATATATCTATTGATTAAATACCATATGAATATAATATGTTATCATTATTTATATAATTATTTTTTTAAGAGAATGACTCACTTTGACTCCCTTAGTGCTATATTTAAACTCATTAAATAATTAACTAAAAATATAATTAATATATTATTATATACACTTAAAACTTTATTCAATACATATTTGAAGAATTATGATTAGGTAATTTTTAAGGTTGTATTTAATTGTAGAAAAGAAAAATAAATCTAAATTTTTAAAATGGTCTTTTTGACAAATCACATTCTTATATTTACTCTTTTAAATATATATATATATGAGGATATTTTATATTAGTAATGCTTTTGTATCAAACATCAAATAAACCCACTTCTCATATCATTTTCTATTTTATATACATAGGATAAAAACGGTTTCATTAAAGTGAAGATAAGGACAAAAATGTCAATCGGAGACAAACTACTCGGAAGCAGGCGGCGTAAAATGGAAGGTGCCAAATGCCAATGAATGGGGTCCCACGTCAGCATCTAAGACACGTTGGTGTGTATAAATTAAAAAAAAATCGAATCCTCTCTAGTTTTGGAATATAGAGGAGGAAGGGAAGGTGGTATGGGTCCTTACTGTACGAGATCAAATCTCCTTTCTCAATTAATCAGCTTTAACCTTATTTTATTAAAATTTAATGATTAAGTAGAATAGAGTTGGAGAAACAGCTCCAACCCGTATCATGCTGCCAAAGACACTCCTCTCTCATCGTTGTGGGTCAGTGGTTTGTTGTAGCGACGTAAGCACGTTGCGCACATGTGGACGCTGCCTTACCCAACACCCATCACCCACCACAAGCCACTATTTGCCTCTCCTTCTCTCGGCTGGCTCAATTATGGCTCGTAAGCAAATGTTAAAAAAGTAAAAGGAAAATAATTTAATCATTCATCTCTGTTAATTATATGTATAATTATATGTAACAAGTAAGAAAGACAATATTAAGTATGTCGGATCATTTATGAAATGGTTAAAAATAAGGAAAATACGAAATATTTGATTTTGGTTCTACCTAATCTTCTAAAGTAAATTTTCAGGCCAAAACGAGCTTCAACCTCTCAGGATCTTAACGGGAAACATTCACGGATACGTGGTTAATGTCTTTCTATAGTTTTTCAAGACGTAAGTACTCTTAACGGGTCAGAGGATCTATATGTTTACGAATTATAAGTACAACTGCAGAAAACCTTATATATATATATCTGTGTGTGTGTCCGATATAAAAGCTATATATATATATATATCTTCTATATCAGACTTTTTTATCACGAGTTTGATATGAGTCCGATCTATACTAATCGAGATTCATTTTTCTCTTAGACTTCGACCAATTGGCTTAGATAATTTATTGGGTCACTCTATTACTTTTATCTATACCAAATTATATAACTTAACCGATAAGTTATTGAAAAACCGAAAAATACAATTAATAGTTGTTCAATATTATGAGGAAGGACAAAATTGTCCAACATTATATGCTTAACATTTTATATTTAAGATTATTAAATACATCAAACATACCTTTTTCAAATTCTTATAAAATATAATATAAGTGTAATTGTATTATTCATTAGATATATAACTAATGTTTTAAAAATTGGATCGAAAATTAAATCTATAAGATCATAGGGATCTAAGATTTAAAAAGTTCAACCGGTATTAGATTGTCATAAAATCAGATAAATATTAAATAAAACTAAAATTTTTAAATATGATTAAAAAATATTGTTCTTATCAATAATTTTTTTTAATTTAATTAAAAAAGATTGTTAAATAAAAATTAATTGATTTATTTTGATTTATAAAAAATTATTAATTTATAAAAGTTTGTCAGACTAATTAATAAAATGATCAATTTAAATAATAAAGTTTTTACGATTAAACCGATATACATAACTTAAATATTTACAAAGTTAGGATTCAAAGAATATATTTAATTATAATTTACAAGTTTAAGATTTATTCAGTAAATTCAAAATTCAAAATGTAAAGTGTTAAATGTATATTTCATAAAATTTAAAATACTGAATAATTGAATTTTTTCCCCTTATCATCTTAATTAAAAAAAGATATAAAAACAAAAGTTACAATCTTTTTTGCTTTTACTTTATTAAAAAAAAGGTTTTAAAAAGACGTTTGCTGTCTTATTCCCTACTTGCGGACCAAAGAAAGGGGAAAAGGGAAGATTAGAGTTCAATAATACGATTCTATCTTTTTGATCTTACTATGGCAGGATGGATTATTCGAAAGCGATAGCATATGACATTTGAATGGTAACTACGAATCCTAGTAGCTTATATAAAAACTGGGGCAGCACTTGTAATATCACGATCTTTGGGACCATAGTTCTTTACTTGGAATGGATGTTGGTTGATGCTCTTCTTTGATTATGCCAAAATAATAACGCATTTCCTAACTAATGAAACCTTTCTTCTTCTTCTTTTTCCTTCTACCTGTATTTTTCACAATTAGAAGCAACATTCGTAAATTTGTAAAATTGCAATCTAAAATACCAAAAAAAAAAAAACACGAGAAAGAATTAATTTTTAAAAAAATTAAATATTAAAAATTTTAAGAAAAGCAATATTCTTACATAAAATCTCTCTCTCTCTCTCTCTCTCTCTATATATATATATATATATTACATTTTAACATTTAATTAAGTTTTTATGGTAAATAAGTTGATGCACACGATAACTTAATTTTCATATAATATAAGTTTGAATAAAAGTTATTTTTTTCGTAACAAAAGATTGAAAAGACGATAAGTGAGAACTAATTATCTTCTACTCCATGAAAAATATTCAAATGGCATCAAAGAATCAATCTTTATAGGATAAAGTTGAAGGTGTAACTTTCCTTCATGTTTTTAGCATAAAGAAGGGTAAAATTTTGGAATCTACGTAAGATGACAAAAGGCAACCATGTTAAGTGGGAGAGAGTCACTATTCCTTTTTCTTTCCTTCCTTCCCCGACTTGGAATAGCTTTTCTCTAACTTTATAAGGTTCCTAGCTGACAAGCAGAATCAAAGATATAAAAAAATGAAAGAGAAGGGACATTGTACACCACCATTATGTGTCTAAATTTGCAAAGAAGCCAAGCTGATGTAGGTTTACATGGACCTACTTGGAAAAGTAATTTATTCCAATTTCCTATAATAGCCAAAAGTGAAGGGAAGTGCACATGTGAGACCCAAATTAAAAGCGCCCTCTAAAAATGCTCTGAGACCCTCACACCCACCCAAAATGGCCTCACGAGAAAGTCAACTTGAATTCAAAAACTCTCCTTTAATATATATATATATATATACATGCCAATTATCACTTTCTATACTCGCAGTTCTCTTTGTTTGGCAAGTAAATAGTTTGCACCATAAATCCAACACGGCAAAAAAATTGCCATTTCTTAGTAATTATACGGTCCAAGAAAAAAAAGACAATTGTACCATATCCTGAGTAATTAAAATATATGATGACCAACTCATCATCTAAAAAATTATAATCAAAGTTAACTTGACCGGTGCAAAACCCTCCACGCTTTATGAGAATTTGGGAAGGGTAATAATCTAACTTGAACATATAACCTTATAATTAGAAAGGAGCAACTTCAACAATTACATCAGGACTCATCCTCTAAAGAAAATTATAATTAAATATTATAATCAATCAATGAAATAAATAATTTAATTAAAAAGTCAAATTATTCATATTATATGTTCCTCGGAAAAAGAAAATGACAATAGAAATTAAAGAATTGAGTTAATAGGGTGTTTGGTTCACCTGCTGAAATAGATAAAGAATTGAATAGTTATTTTTAGGAATAAAGCAGATGAGGAATAAAATAGAATAGGTATTACTTAGTTTGACTTATTTCTAAGAATTTCTAATGATGATGTATGCTAATGTTTGGTTTTAAAACATAAATTTAAGATGACAAAGTAATAACTTACAAAAAGATAAAACCATCCAATATAGCTTCCACTATTATTATTATATTAATTTCCTTATTATTAATATTAATATGTTATTTTATTTTATTATCATTAATTTTCTCATTATTATAATATTATATTTTTATTATTAATTTTATTATTAATTTTCTTGTTATTACTATTAATTTTAATAATATTATTATTAAGAAGAAGAAAATTAATAAATAATAACAATAATAACAAAATTAATAAGAAGAAGAAGAAGAACATTAATAATAAGAACAATAATAATGATTATAAAAAAAGAATAAGAAAATTAA
>JANSVA010000009.1:22695104-22715731 GCA_025504915.1 Erythroxylum reticulatum
TTATTATTATTATTATTATAAATTTTGTACCTATTATTATTATTATTATTAATTTTATTATATGAAATTAATTATCTTAATAATAATAATAATAATAATAATAATTTATTATTATTATTATTATTATTATAAATGTTGTACCTACTATTATTATTTTTTATTTTTTATTATTAATTTTATTATAAGAAATTAATTATCTTATTATTATTAATTTATTATTATTATCATTATTATTATTATTTTATTATGATTATTATTAATTTATTATTATTATTATTACTAATTTTATTATAAGAAATTTATTATCTTACTATAATTATAATTATAATTATTATTAATTTATTATTATTATTATTGTTGTTGTTTCAAATGACGTGTTAGGTTTTGTATATAATTCAGAAGGTTATTTTTTACATTTTCAGTTCTTGTCTATACGACGAGAATTCTTGTACCTTAGTTTTGAAAGGAATAAAAATTTATGTCCTTGTCTTCTGAGGGCGGAACAAAAATAACTGAGGATAGTAAGCAAACAGCACGAAGGACAGAATTTTTGTGTCTCTATCCACCGTCCTTACCCATGAGGACGTTAACCAAACGCAGGATAAGAGAAGTAGTGCAAGTAGTCGAAGACCGAACCACTTCAAATGTAAGCGCTATTGTGTACTCATCAGCTTCTGCAGAGGACGATGTCATCGGCATGTCCTACGCTTCCTGGCGACCCCATTTGGCCTAGATGAAGTATTCCGGTGTTTGGATCAATAGGCAACGAAGAGGAGAGGTGGTGATAGTCGTTGGTAGTCTTTTCGCTCTAGAGACGATCGCCGCCACAACCTCTGTCGTCCTCACCCTCACTTTTCTGTCTCCGAGACTAAAGTTCCAGTATCTAAAAATCACTTATTGTCTCTGTTTACTCAGCATTCAATGAGTAGAATAGAGTAACAACTACTCTGTTCTTTCTTTCCTTTACTTACCATACACCTTCCATATGATTATGACCGGGACGGCGAAATGAGATCGTAGATTATTACTTTACTAACCCGTTTTAGTTTTTTTTGTGTGTAACTTATAAAAATAAAGCAATAGGAGTGTAGCCTCTTCGGACTAGGAGGAAAAGCAGAGAGACCCTATGGAGTCCAAAGAGCTGCTGGATGGCAACTGGGTTTTAGTGTAAGTTCTTCTTCTTCGTCTTTATCATTTTTGGTTCAGTGGACATGGTCCACATTATTGCTCTAACAGCTGTCAGAAATTATGGGAATGACGTAAGCTACTTCGGGCAAGCGCAAGGTAAGGCCAGAGCTATACCTCTCTCCCCCCATATTCCGCCATAGCTAGTTCATTTCTCTCTCCTCCCGTCAGAAGTGTGGCAGGTGAACTTTAAATTAAATGTTTTGTATTTTGCTTAATGTGTCTGCATGAAAGGTGTACGTAAAGAGGGGTTTTTGTCGCTTAAGTGCTCATTTGTAGCATTTTAGGAATCCAGGGTGGCCATAAGGGGTGCAAGTCTCTACTAAGCGCGGTGGAACCGGCAGCAGCTGGCAGCCATCCTTGTGATTCTTATCTTATGTCCGCTAGTTTTATATTGTTAGGGTGGGGTGTTGTTTAAATTATGCATAGTACATGTCCTCTCTGTAGGTCTTTGTTCTTAGTTTGGAGTGATGTTAGTTACTCACCATTCGCTGGTAAGCTGGGTGGAGTTCTCTTTTACTAAGATGTACACAAGGAGGAATGGGGGCAGTTGAGCGCAGCAACGGCTACAACGTGGGTTCAGGCGGAACAAGAACATTGGTTAGGGGTGGTTAGGTAGACTTGTAAAGAAATTGATAAATGTAGACTCTCTGGCAGTTCTCATGTCTGCTAATAAGTCTAATGTCTCGAGCATCCTGACAGGGCGGCTGTTGCAAGAGGGAGGTTGTCCTTCTTTCTCTTCGTCCAATTCGTTGGAATTCATTGACGTTTTAGCACCTGTTATTCTTGTTTCTTCTACCTTCTATGTATAGCCTTCTCTATTAGGAACTCACCTTACGGGTTTCACTTTCCTTCATTGTCCGCTTCACGTGCTTGCCTTACCTATTCATTGCACCCAAAAATTGGATCAAGTGGTCTTCAGATTTTCTTACTTAGTCAGATGTGCCTTTATTTTATTATTTTTATTATTTTTGTTTTTTTCATGCTGGTTGTCAAGGTGCTTTATGCCTTTTGAGTTTCTTGGTTGTATTATTATTATTATTATTATTACTATTATTATTATCATTACTTCTTTTACGAGTTTTTTGTTATTATTATTATTATTTTTAGTATTACTAATATTTATTATTATTATTATTATTAGTTTTTGTATTATTAGTATTCGTTTTAGTTTTATTATTAATATTATTTATTATTATTATTGTTATTATTACTCTTATGTGATTTTATTATCTGAGTGGTGGGGTTTATTTAGTTTCGGCTTCTAAGGATTTCGTAAGTTAGTTCAGGTGGAAATCGTAGAGACACGAGTCGAGAGGGAGGTCTTCAAATCAAGCAGTTGAAATATGAGCAAGCGGGTCGGTAAGTGCAGCTTGCGGAAATAAAGATGGAGATGATTTACTAAGGATAGGCTCTTGGACCGTGGTTCCCTCATGGAAAAGTCCTTGAAATTGGTAGAGGTTTAAGACAAGTATAGGATACAAATAGCATCCATTCAGGAGACTAAGTAGGCAGGAGCCAAAGCAAAGGAGACAGGGGGTTCAAATTATGGTACTCAGGAAGTGCGTGGAAGCAGAATGAGATAGGTATCTTAGTAGACAAGAGACTTATGAACAGAGTAGTGGAGATCACAAGGGTTAATGATAAGATAATGGCAGCAAAAATTGTTTTGAGCAGTGTGGTTTTCAATATAGTATGTGTGTATGCACCTTAAGCTGGCACAAACAGACAACAAAAACGTACATTCTAGGAGGCGCTAGATGGGGTTCTTATACAAATCTCAAATACTAAGCAGATCATCCTAAGAGGGGATTTTAATGGGCATATAGGGGCGAATTCAGACGTATATTCAGGTATCCATAGGGGCTTCGAATACGGCACTAGAAATGAAATTAAGATTGGTTTATTGGACATGGACATAGCACATGAGTTAGTAATAGTAAATTCCATTTTAAAGAAAAATGAAGTACTCTTAGTGACGTTTCAGAGTAGTATGACCAAGATACAAATTGATTATCTCCTTGTCAAGTCAAGAGCTAAATCATGGTGTAAGGATTGCAAAGTACTTTCGGTCGTATGCCTATCAATTGTTAGTTTTGGATCTAGGAATTAAGGGATAGAGGGCATAAAAATATACCATGCAATGTTGCAAAATACAATGGTGGAGGTTAAAAGGGGACATGGTGGAACATTTTAGGAATCAGGTTTGGTATAATATAACTTGGGCAGCGAGTGGGGATGCAAATTGGATGTGACAGGGTGTAGCCCCCGTAGTGAGAGAAACAATCACAAAACTCCTAGGGGTATCTACAAGACAGGGGGGATGGAATCTTGGTGGTGGTCAGACGAGGTCCAGGGAACAGTGAACGTGAAAAAGAAAGCTTTTACAGATCTGTTGGCAAGTGCAACAGAGGCGGAGTGGGTACCTAATAAAGTAAGGTATAGACTAGTAAAAGAGAAAGCCAGGAAGACTATTGCAGTGGCTAAAGGAGAAGGTTATGAAAATATGTACAAGGTTTTGGATACGATCGAGGGAGCACAAAGAATTTTCAAGATAGCAAGAAATAAGGCAAGTAAGATGGTGGATTTTAACTAAGTCCGCCGTATATGTGACGAAGCAGGACAGGTGCTCACAGAGGCCCAAGACATCAAGCAAAGATGGCAGATACTTTTATGGGCTTTATAACGAAGACTTATTGCTCAACATAGCGTTAGGCGAACCCCCAGTGTCGAGACACTTTCTAAATGGGTACTCATTGGGGAGGATCACAAGGGGAGAAATTGTGAAGGTTTTAAGGGGGATGGGGTGCGGAAGGGCCGTAGAGCCGAACGAGATCCCTATAGAGGTATGGAAGAGAGTAGGTGTTGTCGGTATTAGGTGGTTATTTTAGCTCTTTAATGTGATCCTCAAGACAGCTAAGATGTCAAATGAATGGAGATTGAGTAATATAATCTCCTTATACAAGGCCAAGGGAGACATCCAACAATGTCACAACTATCGGGGCATAAATTACTAAGTCATGCCATGAAGTTGTGAGAAAAGGTAATTGAAAAGAGAATCCAGAGAGCTTTTTCTATATCGAACAACCAATTCAGTTTTAGACTAGGTAGGTCCACAATAGAAGCAATATATCTGCTCCAAAGACTAATGGAATGTTATAAGGAAAGAAAACGAGATTTTCATATAATTTTTGTATATTTGGAGAAGGCGTATGACAGGGTTCCTAGAGAACTTATATGGTAGTGTTTGGAAGCAAAGGACATTCCTATGACTTATATCAGAGTAATTAGGGATATATATGAAGGAGCATTGAATAACGTTAGGACAATAGGGGGCGATATGGAAG
This sequence comes from Erythroxylum reticulatum, assembly GCA_025504915.1. Lineage (NCBI taxonomy): Eukaryota > Viridiplantae > Streptophyta > Magnoliopsida > Malpighiales > Erythroxylaceae > Erythroxylum > Erythroxylum reticulatum. Next base: position 22,699,637 of record JANSVA010000009.1, read on the forward strand.
CGTTCTTGTAACATCTCGTTACCTGCGGAAAGGTTAGAATAGTAAATGTGAGTGACCAATGAGAGCTTAGAAATGTATTTTTCATGCTCACGTATAATATGTCATATATATACACATGAATAGTAAAATTTGTTGCACATGAAAAATTGTACATGCACTCATGAATAATTCCGAGTATAATTGAACAGCATTCTAATTGTCGGAAAATTGTGAATTTGGAATTTTATTAGTTGAAAATTTTATTGATTAGTATAAGTGGATTTATATTTGTAAAATTCGGTGAATTTAGGATTTATTTCGAAATTTATAGAGTATTATGGAAAATAGGAAAAAGAAATTAAAAAAAGATTTAGAGGTAGTTGAATTGTCACAGGAGAGTTAACGGAGTTAGTTTTAAAAGAAACTTAGTTAAAGTTAGACCTTAGAAAAAGCGACAAGTGTAAGTTGCTTTTATTAATTGTCATAAGTAAGTTGAGTTATTCGAGAGTAAAAAAGGGGTCTTATCCTTTTTCCTAAGTTCTTTCTTTGTCATCATCTTCCCCGAATTCTTCCCATACACAGAGTCTTTCCATCAAACTCCTTCTGGGAGTTAACCTTACCACTTCTTCCACTGCTAAGTGTCTCTGTTGTCTTAAGAGAAGAAAACCAGAAGTTAGTTAGTGTCCACAATGGTTTACGTAGTGTTGTATGGAATTCGAGTTTGAAGATAGTTGAAGCTTTTGGAGTCTTCAACAAGTAAGTAGTGAATATAATTGTTAGAGTAGTGGATTTCTAAAATAAAGTTGATGAATTTACTATCAGTACATGATCATGGCATTTACGTATATTTATATTCTTAACACTGTGTTAAGGGGATGAAAATTGTAGATAAGTTGTTATTTAATTTTTGATGGATTATTAGTGATCAGATGTTGTGGAAATGGTTCTTGGAGTTGAAGTAGCAATGAAATAATGTATTGGGTTAGTGTAGAGAGTTAGATATGGAAAGGTGATAGGTTCTGTTTCTTCATTATGCAAGTATGAAGATATAGGTGTTTATAAGTGAGTTGATGAAAACTTAATGATATTCAAGAAAAAGGTTTTTGAGTCCAGGAGTGTAAAGACGTATCATCTGTGATGACATCATATCATTTGTGATGACATCTTTTGTCTTAAGAGACACATCATCTGTAAAGACGTATAGTCTGTGATGACATCATATTGTCTGTGATGATATCATTCATCTTAAGAGATGCATCATCTGTAAAGATATATCGTCTGTGATAATGTCATATTGTCTGTGATACCATCATTCGTCTTAAGAGTTGTATCGTCTGTAAAGATGCTTTGTCTTAAGATTTGTATCGTCTTAGGTTGACTTTTGTTTCGTCTTAAATCGACCATCTGTATCATCTTAGGTTGACTTTTGCTTCGTCTTAAGTTGACTATTTGTATCGTCTTAGGTTGACTTTTGCTTCGTCTTAAGTTGACTATTTGTATCGTCTTAGGTTGACTTTTGCTTTGTCTTAAGTTGACCATCTGTATCGTCTTAGGTTGACTTTTGCTTCATTTTAAGTTGACTATGATTCGTCTACACTTTCCTTTCGTCTACTCTTACCATTCTTCTGCTCTTTCCTTTTGTCTGCTTTTGGCATTCGTCTGCTTTTGCATTCATCTGCTTTTGACATTCATCTGCTTTTGCATTCTTCTACTTTTTTGAATCATCTGCTTCTTATTCGTCTGCTCTTTGCATTTGCCTGCTTTTGCATTCATCTGTTATCTGTTTCGTCTTATATGGACAAAACCTTGATTGATTCTTTCAACCATAACTTTGTCGTCCGACCTCCAAATGACATGATTTTTGCAGCGTTAGATTGATAACACATTTCTCTATCTCTCTCCATAGAAATCATAGCTTTTAGTTTTGACTCGAAAATGATTGATCTAATGAAAGTAAGGGTATCGATTGGAAAAGCATAAACTGGATATTTCAAGGAACATGTTCTTGTATTTTGATGATATCTCGATATGTTGGATTTCTAAGGAGCTGATTTTTAATTTGGAGTAAACTACAGATATAGGCCTATAAATTGTCTCAAGAAGTTGAATTGTAAATTTAATGGTTTTAGTGGGGCAGAAACCTAAGTATTAATTATACTAAGATGAGTCTTGATTATGAGAATAATCTTGTGATGAGATTAACGGTAAAATGCCCGGGGTTATCATGAGCATGTATTGTACATATTTCATTTCATATATGTGCATTATTAAACACTTATGATTGTACAAATTGTGATATTGTGTATGTTAATTGATATAGAGGAGCAACTGAAACGTCAATCCCCAGGCGTTGTTGGAACTTCCAAGCATTAGCTTCGGGAGCAACCTGTGAGTAACCTAGACGGTCTCACTTAATTACTTGATTGCTTAATTTATGTTTTGAATGATAATTGAATGTGTTTAATTGTAGATTTCAGACAGAAGGTCCAATGAATGTGAATGTGGGTTGAGATATTGAAGTACTATTTGAATGTGAATGTGAAGACCTAAGTGCTTTATAATGTGAGTGATTGTGGTACATGTATTCCATACATGAATACATAATCAGATAATGGCAGTTTTGACCAAAGTAGCCACCGAAAGTAAAAAAGAGCTTAAAGCTTAGAAAGTGAAAAGAGCCTCGAGCTCAAACAATGATTAAGAGCTTAAGGCTCACTATATATAATGAGACCTATATCCTCATCAAATAAGGGATAGTTATTAATGAGCTCGGTATCTAAAATGGATACGGGATAGTTCAAGCACTCGGTCACAACAATGTAATAATTGGAAAGTGTCTCATGAGCACCTCATATGCATATTGTTAAGTATATTTGTTGAAATGAAATGCCTATGCTTTAGTGAAAATGTGAGATTTATGTAAAGTGCAGTATGTGATTATATGTTATATGAATTGTTGTGATGCATGAATAGAGTGAACCATCGATGATGGTTACCTCATTGAGTTCGTAAAACTCACCAAAATTGCAACGTTGTCTTTTCAGGACCGAGAGATGACTTTATCTACTAAGTGGCTCAGCAGTGTAGATTGTGATTGGCAAGAGAAGTCATGACTCAAAGGTTAGTCAGCTAGGATTTTTGGACAGATTAGTTAGATTTTGTATATATCCTCTTTCATGTAGTACTTTTGTATTAGGTTTTGACGATGTACATATAGAAAATGTTGAAAGACACAATGTAGACATTCGGGTTTTATGAAATGAAATGATGGAAAAATTGGTTTTAAAATATTGTGGTTTTTCTATTGATGCTTTATAAGTGAATATTGATATGATGCCATGTGAAGTGAATGTGGTGATCGAACATAGCTCGCCCTTATCGTAGATTATGTACCGGAATGACCTTCAGGCGTCTCGATGTGTACCCTGCGATAAGAGGGCGCTACAGTTCTCTATTGATGTAAGACTACACCAAGGCTCGGCCTTGAGCCCTTTTCTGTTTACATTAGTGTTAGACATACTTACCAAACATATTCAAGGAGAGGTACCTTGATGTATGTTATTTGCAGACGATATTGTCCTGGAGGATGAGACCAAGAAGGGGGTCAATGCCAAGTTAGAATATTGGAGAGAAGCATTAGAATCAGAAGGTTTTAGAATGAGCAGATCCAAGACAGAATATTTAAAATGCAACTTTTTGGGTAGCCAGATGGTACAAGAGACGGCGATAGCAATTGGGACGGACATCATACCTCAAAAATTGAGTTTTAAATACCTCAAATCTATTATTCAGAGAGATGGTAATATCGATGATGATGTGTTACATCGCATGAAGTTTGGGTGGGTTAAATGGCGAAGTGCATCAGGTGTTTTATATGACAAAAAGATCCCTTCTAAACTCAAAGGGAAGTTCTATAAAATGGTGATTCGGCCAATAATGTTATATAGGGCAGAATGTTGGCCTACTAAACATAGATATACACGACAGCTGACGATAGCAAAAATGCATATGCTTAGGTGGATGCGTGACATTACTAAAAGAAATAGGGTTTAAAATTGTATGGTGACAGACAAACTACAGGTGGCTAATATTACTGACAAGTTAAGAGAGACGAGGCTTAGGTGGTTTGGGCATGTACGCAGGATTCCCTCTTATGCTCTAGTACGACGGTGTGAGAAAATAACCCTTATGGCTACAAGAGGAGAAGAGGGGGACCTTATAAGAGCTGGAGGGAAGTAATCAGGAATGATATGTCTGAACTGACCCTTACTGAGGCCGTGGTTAGAAATAGGAAGGTCTGGCATAAGCAAATCTAAATGACACCCTTTGAAGTCCCCGCACATAACCCTAAAATCCAAGTTGTAGGTCGACAGCCTTAACAAAAATTTACGACTCATAGATGCAAAAAATTTTGCACTCTAAAACCATAGGATGATTATACCCGTAGGGTATCTCAGTGAAGTCTCGTAGATTAACAAGCGACAAGAGGAGCCGGTCTTTACAGTGTGTAAGGTACTAGCAGATCTGGTCTCCTTTAGATATTTTCCTTTTTGATGTTTGAAAATTTATTTACTGATTGTGGTAGAGTGCCCAGTGTATTATTTTATTTACTCCTTTATTCAACATCAACCCCCTTTGTATATTCTGCATGTGGGTCTACAGGAAACAACCTCTCTACAATGTAGGGATAAGGTTGCATACTATCAGACCTCCCCAGATCCTGCTTTATTGCTGGACTTCAAACTGACTGTGATGATAATGATGATGAATTACTGCCTTTATCATGCAATGTTCATAACTTTAATATACTTTAATATTTCTTTATGTAAAGGTTAATGTATAAAAGCTCTCCCATATATATATACATTGACCCACGCATCTGCTCATCTACCACTTTCTTCAATTGTTATGCTTTTCTTTTCTTCTACAATACACAAAGTGTTTATATAGACATTTAACAAGACATGCATATTTCCTTCCATAGCAATAATATACAAGCATCTTCTTCCTATCTCATATCTTCTTTGTTCTTTTGTTGTTATTACTTCTCAAAGACAGTTCCTACTCTACACTTGGAGTGCACCGAAGCTGGTGGAGGAGAAGTTAACCTTGAGGTCGGATCTCGTTGTCCTACTGCAATGTCCTACTGCAATGTAGAGGGAAAACTTTAAACTTAAGGTAGTGATTTTTCACAACACCTTGCATTAAGTCGTTCCAGTTTTAATTTTCTACTTTCACTAACAATCTAAGTCGGAAAATTGTTATGTTATGCTTACTCTTTGTCAGATATTTATTGCGTTCTACCTACTATTTGTCGAAACTACTACTGATTGTTAGAATTTGTTACATTTTTATACTATTTGTCGACAATTCTTTCGGTTGTGCTACTATGTGTTTATTTCGGAATATTGTTCTGTTCTTAATGTTGCTTGAATGTTTTTAGTAAGACAGTTTCAATATGTCATCTATGAATGAGACTAACGTAGGTTTTACATTTACTGTTCCCCACATAAGTTCTACCCTTATCATCGTAGCCCAGAGGATTATACCTGACCTAACTAGATTAGAGCCTCTAAATTGGAGAAATTTTAAACGATGGTCTAAGAAAATTTTGTTTTCTTTCAATAATACAAAATTGATTATGTACTATTTCAAGAAATTCTTAGTGGCAATACCGACCTTAAGACAACTAAGGATAACCGTACCGTTAGGGTGCTCAACCATATGATAAACTTATTTTTTGATATCTACTACAAGTACATAATTGATAAGAAAATTTGGGATGTTTTAGAAGTAAAATATGGGACGGATGATGTCGATACTAAAAAATATGCAGTCGCTAGGTGGCTAAAATTTACATTGTTGATAATAAGCCCATTATGGATCAATTGCATGAGTATGAAAACTTAGTTGTTGAAATCCTTATTGAGGGCATGAACATGTGTGAGTTGTTTTAAGTTAATATCCTTATTAACAAACTGCCTATCTCATGGAATGAGTATAAAAACCAGTTGAGGCATAAGAAGAAAGACATGAAGCTTTAGGAGTTGATAGGGCATATAAAGATTAAGGATGCCAACCATACACAAAATAAGACCAAGTCACTCGCCCATGTCCCTATTGTTAAGGCTAATATGATAGAACACAGAAATGCTAATAACTTCAAAAATAGTGGTAGATAAAACAAGTCTTTCATCAACAACGACAACAAGCATGGTCAATTTAAGCATAAAAGGATTTATGGTGATTGTTAGTGGTGCCACAAGCTAAGGCATCCTGCTACCTTTTTCCAAACTAGAATCAACCATGAGAAGAAGGACCAAGGATGGAAACCATGACAGTTCAAGAAAGGAAAATACAAGGGGTACCAACAAAGTAACCAGAAGAGCTTTAGTAAGCCTCAATACCAAAAAGATAAGTCATTCAATAATATATAAAGAAATTAAATTAGGTTAGAAAGGAAAAAAATTATATATGCCATGCTAACATTGAATATTTGAGCTTATAAGAGACTCATATTGACATTTGTCTTAAATTCGTCAAATTCATATTATGATAATAAAACAGTATATTTAATGTAGGTAATTTTCTAAAGGGTATGCAATCCCTACACTTTACAAATTAATCCCTATCTTTAGTAATTTTGATGAGCTATATATATTGATTAGAAACCTAAATATTTGATAAAAACCAAAGTTTCATTCTTCTGGTAGACATATATATGTCTGTGTATATAAACAATTACTATGAATGAAAATTTTGTCCAAATTTAAGATATGGTATCATATCCTAATTATATAATATTCTTCTCTTCATTAGATTCTATTTTGTCCATTAATATCTTATTTATCAATTAAATGGAAAAAAATTAAATCAATCACAATTAGTCTACACCTTTTAAAAGGTATAGGAAAATTAAGTCATTTATTAGGTATAAGGGCTTCAAAAGAAGATCCTACGATTGAGTTATGGGATGAACAAGATTCTTTGGTGATGTCTTAGTTATGGAATTGGATGATTTCAGAAATAAGTGATAAGTGTATGTTTCTTAGTATCGACAAGGAAATATGGGTTTCTATAAGAAAAATATATTCCAAAGTCTAAAATATTGATCAAATATATGAAATTAAAACAAATATTTCAGCAACCAAATAAGGGAATCAAATCTTCATAGAATACTTAAGTCTCTTGTAAGGTTTATGATATGAAATGGAACACTACTAATGTATCCAAATGTGTTGCAGTCAAAACATTGCAATTCCAAAAAGATTTACAGAAAATATTTATATTTATGAAAATTTGGGTAGTTCTAATGTTGCATTTGATGATTTTAGAGTGCAGCTATTAGGAAAGAAATATTACTCTCATTTAAAGAGATAATGTCACTCATTCAGATTGAAGAAGTATGAAGATATGCCATATTTGAGCGTCAAGTGGCAAACGGTTATGCTTTTATGACCAAAACAACTAAAGTGAAAGAATATGATACTGAACATCCTACTAAAACTGACAGTAAATAAGTAGATTCATCTAAGTCCTTTAAGATAGACTCATTTCTCTGTAAATATTATAAGAAGCGATGATGGAAACTCAATAGCAAGCCTTTAACAAATAAAAAAAGCACAGTGGTAAAGGACAACTGCATATAACCAAAACTTATTTTAGCAATGAATGAGATTTATAAATTAAATATCTAAATTACGCAATGAATGGATGGAGAAATTAAAGAATTTATTGGGTAATCTTGAGTCACAATCCTTGAAAAGAACATGTTCATTAGTATTTTTAGGTGTCTCTTTTGTTTCTTGCATTCTTGATATCTCAAACAAATTTTCTTTAGTGATGCAGGTAATTAATTCTGTTGCTATACAACATAACCATGGGGAGATAAACGTAGTTGATGGGTGGTTCATTATCATAATAATAGGCCAAAGGGACATTTACATAAATAATTCCCTTACATTAATAAATATTCTTCATGTTCTTAAATTGTTTGTAAATCTTGCTTCTATTGAAAAACTCATTATTGATTCTAATTGCCAAGTAAAATTCTTCCTTTCACAATATGAGTTTCAGCAAGAGAACATGAAGAGGAAGATTGGATGTGCTAGTGAGAGGGATCAACTTTACTACTTGGAAGACCACTATGAAAGAATAATTGATCCTAACCTGCATCATTTCTTCATAGGTCTATTACATCAAGTAAGGAGAAAGATGAATCCTTCTTAACCAGCTAATAAAGCTAACTAATCAAGTGATATTGATTTACTAATTACCCTTAAAAAAGGAAACAAAACCATACGAAACACCCATAACCTATTTGTAACTTACTAAAACCTATCTAAAAGTCATAAGGTTTTATTTAGCACTTTCACACAATTCCTATTTGAAGGAATCTATCTAAGACATTTGGAAACATGGGAGTTGATTGAATTACTAAAAAGGAAGATTATATATAGATGGGTTTCAATGTGAAGTACAAGTTTGACGGATATGTACAAAGATACAAGACGAAGATTGTTTTCAAAGTGTATAATCAAATTTATGGTATTAATTATCCAAAGACATTTGTTCCAGTTGCTAAGATGAATACAATAATAGTACTATTATCATTGGCTAATAATTTTAGCTAGAACTTACATCAATTTGATGTAAAAATACTTTCTTTATGGTGATCTAGAAGATGAAATTTATATGGAGTTCCCTCTTTATTTTAAATATGACAAGGGGATGATATACAAGTTAAAGAAAGCCCTCTATGGACTTAAGCAATCATTGAGAGCCTAATTTAGAAGATTCTTCAGAGTAACATCTAATTTAGAATACAAGCAAAGTCTAGAAGACCATACTTTGTTAGACACTCAAAGTTAGGGAGGGTGACAACATTGTTAGTGTATGTTGATGATATTATAGTAATATATAATGTTACAAATGAGATACACAATTTAAAAAGGTGTCTATTGAGATAATTTGACATTACGGAACTTGGAAAGTTAATACACTAAATTTTACAGTACTTCAAAAGTAGCCCTAAGAAAGAATTTCGTTTAAGAAAGGAGAAAGTATAACTTTAAAGGCCTACATTGATGTTGACTATACTAGTTCATTAGTTGATAAAATGTCAACCTTTAGCAATTGTACTATTTTATTTGATAATCTTGTAACATAGCGAAGTAAAAAAGCAAAATGTAATATTCATATTAAATGCGAAATCTAAGTTCAGGTCGACAACGTTGTGAATATATTAGTTATTATGGTTAAACATAATTCTTAAAGATCGAATGATAAAATTTAAATGTCCAAGAAGACTATATTATGACAATAATTACCAATTAGGATTGCACATAATCCTATGCAATAAGATCGAACAAAAAAATTGAGAAATTAGACAATGAATTAATTTGCACTCTTATCATTTTAACAAAAAATCAACATATAGATTTACTTATAAAGGGCTTACCAAGTACTATGTTTTGACAACATTGTTTGTAGCTTGGAATGGAAGATTTCCATTAACTAGCTTAAAAGCAGTATCAAATAATTTGTGTAATATGAGTAATATTGTGATTCTAAATGTTTGATGTAATCCCTTAACTTTAGGGACTAATCCATAATCTTAAGGGATTTTGAAGAGTTATATATAGTAGTTATGAAGGTATATATTTGTAGATATTAACCTTCAACTTATGAGACCTGTATGGTTAGTATATATATACCCATGTATATCAACCATTAGTAAGAATGAGTTTTTTTTTAAAATTTATGATAGATATGAAAATTATTAATTTTGTTTTCAAATGGGATTAAGGAATATGATTGTTTTGACATAAGTTTTATTTGCTCTTTATAATAAATGTTTGTTTTAACATAAGTTTTATTTGAGTCACCATGGAGGTTCAGGGCTCGGAGGGCCATCATCCCAAACGTGTCCGTACCTGCAAGCATGAGGAGGAGAACACCACTCACCCCCCACAGTCCTACAGTGCGGTGTTTCAGGGGCATTCTGATGCCACCGAACTCAGCCACTGGCCAACTGATGAAGTCATCGAAATAGAAGAGGGAGACATCCAACCTTTTGGTGACCTCGCAGGAGGCATCACCCTTTCCAGTAATCTACGCAACAAGTTGGACTTACAATAGATGAATGTTGTTGTCATTAAGCTCCTTGGCCGCCGAATTGGCTATCGGCGCCTCTGTTCCCGATTGGCGTCCTTGTGGCATCCCAAGGGTCCGATGAAGGTTGTGGATTTTGAACACGATTTCTTCCTCGTCAGGTTCAAGGAGGACGATGACTATCTCAAAGCACTCACGCAAGGGCCCTGGGTCATTTTTGGCCACATTCTCTCAGTGTAGCAGTGGCTCCCAACTTTCAGGCCTTTGTAAGGATTGGTGAACAGGGTGGTGGTGTAGATCTGCATCCCGGACCTTCCTATTGCATGCTATCACCCGCAGATTATCACTGCTCTTGGGGACTTGGTAGGGACAACAGTCCGCATTGATGAAGCCATCCTTCAACAGAAACGTGGAAAGTTTGCTCGGCTGGCTGTGGATGTCGACTTGATCGCACCGCTGCGTCATAGCATGGCGCTAGATGGCGAAACTCTGCGGATTGCGTATGAGGGCCTGCCTCAGTTATGCTTCGGTTCTGGGAGAATTGGCCATACTGAGGAAGGCTTCCCACAACGCTTACATACACCTTTAGTCACCCCAAACCTAGCGGCAAACTCTACTCCTATCGAGCTGAGGACCAGTGAAGCGTTGGAGTCTATGGCCCGAGCAGAGGTAGATGATGTGAAGGCCGCGAGAGGTAACGGAGCTGGGTATGGCGAATGGAACCAGGTTCCCAGGCACGCTCCACAGAAACTCCAGCAACGGACAGCTTCGTCTGGAACTGTCAGGGAGGTGACACGCATGGGGGGCTTGAGATACTCTGTTTTGGCAGAGAAGGAGGGCCATATTCAGGGCGTCGAAGACGTTGAGCTCTCACGTCATATCCTCACATTTAATCTTGGGCAGACTACTAATTCCAACGTCGTTACAGATAAAGGACTCCATGTGACTACGAGTCTGCTCTTCCAATCCACATGGCCCAAATTAAGAGCAACTAAAGGAAAAGGCCCCCAAATATCTACGGGCTTTCTAGTCCGCTAGGCCCTTATCCAGTACAATAAAGCTTTCCAGAAGCCCACTAACTGGCCCGACCCAGAAGCTCCGTGGGGAAAGTTCCCAACCCAGGATCCAATGGGCATCTGGGCTTCAGCCCCTCTCTCAAGGCCCACCAATTCAGCTCCAACCCTCCCCTCAGGACAACCACATAGCCATTGAGCTCTCGTTATACACTGAAGTGCTCTGTGATGGTCAAACTATTGGGGAGCCAATCTGGGACAACCTTGACTGTCACAATCAAATGGAGGGCATCGAAACTCAGTCGGGGCCTAGTCCTCGGGAGGATAATGCCCCTCCCCACAACGATGCCTCCGCCAACATTCCAGCTCTTGGACCTAGCATCTGGGAGGCCTGGGTCGAGCGTTGTACTGGCGAGGACATTGTTCGGACGGACTCGATCGATGCTCTTCCCGCGGACATTGCTGGATGTACGAACACAGCCTCAGCTATAATTTAGTTTCCTGGTTTCTTTTATGTCGTTACTTCTTTGGAATTGCCAAGGGGCTGGGGGTTCCAGTTTCCTTGCTATCCTAAGAAATTATTTACGTACTTATAAGCCTAGTATCCTCGTTTTATTTGAGACTCGTATTAGAAACACTCGTGCCAATGTGGTTATTCGGTCTCTAGGGTTTGATTACTCATTCTGAGTTGAAGTTGTGGGCTTCTCGGGCGGGATTTGGCTAATATGGAAGGATGGGATTGACATTTCTGTGGTGGTAGCCCATCGTCAATTTTTCCACACCACTGTCACGGTTGACTCCGAAACTTTTAACTTTATAGCTGTTTATGCGAGTCCACAGGTCATTACTCAATCCCTCCTTTGGCCTTTACTTAGCTGGGTAGGACGCCATACGCATCGCCCGTGGCTGGTATGTGAGGATTTTAATGCTAAGCTGGATCACTCGAACAAGTGTAGAGGTTCCCGGACAACAAGAGTGGTTAGTCCTATTTTTTGCGCCTGGGTTTAAGAGTGTGGGCTTCACGACTTGGGCTTTATGGGATCTAAGTTTATATGGCGTCGTGGACGAATTCAAGCTCGTCTAGACAAGAGTTTTGGCTCCTCGGCCTGGCTTCAGGAATTTCCTCACACACATATTTATCATCTCTCTTTCATGGGTTCTGACCATCGTCCACAGCTTATTCACTTGACTGGGCAGAATCCTTGATCCACCGGTCTGCCTGACTTTTGCTTCCAAACTGCCTGGCTCATCCATACGGAGTTTGCGGCAGTGGTCGAACAATACTGGTCTACTACCAAAGGCACGCTGAGTCAAGCCCTAGCTACGCTCTCCACCCATCTTTTACGTTGGAATCACACAAACTTCGGTAATATTTTCCACCGTAAGTGCCGTCTACTCGCTCAGCTGAAGGGTATCCACCGTACCATTACCCCTGACAATTTGGATGCTATGCTCGTTTTAGAAGATAAACTGAGTGCAGACCTTACTCAAGTCTTGTGTGAGGAGGAAATCTTCTGGCATTAGCGAGCTCGTTGCAACTGGATTTCTTAAGGTGATCGAAACATTAAGTTTTATCACACGGTGACCCTTGAAAAACGTCGGAAGTTGAAGATTGAGCGTCTTTTTGACTCGGGTGGGACCCTAATTTTTGACCCCGTTCGACTGGGTCAACTGGCATGAACCTTCTACTCTCAGCTTTATTCGAAGGACGCTGGGAATCTACTCCTTACCCCCTTTTCGGTCAATTTTCGCTGCTCTCGGAAGAGTGTGTATGTGACCTTAATCTTCCCCTTCATGAGCTTGAAGTTCGTACTGTGGTCTTCTCTATGAATCCTAATAAATCCCCGGGAGTTGATGGCTTTAATGCCCTCTTTTTCCAAAAACAATGGGTGACTGTTCGGACCAAAGTTGTGGCTTATTTTAGGGAGGTCTTCAACTCTGATCGATGGGACGAGGACCTAAACCATACGGTTTTGGTCTTAATCCCTAAAATGCCTTCCCTGTCTAGGATGGCTCACTTCCGGCCTATTAGCCTTTGCACTGTTATCTATAAGATCCTCTCCAAAATCCTGGTAAATTGCCTTAAACCTTAGCTGGAGCATCTAGTGGCAGAAACCCAAGGCAACTTTATTCCTAGTTGTCAAATTATGAATAACATCATTATCGCTTAAGAGGTCATCCACACGATGCGTCAGAAATAGGGGAAGACTGGTTATTTAGCTCTCAAGGTTGATTTGGAGAAAGCTTACGACACGCTCAGTTGGGAGTTTATCCACAGCACGCTGTCGGACGTTGGTTCCCCAACTACGCTTCTACATCTTATTCTGAAGTTTGTGACGACGATCACATTGCAAGTCGATTGGCAAGGCTCTAAATCTTCTTCATTTCGTCCCTCTTTTGGTCTTCGCTAGGGCAACCCCCTCTCTTCGTACCTCTTTGTCCTGTGTATGGAACATTTAGGTCATCTCATTTCGAAAGAGGTGAGACATGGCACTTGGAAACCGATTAAGATGGGTTCCGCAGGTCCCCCCATCTCGCATTTGTTCTTCGTTGATGATCTGGTCCTCTTTGTCGAAGCAACTGATTCCCAAGTTCAGCTTATTGCTAATACCCTAGCGATCTTTTATAAGGCTTCAGGCCAAAAGGTCAACACTGACAAAACCAAGATTTTCTTTTCCAAAAATGTTACTTCTGGTGATGCTCGTCGACTTAGTCACTTTTTAAATGTCACTTGTACAAACAATCTGGGGAAGTACCTTAGAGTTCCACTCATCCATGAACGTACCACGAAGCTCACCTATCAGCATATAGTGGACACAGCTCATAAGAAACTCTCTGGATGGAAGGCCTAGACTCTGTCACTAGCAGGGTGAGTCACCCTTGCCCAATCGGTCATCTCAGTGCTCCCTATTTTCACCATATAGATGGTTAGACTCCCCCAACACCTCTGCGATGAGTTGAAGTGCCTCACACGCATGTTCGTTTGGGGAGGTACCTGTGATCACCGATAAATTAATCTGGTCAAGTGGGAGGACATCTGTAAACCCAAAAACGCAGGGGGTCTAGTTTTAAAATGTCTCCGCACAACTAATGACACCCTCTTGACCAAACTTGGCTAAGACTTGCTTACTAAACCCACCTTGTTATGGGTCAAAGTCTTACGGTCTAAGTATCAACTCGATCAGGCTCATCTCCGCCTTTCTCTTCACAGATCCAGGGCCTCCAATACCTGGAGGGGACTTTCGGCGATTTGGCAATATGTTCGCTAAGGCCTAAGGTGGACGTTAGGTAATGGGCAGAACATCTTCTTTTGGTTGGATTCATGGGTGCCGGAATAGGGTACCTTAGTCTTCGTGGTCACCTCCTCTATTCCGGAGACGGATCTTTACACCACAGTGGCCGACTACATGACTGGGATTGGCTTTTGGCAATGGCACTGGTTCCAGCAATATCTCCCCTCCACCACCTGTATGGATATTGCAGCGCTCCATTTACCTTAGTCCAACACTGCAGTGGATTCTTTTAAGTGGGGCCCTACCCAGAGCGATAAGTTCACAACTACTTCTGCTTACGCCTTAATAGAGAGGACTGAATCGGGTGTGACTGGCAGATCCTGGGCTCCTATCTAGAAATGGGTCGGCCCTCAGCGGATTCGGGCCTTCCTTTGGTTATTGATCAAGTAAAAGCTTTTGCCTAACCAATAGACGGTAGCCAGACATCTTACAATTGATAGCAAGTGTCCTTCCTATGGCCTTTAAGAGACTACATTGCATGCTTTTCGTGATTGTAGTCGAGTCAAAGCTTTCTGGTGTCACTTTTCCCCTGTGCTCCAAGACCTGGACTTCTTTAGTCAGGATGTAGACCAGTGGGTGACTTGCAATTTGTGCAAGAGCGACCAACTTTAGCAGCTTCAATAGACCTCTATTTACGGGGTAGCTTGCTGGTTCCTTTGGAAATGATGCAATAAAACTATCTTTGAGGAGGACTTCACCTGGCCTACCGATGGTCGTCGGGTAGTCTTGGCCTATGTCAACTAGATAGTCAGAGCTAGTATCGTTGAGGGGTGTGTGCACGGGGCTTAGGGGTTAGCTGTGGGCCACTTGGTGGGATGGGCCAAACCCCTGGAAGGTTGGGTCAAGCTCAATACTAATGGAGCAGTCAAGAGTGAGGCCAACATTGCCACAGCTGGTGGGCTGATCCGGGATTGGTGAGGCCAGTGGTGCGGGGGCTTTCTGTATCATATTGGCCAGAGGTCCCCCTTGCTATAGAACTTTGGGGAGTCCACTCAGGTCTTACCTTGGCATGAAACTTGGGCTTCCGGAGAGTTATTCTCGAAGTGGATTCCTTGGAGGTAATAAATATCCTCTCCTCAGCCAGGTTACCGTCGACTGACTATTATCTTTTGGTGACAGGTATCCGGGAGCTATTGTGTCAAGCTTAGGATTTGAAGTTACAACATGTGCATCGGGAAGGCAATTAGAGTGCAGACAATCTTGCCACTCTTGCTGCTTCCTCTAGCCCCGGAGTCCACACCCTTCAGGAGGTGTCATCACTTGTCCTAGCCCCTATGTCCCATGATTCTCACGGTGTCTTGTATCGCAGATCTCTGCCCTAGTTTTGTACTATTTTTCCTTTCCCTTGTATTAAAAAAAAGAATTTGAATATCATAACGTTGGCATATACATGAGTTAATTTCAGTAGAATTGTTAAAACAATGTTACTATATCCATTATTTCTAACATAGCACTCTGCGTGGGTTTTGATGAGGATTGAAGTATTAGTTAAATGGTTACGTCCAATCCTTAAAATCCTTCTGAGTTTTCACTATACTTCGTCAAATTTACAAATATTCTTTCCTCCCTTTCAGAGCCTCTTCAGGTCTTATACATTGAGTATTCTTTCAGCTATCGTAACCTCTCCAGGCTCTCAGTCTTTTCTTTCTCTCACTAGAAAGATAATGTGAGCTTTTGTTATAGTAATATTTGCTCTC
>JANSVA010000009.1:22722706-22736895 GCA_025504915.1 Erythroxylum reticulatum
TTGTCTTCAGCATCAAGCTCCACTTCATGTATCTTCAAAGAACTAAGCAGCTCGTCAAGCTTTAATTTGCTCAAGTCTTTGGCTTCTTGTGCTGTAGTGACTTTAGGTCTCCATCTTTTGGGTAGACTTCTGAGAATCTTTCTAACATGGTCTTGATTGTCGTAGATTCTCCCAAGAGCTTTCAGTCTATTAACAATAGTTTGAAATCGTCCAAACATCTGATCAATGGACTCATCTTCTTTCATTTTAAACAGCTCATACTGATGTACAAAAATGTTGATCTTGGACTCCTTTACTTGGTTTGTGCCTTCATGTGCGATAGATAAGGTGTCTCACATCTCCTTCGTAGTTTCGCATCCATAAACTTTATCATATTCACTTCTGCTTAATGCAACTCAGAAAGAATTTGACCTTTGAATTTAGTTGAAATCTAGCTTTGTGATCGACTGACCATCTAGTACGTGGAATAGTATTGCCATCATCATCAACTGGTACGTATGGTCCATTCTCGATGATGTTCCATAGATCAACATGTGTGGATTCAATGAAAAGTCGCATCCTGTCCTTCCAATAATGATAGTCCTCACCATTGAACGCAGGAGGTCTTGTGACGAAGGCACCTTCAGCGATAAACACGTGTGATTCTGCTATGGATCTTTGTATTCATTGTGTAAAGGTGGTTCTTGGAAACCAAGCTTTGATACCAATTAAAGTAAACCACATGTTAATATAGAACTTACGTACAATATACGATGTACACAAGAAGGGGGGTTGAATTGTGTAATCTTTTTGTGAATACACAAAACCTTTGATATTTCTTGAAAAAGAAACTTTTTCAAGTATTAGATGAATACCAAATCGCAAATAACTTGTACAAACTTGTATAAGAACAAGAGTATTTATGAGTCAAGAGTTAGAAGATAAACGATGCGATTTTTATACTGGTTCACCCCAAACCTTGGGCTACGTCCAATCCTTAGAATCCTTCTGAGTTTTCACTATATTTCGTCAAATTTAAAAGTATTCTTTCCTCCCTTTTAGAGCCATTTCAGGTCTCTTACACTGAGTATTCTTTTAGCTATCTTATCCTCTCCAGGCTCTCAGTCTTTTCTTTCTCTCACTAGAAAGATAATGTGAGCTTTTGTTACAGTAATATTTGCTCTCTTGTATCACACTTTGTATACAGAATTTTTTTAAGTAATCACTTGTAAGCAAAAAGATTGTTCAGTCTTCGACTATGACTAGTATTTATAGCCTAAATCTTCAACTGCTTCTTGAATCTTGTTTCTTATTTCTTGAAGAAACCGTTATTCAGTTGAGTTCTGTAACTAACCCAAACTGCTTCTTGAATCTTTGAACTTCTTCTTAGTCTTCAAACTTCTTCTTGGTGAACTTCTTCTTAGCCTTCAAACTTCTTCTTAGTGAACTTCTTCTTAGTCTTCAAACTTCTTCTTAATAAACTTCTTCTTAGTGCTGGCACTGCACGCTTAACACACTCATCAGAACAGTTCATTTATTTCAATCATTATCATTATTTGATTATCAACAAAACGATTAAAAGTGAAGTCATTTTGACCTAACATTTAGAAGGTTTCTAATACTTGTTTCCAAAAGTTATAAACTTCTCATAATTAGTTACTGTTTCAAATTCTATTTTTTTAAATGTCAACCTACATTGTGCATAAGATGTGATTAAATGGTGAAGAAGATAATTTATGTTGTATAGTAGCTATTTGTTTAAAAGAATGATTATGTAAAAATAAATAGTGATTGTCATCAAGCCATTGCCACTATAAACTTAAAGCATATTTAACATAAATTAAAAGAGGTGCAACTTGCTAAAATACATATCAAAATCCAAAATAGATAAAAATAAAATGTCATTCATTTTAATTGTTAGCATCTTTTAATATATTTGATTGATATAACTCATTCAACTTGACAAATATCTCAATCACTTCTTGAATTCTTTTTGCATAAGCTAGTTTTTGGCTCCAATGACTAGCAAGGATCCTCAAACTTATAAATACATATTTTTCCATTGGTTTCTTGCATCAAAAGATATTAAAGTATCTTTTACACATATTTGTAAGTTTTTATCAAGCATTTAAGTGTTATTGTCTCATGTTTGTGTGAGTAAGCATCTTTGGAATTATTCAAAGATAAAGTGAGATATTTTCAACTGTAAGCTTTAATAGTGTAATTGGGGGTGTCTCAATTGACATTAAGGTTCCTCTTTATCATGAAGGAAGATTGTAAAATAGTTCCTCTTTATTGAGAAACGAATGTATAAAAGTTGTTCTTCATCTTGAAAGAAGAATTATAGTGAAATTTAAAATTGAATATTGGAGATGAATGTAGGAAAGGGTTGTTTATTGAACGACTATAAATTGATTTGTGTTTTCTATTCTATATCCTGTTTAACTTATTATTCAATTGTTTGATTGATTTATGTTAAGCAATGCCTTTATCCTTATATATATATTGATTGTTCTTAAATTGAGTTCATTGGTTAAATTTTTTTTATCGAACACCCAATTTACCCCCTCCTCTTAGGTGCCATTAGGGACTAATACTTATCTTGATCACTAATGATCGTATATAACTACCACCATTCAATATTTGTAAATCTTCATTTAGTAATTGGAGAAATCATCTCTATTTGCCAGTGCATTACGACCTCATTATAGCCCAATAACATTCTTTTGCATATACTTTTCAAGAAACAACAATATAATCCAATTACTTTTCTATTCCTAGCCAAAAAAAAAAAACCTTATTATAATAATCAAATGTAATTTACAATTTATTAAAATATAGAGTCATAACTGGTTCAATTCTAAAAATAACATTCTTAATTATAGACCTTGGGTTGGATCTTAACACTTTAGCACCTTAGTTCCAAAGTCTAATATATTTATCATTTCATTCTCCATATTTCTTGTTTATTACCACTTTATTAGCTTGTAAACATTTAATCTTTAATTGGTGATTGATACCTTAATAGATGTCAACAATCTTCTTAGACTCAATCTCTATAATCTTTATCAAATATTTTGAAGGCTAAATAATTAAAGATTAACTTTCTCACTTTGAAAACATCATAACACTTATGGCTATCATAGAAAAATCACTTTAGCTCCTTTCTGTGTAGGCGTAAACTAACTATGAGAATCTAGTTTTAACACAAGTTACCTAAAATTTCTCTCTAATATTTCTCAAGAACTTAATATTCTTCCTTATATCTATTAAGTTCCTAGTGATAACATCTTTCAACTATCCCTTCATCAATAAAGTGTATGCCAAGATTAAATTAAACCTTTTATATTCTGACATCATATCCATAGTTCGAATTTCTCACCTCTAAATTTTTATCCTCTTCCTCTTCATTTGTTTTATACTCACTTTCTACACAAGTGACATTGTCATTACTGTTAAAATGATTCATCTTTTCACCTTCGTGCTCATCTTTAACATTAATATCTTCTTTTGCATTGATAACTTCTTCCTCTTCCTCACTCACTTCCGCATTTATATGATCTAATAGAGGATGAACATGGTCATTTCTTGCATCAACTAGCTCTTCATCACCACTCCCTGATTGAAAACAAGAATGATCAACCGGATCTTATTTTGAAGCTCAACTATACATTCATTCGTTATTGTAACTTCTATACCTATATTCACAAATATATTGACCATCAAAACTTTAGCTCCTATAAGCTTATATTCTCTAGTAACATGAAAACTTCTAAAATATGCATTATCATCAACATCCTTGACTTTAAAAGTATCCTAGATAGCTCTAGATACTTTCATAGCCTTAACAGTCTTTGATTTTTTGATAACTTTAATAGTATCAACACTATAGGCATCCACATTCATTTCTTTCTTCTTTTTTGTTTGTTTGTATTCTTCACTTCATTTACATACAACTTAACATTCTATTCACATTTTAGTTAAGATGCAAACATTCGTTATTAACAACATATAAAGAATATTCTCAATCATTTTGTTGCATACCTTACAAGCTAAATCAAAAACATCTAACAACCGATCATATGTGAAACCATTGATTTTTGTTGGCTACTTAATCTTCAATCCATCGGCATACACCACAAAGTTTGTAATAACACTCCATCTATAACATATAGTAAGGGCATAATCATCATCTTCTTCCATGTGAATAGAATAAATATAATTATTCCTTTAAAACCATAAGAATTATAAATAAACAGATATTATAACATATGCACATCAAACAAAGTGACAAGTAATAAATTATGTTCATGCTCTGTTCCTAAAACTTTACATAATAACATATTAGAAACTGCAAAATGTACTTTGCAATTATTACTAACCTCATTTTCTACGGGACTTCAATATCAAAATAAAATCCAGTAAACTTATGCTTTTATTTGATAAAATATATAAGGATAACATCAACTATTGTTAAGGTTACGCATTAGTAAACCTCTCCAACTCTATGCCTCAGTAGGCTTGTCGTTGTTTTTATTAATTGATTCTACATTTAATATTTAAAATTGACTTCTCCAACTCTATGCCTCATTAGGCTTGTCATTGTTTTTATTAATTGATTCTACATTTAATATTTAAAATTGAATTTTAAGTTAATAATTCTAATAAAGAAATATTTGGAATCTTAAATTGATAATTTTAATAATAACAATTTTTTTTCTAACCAATAGCATCTTGAGTTCTTTTATTATTTAAAAAATTAAAGTCGGGCGTTGTTGTCTAATTCAAGCCTAAGGCCAAGCCCGAGCCCATTGTCTCTAAAACCCTCGAGAGTACAATCACCACCGGAAGATCACCCCGTCTTAAACCCCCAACTATACTACGCTGTCCCTGCTCTTCGCCACACTGCTACGCTAGTCACTTACTCTGATTCAATGGCTTCGCTAGCGCTCAGAAACCCCAATTACAGGCGCCTTGGTCAGTTATCCTCCCGAGTCGCCTGGTGTTGTCGGGAATCGTCATCTAATCCTCTGTCAATATCGAGTTCTGTCTCTGAAACGGGCGGGATTACTGTTTCCAGTGGACCTTGGTGGAGATCCATGGCTACCTTCACTAGAACGTAAGTCCATAATTCTAATGTCAAATTTTTGGGTTTTCTGTTTTTATTTTTTCTCTTGTTTAAAAGTCTCATGGTCTTAAAGATTGCTTCTTTGGATTTAGTTATGTGATATTGATAATCCTTTTTCTTGATTTAAGTCGGAATCTTTCGGGTAGCTTCCTTTTTTGGAGGGAATGTGTTGGACTAGTTTGGTTCGGTTACTGAAATAACGAGTGCTTACTTCGGAACTTTCAAGGATCTTATGCTTTATTCTACTTTTAAAAGGGCGGTCAATAAGCCGTTAGGAAAGGTAAGGTGATTAGTAAACTATTATTGGACTTGGACAATGGTTGAACTATGATGATTGGTCAGTAATATGCATCAATTGGGGAATATATTTTACAAATGGTGAAGAAGAAATACTTCTCTATCTTTCACTTGGCAATTTGGCGACTGTTAGGGTAGTGTTGTGAATGTGAAAAATTGAACCCAAGCTAACTGTTTTTTGTTGTTTTTAGATGACTTGTATCTGATTATTTTTCCTGAATACCAGTAAACCTCATGTGAATGTGGGAACAATTGGGCATGTGGATCATGGAAAGACTACCCTGACTGCTGCAATTACAAAGGTTTGAATTTGTTTTTAGGCTGTATTTGTATTTCTTTCATTCAATCAGTATGGTTTTCATTTACTTGTTTGAGACCTCGAAATGGCGATTTTTAGGTGCTAGCAGAAGAAGGTAAAGCCAAGGCTGTTGCCTTTGATGAAATTGACAAGGCTCCAGAAGAGAAGAAGAGGGGAATAACAATTGCCACGGTTGGGATGCTTCCCTTTCTTTTTAAGATACCAATAAAGATACAATGTCGATCTTTCCATCTTGATCATTTTATGAACTAATCACTGGTTTAAACAACATGTAGGCCCATGTGGAGTATGAAACTGGTAAACGCCACTATGCTCATGTTGATTGTCCTGGACATGCAGATTATGTGAAAGTAAGCTTTTTATTGGTTTGATCTTTTAAAGATATGAGCTTCTGGATTCTTTGGCAGCTTGTTTTAACTGTCGAAATTTCAAAATACAGAAAAGCTGTGGAAATATGTTGCAGTAATAATACTGCTATGATTACAGTATTTTACATTATGTTATTATCATTATGCTGCTTGTTCTATTCTACATGCATCCTCTTGTATGCGGATGTGGCTAAGCTGATGAAGATGCATGTTTGAAATTTTTGATGAAGCAAGTAACTAGGTAAAATATGTGTTAGTGGACCAAATATCAACTCATAGTTTGCTCCAACTTTATAACCATTTGATTAACCTCCTTCTATATTTACTATTGCTTATGATCCTAAAACTTAAATCACTATGCAGAATATGATTACTGGAGCTGCCCAGATGGATGGTGGTATTCTAGTTGTATCGGCTCCTGATGGTCCTATGCCACAGACCAAGGAACATATTTTACTTGCTCGCCAGGTGGATATCTTACCTTAAAGCTTGTAAACTGTGTCTGTAAGTTAGTTCCTTTGCATTGGTGCTTGTCACAAGACTGGGTGTTTCTAAATGCAATTAACAGGTAGGAGTCCCTTCACTCGTGTGTTTCTTGAATAAAGTTGATGCAGTTGACGATCCGGAGTTATTAGAGCTTGTAGAAATGGAACTCCGTGGTAGGAGGCCTTTTAAAAACACTCTTTTTACAGGAGCTGGTTCTTGTTTTTATTTAATTTGTTTAATACAAGTTCTTCAATCAAATATTACTGACAGAACTGCTTAGCTTCTACAAGTTTCCTGGGGATGAAATTCCTATTGTCCGAGGGTCAGCATTGTCTGCCTTACAGGGGACAAATGATGAAATTGGCAGAAAGGCTATTTTAAAGCTGATGGATGCTGTGGATGAATACATCCCTGACCCAGTGCGCCAACTTGACAAGCCTTTTCTCCTGCCTATAGAAGATGTCTTTTCAATTCAGGTACAGAAGACACATGTTAATTGTGTGCGCATTCCTTTGACACAAACTTCTATTATCAAAGTTTCTTCACTTTTTCTTCTCCCCTTTCTTGTCATTCTTCAGTTTTTGCTTCTTTTTTTGAGCAATGTAACCTAATTTATATGGCTTCTGTAATAAAAAGTGGGTTCTATGCCTGAATTGATAAAAATTTGGTCTTTTTATGCTTATGTTTGTTGAAGGGTCGTGGGACAGTTGCCACTGGTCGTGTTGAACAAGGGGTTATCAAAGTTGGCGAAGAAGTTGAAATTTTGGGATTAATGACGGTAAATTCATCAAATTGAGTTCCTTTTTACTTCATAATTTTATAGGCCTTTTTGCATTTGAAATGTTAATGCTGGCTTATGCGAGGTTTTCCTTGTGCTAATTATTCACATTATAAGCCATTTCAATTAGATCGGCAGGCAGAATTCTGTTAGTAATTTGTCTTCTTGTGCAGGGTGCTCCTTTGAAAACTACAGTAACCGGTGTTGAGATGTTTAAGAAAATCTTGGATCAAGGACAAGTAAGTTAACAGGTCAAGCCCGTTGTTGGTTATTAAGGTTTGCTCCAGGGAGTTATTTAATTACTAATGGGTCTGTGAATTTCTCTAGGCTGGTGACAATGTTGGTCTTCTCCTACGTGGTCTAAAAAGGGAGGATATCCAACGAGGAATGGTAAGCAGTGATAGTCAAGATAGTACACTTCAACTTGTTTCTTTAGCCTCCGCTTGAATTATGTTGGTGTGAGGTGATCATTGCTTTCACTTTGAGATCAACATTGTAAAATTGAATCAGATAGAAGTGTGTGATTGAAAAAGCTTGTTTTGGTCAAAACTGAAGAGAATCCTGTAAAAATGCGCTTTCTTGTTTTCTTTGTAACTTTAGGTCATTGCCAAACCTGGATCTTTGAAAACCTATAAGAAATTTGAGGCAGAGATATATGTCCTTTCAAAGGATGAAGGTGGCCGGCATACTGCCTTCTTCTCAAACTACAGACCCCAGTTTTACATGAGGACTGCAGACATCACTGGAAAAGTTGAGTTACCAGAAAATGTGAAGATGGTTATGCCAGGCGACAATGTCAGTGCTACTTTCGAACTGATCTATCCAGTTCCCCTTGAAGCAGGTAGTCTGCTTTTTCATTATGCTCACTTTCCTTGTGCATTTGAAATGTTTATTATCAATTAATTTTTTTGCACCCTTTTGACGTCACATATGATAACTCAACATAGAAATCTAACATACTGATTTCAGGGATTCAATGAATTCTGAAACACCTAATTGGCTGGACATTCTACCACAAATCTTTTCCATATTTGGGGACTAGATATGGGTTTGATTATGGACTACATATGAAACTGATCTTTTACTTGTTTTTAGGGAGCAAGCACATTATAGAAATCAATCGCATTACGTATGTTTCTCATGTCAGCAGGGTGGTGTAGTTTTGATGTTATATTTTCTTGTAGGCAGATTAATTGATCATTTACCATCAAGGTTTGTTCTGATGGTAGGGAAATAAGATTACCCTCCCATCTAGCAGGATTCAGATCTTAGTAGATGTTACCAGGATTCAAATCTTAGTATATGCGAGGGAAGGGGTGATGATATATTTGCATAGATTTTGCGATATCCATGTGTACATTAAAGAAAAGTTCAATTGTTTCGATCAGTTGATTCTTATGTCGTCATATTCATTTATATACCTTCAGAGCTCTATGAGTTTAACCCGTGTTCACCCTTTGGCCAACATCTACATTTTGCAAATATGTGATTATATCAAGGTTGAAGGGTTACGTTTAATTCCGAGCTTCAGTATTTGACGTATAAACTTTTCTCAGTTCCAGTGCTGACATGTAAGCTTTTTCTTGTTGGAATACAGGACAAAGATTTGCTTTGAGGGAGGGAGGGAGAACAGTTGGAGCAGGTGTAGTTTCTAAAGTAATTACCTGAAGTGTTCTAATTCCATAAAGGTTTTTGTCTGCGTAAAATCCAAAGGTAGGGGGGAATTAAGAAGACCAGATAATTATTCGATGAGGAAACGATGTCATGCGATATTTTCGCAGCCCGCCCACATTTGATGCAAAGGTATCGAAGACACATTGGTATTGGTTTGAAAATGAGTTAGTTTGTTAGGGTCATAAACTAAGTTCCTCTTTAACGGTGTAAAATTGATCATATGGTTTGAACATGGTCTTAGCTTTTCATTCCCTCTTCTTTCTGCGGAATAATATCCCTTTCAAATATTCCTGTACTGAAAAAATACTCAATACTAATCATTTAATTCTTTTTTCTTGCACGCGTATTTGGAATCATGGTGCCAAGAATGGCAAGTGTTACAACTAGTAGAACCGCAAATTTCCCATTTTAGGCATCTCCATCTGAGCATCATCAGCTATCGTTGATGCATATGCAGTTCAGTGGGTGTCTGATTAACCATTAGCATCATATCATATTAGCTGTCTTCCTTAAATGCAAGCTGCCACTGTTGTCAAGCCTCTGACGAATATAACCTTCAAAATGGTTTCCACATTTCTCTTAATTTCCCCATCTTCCAAGCGCAATTTGGTTGCATACCTGCTGATATTAACAATTGTGTCCCTTATTCACGACCAAAGAGAGCCAGGCCGGACCAATCCCAAATCCTGTGCAAATTTTGATGCAGAAAATGGCTTCACACCCCCAGAAGAAACTTTGCAGACAACTGACAGAAGAACAGCAAGACCAGTCCCAGCAATGCCAACAGAAAACTTGGTAAGAAACTCCGCAAGGTCGGGTCAAGAATTCTTTATAGACAGGACTGCAGCTTTCCCAGACGGCTTGTCCACAATCAATGATAAGAGACACTCACATGCATGCAAGTCGCTACGCCTGTTCACATACTTCTCTCTTAACTCCTCCCCTATTCTTCCTTTTTCGCGATGATTTCAGCTTTATTTTCTCACTCTTGTTCGGAAGAAAATGCATCAGTAAAGGCAATGAAGAAAAGGAGATTTGTAATAAGGAGATAATTAATCACAGGCTTATGGCATTTGCAAGGGTACGAATGTTCACAACTGTACTATCATGAGATCACAAATAGATGCACTAACAAACACCAATTTCGTGACCAGATGGGTACCAAGTTAAAACTGACACCATCTGCAATTGTCAATACGTTTTGTAGAATAGCTAGCTATTGTCAGAGATATGTGCAAGTGAAATGTCACCAAAGGATATCTGTGTTTCCATTATGATCCTTTGATCTGAACTAATACCACATCATCGGTATATCCACATGAAGTATTAACTCTAAACTTCTCTATTGCTATTGAGTGAATATCATAATGGACCCAAAAAAACACTAGGAGCCAGTAGGTGAGAATAATTTTTTGTAATAATCACACTCATGTATCCATAATGTTAATTAGTTGAAGGAAGAAACAGCTCAAGCGTAAACTGTTGGCTAATGGATTTAATAAAATGAACTCTAAAGCACTTCAACCACATGTATAAGATTCATGTCAAGAAACTGGCACAATGAAGTGACCTAGAAGCAGTAATTGAGAGGTACCTCTTCAAAGTCTTAGATGTCAGTTTTTTGGCAGTTAAAGGATCCCCAAGCTTGTCAGCTTGTTGATCACTGCTATCAAGTCTGCCAATCAGAGGAGAACAGCAAAATCATGAACAACCAATTAAAGTAGGCAAAAGAAAGAAATAAACAAAGAAAAACCACAATGATAAATCAAGAAGCTTTATTTTTACTTTCAGCTATATTTTTAATGGCCATGTTCATGCAACTACAAGCAACTTGACTATTTCAACTCCACACTTGAAACAAAAGATGCGTTACATAAAGAAGAGTTGTGTATGACAAAATTTACACCACAATTATGAATGATGATGAACTTCGTACTAACGACACCAAGTTGTGCTTTATATGAAACAAACACATTAAACAACATTAAAATTTTAAAGGTCTACACTTGGATGATGTCACCAGTCGAGACCTATCTTTGCAAGAAAAGAAAACAGCTAGAGAACTACGCAAAATCACAAACTAGGAATGTGATCCAAGGAAAAGAAAAAAGAGTCAACAAGCAACATTACTTATTCAAAAAATTAGCCACCTCCAAGATTAAATGGCTAGGAAACTGGAATGATTTTCTTTTCATTTTGATAATCAGATCCAAAATCTTGCAGTTTCAGATGTATCTGGAAAGTATAAACTCTGAGGTTGGAATACAAGAAACAAAGATACGGGATGGCCTTCTTCAATGGGAAATGAACTAATCAAAACCTTTATTCTGCTAAAATAAGGTAACTGACTAGGATAGGGAAGTGAACCTTATAAGAATTCAACTCCAGAATAATATAATACCTATGAGCTGCAAGTATTTCTAATTAAAATTATTTATGTTATGTCTTGAAATCTATACCTGCTAAATTGGGGAACAAGCATCGAATGCTTGTGCCTTTTTGTTGTGGTTCGTTTCTTCGACAAGTAATACTCAAGAATAGGGTCAATGTCCCCCATTTGTGCGGTACCTCCAGTGAGTAAGAGTGGACTATTTAGGTAATTTGTTTATTTTCGAACGAGAGGCTACATCACCTACACAGTCCATTGCTGACTTTGGGCTGTCAAATCTTCCATTTGCGTAAATAACAGGAGCATAAGGCTGCAAATCCATGGCATAGTCTAATCCTTGAGATCCCATCAAGTCTGAGAATAAAGATACATCAAGGCTACCTTCCTCTAATTCACTTGATCTGGACATAAGATATTGAACCATGTTCTCATGTTTTATGCATCATTCAGCCATCCCAAGGTTCAAGTGGGCCAAGTCACAGCAACTCTCTTCTACAGAGGAAGAAAATTAGTAAAAATTACTTCATAAGTTTCACAAACAAGAAGTAGACAGCTCAAATCATTATACCACATCATTCCATCAGGTCTCACCACATCTACTCGTAGCATAGTCATCACAACAGGTGCCTTTCTAGAACAATTTATCACTGATGGTTTCCATTAACTTAACTAAATATTTGACTGAAAAGTTATCCCCCCCAAACCTGTTAGATTTAAATATTCAGTAGCATTTCATAAAGCAACATCAACATTCATTTTGCAGTTATGCACCAAGTGGTGGTCAACAATCTATTCTGAAATGGTATTGAAACTAGGCCATCCAACAAGGCGACAGTGAGTTAAAAACCTTGGATATCAATGAGAACAGGCCTTCTAATGGCTAGGTCAATCTTGGAAAGCTGGTTGACTTCATGGAATTCACGCACATGAATCCATGGCTCCTCTAGCGGATGCAACTTCATCATATAAGAGTTCAATCTTGAAATATCTTTTTTTGCTTGCTGACTTGGAAAATAGCATTGACAATCCTGCATCAACCGTGTATAGAATTGTCTATCATTGAACGATTATTGGTTACAAGGTACGCTACTAAAATTAAATTAGGATGACATTAAGAACACTTCTACATGGAAAAAGGTTGATCAGTGAAAGGAAGCAAATCACTTTCAAGTAAAGTTAGAAAATATAATTTATTGAACAGCAAGTGCAATAAGAGATTTTTAAAATTAGAAAAAAAAAGATAGGAGAAATTGAATTGCTTCGACAATAATCAAAACCGACAGTAAACAATAAATAGACCTTAAACACTTCTGATGTGAAAAATTTACGTAAAATCCTACTCCTACATCAATTCATATCAAGTGGCTACTCTTAGTACGCGAACCAGCAACATATTGTCTATAGACACAAGAACAGTCCACTGCACTAGGTAGATCCCTTTCACAATTCATAATAAACTGATCCAACACAGAGAATGGACACGAACAACAACATAAAGTAGACAACATTTAAGTTAATGAGGTAGGACATAATCAGAAGCTAGAACAATCAAGCCAGGGAAAGAGTTTCCTACAACAGGTAGAATAACTGAATTCAAACCGGAAAAAACAGAAATAAAAGCACTAGAATGTCCCCCAATACCCGGATTACCAGGCTCATAAATATCACAAAATGATGGTACTCGCAAAATCTTCAATTTAATACGGAAACCAGAAACTCATATCACAATAAACATTGTTAAACGAAGTAAACCCCAATTTATAATGAACATACACAACACCAATCATAAAAGCCACCCATCAACAATCAAGATACAATTTTTAGGTAAATACCTTGACAACCCTATTCCGATCTTGGAGAAACACGAACCTAAGGCCAGGTGGACAGGCATGAGAAGTCATTAAACAAAACTTAAGCATCATCCCTGGAGAGAAGGAACTCAGTTTTTCAATCAAAGCACCAAATCCAAATCTCTCCTATGTGTGGCACAGAACCACGTGACCTTATCCTCCTAAAGGCATAAAATTCTAGGAATCTAAGTCCGCCATATTTTGAGTGGCAGTGACCATAAGAAAATGTGATTGAGAAAAAAAGAACCGTGGATTGTTGCCACCCAAATTGATGATGCAGAATCTACATGTACACTTCCTTGTCATGAAGGGCTCTGATACGGACAAAAATTGTTGCTGTCGTTTGCTGTTTGTCTAGACATGGTTTGAGTGGTTGGAGTTCTTTCCTGTGCGTCGCGGCTTATCTTTTAGATTTTGTACTCGGTTTCCTTTTTCGGTAGATTAATATCATCGGGGACCAATTATTATGATCTGATAGATCATTAGGAGCCCAGCCAGGACTATTGATTTGTTGATTTATAAGATTATTACTAACAATGAAATTGTAATTTATAATAATAATAAGCACTTATGTTTAACTCTAACTTAAAACGATTTGTCTACATTCAAGGAATATCCTTGTTCCAATTTGTAAGATAAACGTATTTTTTATATAAGAAAATCTTTAACTTTAATAAAATTTTATCAATATATTAATTAATCAGTCAATTTTTATTAATTAATAATTTTTTATAAACTAAAATTAGTTAATTAATTTTTATTTAACAAACTTTTAGTAAGGATAATTTTTTCAATTATATTTTAAATTATTTAATTTTATTCAATTTTTAGGCGACTTTATAACGGTCTAATACTAGTTGAACCTTTTAAACCTTAAATATCTTATTTTACTGGTTTAACTTTTGGTTTGATTTTAAAACA
>JANSVA010000009.1:22774588-22785519 GCA_025504915.1 Erythroxylum reticulatum
TTTATAAATTAATATTTATTTGAAATATATTTTAATTATTAAATCAAATTTTATTTGAATATTTATATATTTTAAATGTAATTATATTTATTAATAATTATTAAATTTTAATTATATATAATTTAATTATAAAAATTATTCATAATTTTTATTGATAATTAATTTTAATTTATT
The DNA here is from genome assembly GCA_025504915.1 of Erythroxylum reticulatum. Lineage (NCBI taxonomy): Eukaryota > Viridiplantae > Streptophyta > Magnoliopsida > Malpighiales > Erythroxylaceae > Erythroxylum > Erythroxylum reticulatum. Next base: position 22,774,763 of record JANSVA010000009.1, read on the forward strand.
AAATATATAATGTTGAATTAAATTATCTATAGTTTTTAATTAAAAATTAAAAATTAAAAAATATATATTTAAATAATAGTAAACCAGACTATAAAAAAACAAAAATAGAAACAAAATTTACTTTTTATGATTTTTATAATTTTTGAAAATCGGAAGAAGTTAAAATCATAAAAAAATTAAAATATTTTTCACTAAATTTAAAAACAAAAACAGAAAATTAAAAATAAAGCACTCCCTAACTATTTTGTTTAGTTATCAACTAGTGGGTTGATTTATTTAACATGATTTTTAAAATGCTCCTCTGTAGGAACGATTTGGTTCAGCTAATAAAAATTATCCTTATAGTAACGATTGCGTCCTCGCTTCACTCAGCAGCTAAAAATTTAATATACATTAGGACGTCAATTATACTCTTTTAATAATTATTATTTTGTTCTAAATACAAAACTGTCACTTACTCACTTACGTGATAGGAATTATCACGAGTTGACATAAATGTCATAGGTATGACAAGAAATGTCATGCCTATGATTTTTTTTTATTACTTTTTTAACTCGTTAGGTGTAACAAGTTTTACTTGTGACAACTTTCTTTCTTTTAATCTTAATTTTAATTTTTAAATAAAAATTACAATTTGACCTCCAATTGTGAGTATTAACATTTTAAAGATTGAAAATAAGGTAAGAAATTTAAAGTTTAAAAATTGATTAATTTATTAAAATTGATTAATTTATTTATAAATTATATAAAAATATTAAATTAAATTTAAAAATTGATTAATTTATTATTATTATTATTGTTGTTATTATTATTATATGGTCTATGTTTTTTTATTATAGTTATAAACTTAATTTTTGTAAAATTAAATATATAAATTCTAAATTTTCCTGAAAATATTCAAAGAAATACTAAGATATAATATTCATCTCTTTATAATTTTTTTTAAATTATACTCTTAGAAGTCATTTTATACATAAAAAATTAATACTAAACAACTCATTTTACCAAACATCTTCAATAAACAACTGATATTATCTTCTGGTCAAATCAACTGACATAATTAACTATCAGCTAACGTAATCAGTTGATTGTCAAACATAACTTATGTTTCAGCTGTTCTGTTGTGGACACTTTTTCTTTTATGCTTAAAATATTTACCCCTATAGGTAACATGAACAAATTGTTTTTTGGGATTATCAAATAAATTATTTGTAAGCCACTTTGGCCTTGTCAAAACCAATTCTGTCACTTTCTTTTTTTTTTTACTATAATCTAACTTCTCTTTGCTTCTATTTTATTTTTAATTTATTGTTTTTATTTTCAAATTTAGTAAAAAATTATTTATTGAATTATTTATTTTTCTTATTTTCAAATTTTTTTATTTGCTATCAATTAAATATATACGATTTAATTATTAATATATTAATTTTAACGAGAACTATACAAATATAATTAAATCTTATTTTCAAAAATTATGAAAAATGTAAAAAGTAGTTTTTATTTTTATTTGCTATCAATTAAATATATATGATTTAATTATTTAATATATAAATTTTAACCAGAACTACAAATATAATATAATATAGTCTATTTAATTAACTAATTAAAAAAATATAATATAATGTAGTCTATTTAATTAACTAAAATTAATTATGGATATGAATTGTAAATAATCAAATTTTAATTAATAATTTAATTTGTTTTTTGTAATTGATTTAAATCAATTTAATTTAATAAATATAATTAAATATAAATAAATTCAAAATATATAAAATTTAATTAAATTCTGATTTAATTATTAAAATAAATATAAAATAAATATTATTTTTAAATAAAAAGTTAAAATTTTAATCATTATTTTAATAAAATAAAACAATTTCTATTAATACTTTATTAATAAATATTAAATAAGAAATTAAAATAAATTTATTTCTAAATTATATCTAATCTGTAATTATTGTTGATGAAACGTTAGTAATTCAAACAAAGTTTTGTTTTTATTTAAAAAAACCAGATTCAAAGAATGAAAAACAAAAAATGAAAGCCACCAAAAAAAAGAAAACATAAACCCAAACGGGCGAAACAACTCTTTCTAGACTATAAACAAACTCAATTTCACAAGAAAATTAATTTTAGAATTGATTTGAGATAAATTTAAAGTGAGCATAATTACTATCTCAACCTTTTATATTAAATTAGATAACACACTTTTTTTTTATAACGACTAAACTATATCTTATTGTTTTTAATTGTATTATTGAATAATAGTATTTCACGAACAAAGGATATAGATAAAACGCTTGATAATTATTTAAAATTAAATAATAATCTCTAATTTTCCCAAAAAAAAATCTCTACTCAGATGACGGTTTAAACGAGCTTGCACCAAAGAGGCAAAAAATTTACAGTAATTGAAGATACTGAGTTTCACGCATATTAAATTTTAGGAGCCGTCCCATTGCTTACAAATTCCGAGATTTACAGATTTTTATTTATTTGCATAAAACAAGAGAACGTATAAAAAAGGGCTTTGCTTCAAATTAGAACCAAACAGAGAAAAGCCAAACCAGCCTCTTCTGTTTCTCCGCCATCAAGAAACTTAAATGTTCTCTGCCATAAAATGGTGGTAGTTACAGTTACAGAGCTCGCCAAGATACTCATCGATGGTGCTACGCGCAATACAGCACTCCAGTCAACTGAGTACGTGGGACTCGGTCCTCGATGTCACAGTTTGCGCTCAGAACAATAACAGCGATCCAATGCAATGGAAGGCTCAAGTTGCCGCCGTTCTCAGCTCCTCCGGTGTCGCCTTGCCGTCAACGGAGCTGGCGCATCTCTTAGTGTCTCATATTTGCTTCGACAACCATGTGCCGATCACCTGGAAGTTTCTCGAGAAGGCCTTGACCTTTAATCTCGTCCCTTCCGTTCTCGTCATCGCTCTTCTCTCTGTTCGGTAGGAAAAGTAACCTTTCTCATGCATCATGACAGTCGGCATTGCTTGTGGTACTTGACGTTGATTTTTATTGGTTTGCTCTAGGGTCGTTCCGCTCCGCACGCTTCATTGTACTGCTTACAGGATATATTTGGAGCTCCTTGAGAGGCATGGCTTTTCGTTTGCATCTCTAGTTAATGGGCCGAATTATGAGAAGTACGTGTCAGCTTTGTTCTTGATTTTTCTTTCCGAATGAAGAGTCTTTACTGTTTGGTTCTTTGTCTTGTGTTTGCCAATGTGTTTTTGATTCAATATGACTTAGGTGGGACTGATGATAGAGTTGCGTTAGAATAAAACACACAGGCGTTAAATGTGACACTAGGATGTAATGCATTGGCCAATCTACTGGCCTCACTTGAAGAAAGAAGCCTGAGAAGAGATATTCCTCAATGTTGAAGTCAAAAATATTGGAACTTTAAGTTTCACGTATCGTCAGAATTTTTGGCGCTTCAACACAAAATTGGGAAATAAGGTTCTATCGAATGCTAATACTGTTTAGGATTGGCAGATTCGGGAATTTCTTTTATATTGCTGCTGAGTTGATGGAGATTGTTTTCTAGGAATAATAAGAGGGAGTTCTATTGCCGTACATGTCGTTGATGGCATTGCCGAGGGTTTACCTCCTAGGATATAAGCAAAGTATTACGCAGTCACAGTGAATATACCATTCAATATCTTCATGGGGTACAGAAGGATAAAAAACGATTGAAGGAACTTTTGTTTATTAACTTCAGTAACAATGAATAATAATGAGAATGGAAGGGTTTCTTTTTTCTTTTTTCCTACAAGAAGCCTTATCAAATTGATGGTAGTAGAAGAAATGTGAAATGCCCTTTTATTACTATTATTTGGCAGTAGAAGTCTTTTTTCCATTTGTTATTTCATATGTCTGTGTTTAGTACTGGTTATTTATTTTTATTGGAGCCATAAGAATTTCTTTTTGTTTAGGCTTTTCGGATGCTCTTATTCGGATAAGTTTGCTGCCAATGACAAACAACTTCTTTGACAATAAGATTTCCTGTTCTTATTTATTGTTCTATTACTTCTATGGACGTGTATATGCCATTTGAAAGCTCCATTAAATGATTTAGGCTTTTCGGATGCTCTTATTCGGATAGGTATCCTGCCAATGACAAACAGCTTCTTTGAAAATAAGATTTCCTGTTATTATTTATTGTTCTATTACTTCTATCGACGTGTATGTGCCATTTGAAAGCTGCCATTAACTGATAATAACGCTATTTCATCTTTTTTTTCTTCTTCTTTTTCTTTCTCCTAGCTTCATACTGGCCAAATTAACATCATGTGCCCTGATTAATTTCAGGATCATGAAAGCAGTAGATGGCGTTCTTCTTTCTCATATACATGGCCTTCAAGTGTGTGAACCCGGGATACTTCTAGCTGAATTTGTCTTTTCAATTGTGTGTCAGTTACTTGATGCATCACTGGATGACGAAGGCTTGCTGGAACTTACCTCAGAAAAGATGGCTGTATGGCTAATTAGACCGCAAGACATGGAAATATGTTGCAAGGACAGCTTTATTGAGAAGAGATATGTGTGCCATGAGGGGCTGGATGTATTGAACACCAAAATGGCTCTGGAGCTTCTAGGAAAGTTTCTGCAACATAAAGTTACTTCTAGAATTCTTTGCTTAGCACGTCAGAACATGTGAGTATTTAACATCATGTTTTGCTTTGGATAGAGTAGTTGCTGAAATAGAGACAGAAGAGAAGAACTTGCCAATTGTCATAGTACATTCAACCTTAAAATTACCGAATTTAAAAGACTGTTTGTTTGACTGAGCTCTTGGGAGGCCCTTTCTAGGAATTGAATTTCTTTTCTATTCCTTTTTGAAGAAATTTTGGTTAATGTAGACATCTTTGATCCTTCTTAGGACTTCACATTGGGAAGGTCTCATTGAGCGATTCCAACTACTTACAACACATTCTGTCACTTTAAAAAATTCTACGCACATGCTCACCGAGGCACTTTTGCAGTTTACAACTGGTCCAGAATGCAAAAGAGTACTAAATAAGAAGATTCATGCAGTCATCTCATCTGGAGCTCTATTATCTTCACCTGGTCAATGCTATGGAGTTTCTCAATCTGAGCTTTGGCTTCCTATTGATCTATATATAGAAGATGCTATGGATAGATCAGATGCAGCAGTAAATACTATTGAAAATCTTGCTGGTAGCAACCAATTCATCTCCCTTGGTGCTTAAAATGTTCTCTTACCTGAAAAGGATGGGGCTTGTTCTAATGATGTCTGAATAATACTCAAATTTTCAGGTTTAATAAAGTCTTTGCGGGCAATCAATTGTACCACATGGCATGATACACTTCTGAGCATGTGGATTGCAGCTTTACGGGTTGTCCAAAGGGTACGAAGTTGTACAAACTTGATACTGATATAAGTATACTTCTAAAATTGTTTCACATGGATTCTGCACTTGTGCCTTGCAAATTGATTTCTTTGGGTAAGGAATACAATCAACCTTGCTTACCTAATTCTGAAGCTAATAAATTTAAAAGGATCGGTGTGATGTTTAACATAGTAGAGAGCAAAAGGCGCTTGTTATAAAAAAAAGCTTCTTGTAAAGAAGGTATTTTGAATAAATGGCCGCCTACTATGACCAATCGGTTGTAGGACTCTTAGTTCTTTGTGCCTTACTGGACCTTCTGTGTTCTTTCTTATTTTCCCTTAATCAGCTTTAACTTTCCCAATTGACCTCTAATCCGATAACTGGCTTATTACTGGTCTTTCAGGAAAAGGATGTTGTTGATTGTCCTTTGAGTAACATTGAATCATTCTTGTGCATGCTATTGTCAATCACAACAATCGCAATTGGTAACATTATCGATGAAGAAAGCGCAATGGTAGACAATACTAAATGCAACTATGCCGGTCAAACTAATGAGAAACATGACCAAGAAAATTGTCGAAAGGGCTTAATAACTGCTTTGCAGTTATTGGGTGATTTTGAGGACTTGTTGACGCCACCTCAAGCTGTGCGTTTGTTAGCCAATCAAGCTGCTGCTAAAGCAATGGTGTTCTTATCCGGCCTACCAGTTCGTGATAGCTATTATCAAAACAGTAGCTTGAAGGGTATTCCAGTTCACTGCAGTAAGTGACTAGATGTTCCTATGTTTCCTCTGCTTCATCTTTTCTCAGACAAGGTCTGAGTTAATAAAGGGCATACGATAATCCTGATTAGGCTCCAACTATCCTTGCATATTTTTTTGTCACTAAAACTTTTGTGAAGCTTGATGTTTACTCTTTAGCTACTAGAGCAAAGTCTATCAAGAATGTGAAGAGCTTAATAAGAGACTAAACAAATAAATTAACTCCCAGCCAGCTTGTTGATTTGATTTTGTTAAGTGTCCTTGCTTCATTTTGACTGGACTGGAGGTAAGCACTCTCTCTCTCTCTCCAGAGCTAAATCGTAGTCATTTCAATTATTGCTCACTTTTTTTGACAATTCAGAGGCCCAAAAAGGAAGAATAAAACATGAAGTTAGAAATTAAAAATTTCCCTTGTTCAGCTTGAATAATCTCCAAATTTACTTATTGGTCGCTGTAACTATTTTGCTTTTTATGATATTTTGCAGCTGGTAACTTGAGGCATATGATTGTTGAGGCATGTATTGCAAGAAATTTGTTAGACACGTCAGCATATTTGTGGCCAGGCTATGTGAATGCATGCATCAATCAAGTGTCTCACGTTGCTTCCAGTCAAATATCTGGTTGGTCATCATTCATGAACGGATCACCCCTAACACCTCTTCTGATCAAGACTTTGGTTACAACTCCCGCTTCCAGGTTTGGTGCTGCTTTTTGTTTATTTGCCGTCAAAGCATTTTTACTTCTGTTTGCTTTTTCTTCCTACCACAAAAATTTAGTGCTATTATTAGCCCGCCAGGAGACAAAAGAATACTGGAACTATATATAGTCCCATCCCACTTACCCCAAAGGAAGGCTAAATAAACTTTGTAAAGGAAAATGACATGTAGGAATGCATAGTTGGTTAAAAATCTCAAGTTGATTGCAAGTAGTCTTCTTCTTACTGGGTTTGAAGATGGTAAGAGCTCTCAAATTTCCTCATGCCCACCACTTTGGATGGATTGTTATGTTTATCTAGAATTAGTGGAGATTGGCATGATATTTATCACCTTCTGTGGAGATCATACTCAACTTTGAGCTAGCAGCTAAAATATTCTCGTTATTGATCTAGAAATAAAATCTTATATCTGCATGTGACTACATATTTGAATTATTTTTCTCTTTTAAGGTAAATTTTCAACACTCTAACGAGTCAAGGCATATGTTACTTGTGAAAATTCTTGGGCATCAAAATCTATTATTTGTTACTTCCCACGCTATGGAGGAATGCCTTTAAGTAGAGCCACATCAGAACATGGTTTGCATTTTGTCTTTATTATATCTTCGGAATAACATATGGGTTATCAAAACTGTAGGCATATCCATTTAAGATGAGTATATAACGTTTTAAAATTAAGCATGTCCTCCCGATCTTAGTTCCACCATTCTTTTTCATAAAGCTAGGCATGTCAGTTGCTTGCTTTTTTTAATTTTATCTGGTTGTATGCTACTGAGATTAAGCTCCTTGAATTGGTGGAAGTTTGACAGAGATCAAGAAAGTATATGAACTTGCTGTCAGTGGTTCTGCCGATGAGAAGATGCACGCTGCTAACATTCTGTGTGGGGCATCTCTCATTTGTGGTTGGAATATACAGGTAAACTTTTGGAGGTTGCTTTGCTTGAGTACAAAGTATCCTCTGTTTATTCTCATTTAACTTGTATTTTGTGTTCCAAATTTTGCTAGATTAATTCTTTTTATTCCTTATTGCAGGAATACACAATCCTTTTCATTTTAAAATTGCTGGAATCTTCAATTCCTGCTGATAACTTTGGGAGTGCAGGGGAGTTGATTGATTACGCTCCTCTTTTGAATGTTCTTCTTGCTAAAATTTCATCTCCAGAATGCTTGCAGATTATAACATTACACGGTCTGGTAGGTAGGACTTTCAAATGCACACCTTCAAATAACTAGCAGACATTTATGCCTGGAATTGCAACTAAACATGCTTTCAGGAATAGGGGGGAAAATTCTGGGGAGCAAGTTACTTAGGAGGTATTGTATAAGAATTTGTTGTGTTGTCTATTTTCCCATCTGGATGAGAAGTAAGACCAAAGGTCCCTTCATTCAACTTGGTCCGTTAATGAAAATGTCTAGGATGCCCGTGTTACTGCATTCAAAAGGAAAACTAACGGAAATGTCAACAGAAATGGAAAAGTTGATTGGAATCAGTAAGAATAAACAAGGTTGTTTATGTTATTTGTGAACTAACATTTGGAATTTATTTTCAGGCCCCAGTACTTGCAGGTGCGTTGATGCCCATCTGTGAGATCTTTGGGTCAAGTGTTCCCCATGTCTTAGGGGCACTTCCTTCAGAAGATGTCTCTTGCCATGAAGTTTTCTCCAATGCATTTATCCTTTTGCTCAGACTATGGAAATTTGATCGTTTGCCTTTGGAATATTTGATGGGAGAAGTGCCAGCCAAAGGCCCCCCTAGAAGTCCGAGTACCTATTATTAGTACGGAACTCCCAGTTGGCATCTCATAGAACTTCACCAAGCCATCGACTGAGATTGAAACGACTCTCAAAAGTTATACATCTATCTGAAGATCCTCTATACTTGGATTCTTTTCCAAAATTGAAATCATGGTACCTGCACCATCGGGACTGTGTTACCGCGTGCTTTTTTGATCAAGCAAATGGGTCCACAGTTCATCAGGTTGTCGATGCACTTCTCCACATGATGTTCAGAAGGATAAATAGTGATGTTCAGTCTTCCACTTCTACAACTTCTGGAGCTATTGAAGATGTTTATATGAAATTGAAAATACCTATATGGGACATCCTGGAAGCAACCCCAATAGCACTCCATGCTGCTCTAATGGCCTGTGCTCATGGAAGACTTTCTCCTCGTGAACTAGCTACAGGTTTGTGCAATTACTGGAGAAATTGCTTAGTATTTTTGGGTTTTTGAGCAATGAGATAAACCAACTTGTATGGACTACGACAACAATGAAAATCTATAAGGTGATCGGATGAACAGAGGATAAGGGGTTTTATCTGATGGCCACAATCTAACTTCAGTTTACACGATTAGTTATTGATGCATAAATTTATCCACTTGTGTCTGCAATTGTTCCAGGACTTAAATATCTTGCTGATTTTCTGCCTGCATGTTTGGCCACTGTCGTATGCTACTTCTCAGCTGAAATTACACGTGGCATATGGAGGCCAGCTTTGATGAATGGCATAGATTGGCCAAGCCCTGCAAATTTACCTGCTGTTGAGCAACAAATAAAGAAAATACTAGGTACAGCGGGGGTTGATGTTCCAAACCTAACTGTAGGTAACTTCTCTTCATATTATCTTACTCCCTCTTGGTTTCTTGAATATTATACTAGCAGGCATTATACCTTGGTGTACAGCTACACTTCCTCTGCCATTAGCTGTTTTAGTGAGCCTCACAATAACCTACAAGATCGACAAAGAGTCTGAAAAGCCGCTTGCTCTTTTTAGAACAGCCTTTACAGCTATTGCGGCTAGTTGCCCATGGCCGTGCATGCCCATCGTAGCCTCCTTATGGGCCCTGAAAGTAAAGCGTTGGAGTGGCTTAATAGTATTCTATGCTTGCCAGACTGTGTTCCATCATAACTGGGATGCTGTGGCCCAGCTACTCCAAAGCTGCTTCGCAGCTACTCTTGGGCTCTCCCCAAATATTTCCAGTTACGGTGGCATAGGCGCTCTCTTAGGCCATGGATATGGTTCACCGTTCATTGATATTGCACCTGGAATTCTTTTCTTACGATTTTATCGATCTATCAAAGATGTTATGTCCATATCACAAGAAATTCTCTCTATCCTTATGCACTCTGTTAAAGATTTAGCAACTGGCGGGGTAACTAGAGAGGCAGTGAGCAACTTGAAGAAAACCAATCACGTGCAAGTTTCTCTGGCTTCAACAGTGTCACAGGTCAAACTTGCAGCTTCTCTTGGAGCCTCTATGGTTTGGATATGCGGTGGGTCGACTCTGGTTCAATCTCTAATCAAAGTAATTATACCACGTTGGTTGATATCGGAACAGGCATCGGACCATGAAGATTTGGAATATGGAGGAATGTGTTCTACGGTATCGGTCTTAAAGGGATACGCACTTGCATACTTAGTGTTGCTTTCTGGAACATTAGCTTGGGGTTTGGATTCTGCCTCGGCGCCGTCAAAGGATCGGCCTGAGGTTCTTGGAATTCATCTAGAGTTTCTGGCGAGTACTTTGGATGGGAAAGCGTCACTTGGTGGTGATTTGGGCATTGCCCGGGCATATGTCTGCGAGCTAGTAAGTTTGATGGTTGCATGCACACCAGCATGGATTGTGGAGCTGGATGCAGATGTGTTGAAGAGGCTGAGCAAGTTGTAGGTTCTATGGAACGAGGAAGAGCTGGCTCTGGCCATGTTGGGACGCGGTGGTGTCGCTTGCATGGGTGCTGCCACTGAACTAATTTTTTTTTTTTTTTTGGATTCGAGGAAACCCCGTGGGTCAAGCGGGCACACCTCTCCGAGGGCCCAATTGGCACACCACCTCACAGGCGGACTAAACGGGCGCACCTCATCATTGAGGGCCCAACTGGCGCTCCACCTACAGGTAAAACCCCGACTGCCCCAGGCTCTTA
>JANSVA010000009.1:22785619-22801800 GCA_025504915.1 Erythroxylum reticulatum
ATCATTGAGGGCCCAACTGGCGCTCCACCTACAGGTAAAACCCCGACTGCCCCAGGCTCTTACAAGAGGGGCTAGCAACTAATTATCCAAACTGAGATCAAGGCCGACTGATTTTGCTGACTAAGATGGAACTGAAAATTAACAAATAAAATCGGGTATCTGTTGACGACCGTATCTTGTTGACTATTGGTCTCAAATCAATCCAATCTGCTCATTTGCAAGGAACCAACGTCCTTGACGCCTCGGATTATGACGCCGTTGACTAATAGTTTGTGTGCACGTAATCTCCAGTCACACTTTCCTTCTTGTTCTGAGACATTTTTCCTAGATACCATAAGAAACTTACACATTCCGTTGCAAGTTACCATCCTCCGTTCCTTTACTGTTAATTCACAGCATATTGAAAAAAGATAATAATGATTAGTTTTATTACTCCATTTATTTCAAACTTTCTTGATCTAATCACATAGCTTTTACCAGATTGATTGAACAGAACATAATAAATGTAACGATAACTTGACAAGGAAGTTAATCGGAAACCGATTCTTGGAAAGGACTAGAAAATAACCTCTTAAGAGTGGTCTGGAGAAGCTTCCGAAAAAAAAAAAAAACGAAAACAGAGTGGTCTGGAATTAAAAATTTATTTATAGAGCTCATATTAGTTACTCAGTATTAATCAATTATTTGGAAAAAAAAGAGAGGAGGAGTTTGGACTTTGGAGGAGGCTGGCCTGGCACGCGTCATAAAAAGTTAAAATCCCTACATACCCGCCCTCTAGAAATTCTTGACCAGTCTACTTTTAGACTTTGAGAGTCCTGACTCAAATTCCCACAGTTCAAAAACACTTCGCCTCCGTTGTCCGTTCTCCTTCAGATAATTCACATTTTACTTCTTTAACATACTACACCGCTCTTCATCTCTCGTAGCACCAAACAGCTAGAGATGTCGGTTTCCGCTCAGCCGAGTCTTTGGGACTCGGTGCTGGAGCTGACCAAGTCGGCGCAGGAGAAGACCGCCGACCCTCTCCTTTGGGCCGCCCACTTGAGCTCCGTTCTGAACTCGGCCGGGGTGGAGCTTCCGTCGACGGAGCTGGCGCACTTCTTGGTATCTCACACCTGCTTCGATAATCACTCGCCTGTCATGTGGAAGCTTCTCGAGAAAGCCTTAACGATCAAGATCGCCCCTCCCTCACTTGTTCTCGCTCTCCTCTCCACTCGGTGAGTGTAAGCGACGAGTGTATTTTCCTTTTTTATATAATTTTTTGGGGGTATTTTGTTATCGTTGATTTTGTTATTTTCATGGCAGCGTTATTCCTCATCGCCAGCTCTACCCATCGGCCTATAGGCTTTATATGGAACTTCTCAGGAGATATGGTTTTTCATTTGCATCTCAAATCAGTGGACCAAATCGTGAGAAGTAAGTTTTGGTCCATGCCCAAGGTTCCCACTTTAATATTTTTTCAGTCACCTAGAAAACGATAATTTAAACCTTACTGTTTTACTGCTTTTAAACTTTTAGTATTTTTATTTCTGCCATTTACTTAGAATTGATGGCTTTTCTTTGTGTTTGGTATTCACAGGATTATGAAATCAATAGACGAAGTTCTGCGTCTTTCTCAAATGTTTGGTCTTGAACCTAGTGATCCTGGGGTTATTCTAGTTGAATTTGTGTTTTCTATTGTGTATCAGTTACTTGATGTATCATTGGACGATGAAGGGTTGCTTGAGCTTACCTTAGAGAAGAAGTCTATATGGATAACTAGACCACAAGATATGGAAGTAGATGGCCATGAAGGGTTTCTTGAGAAGAGAAATGAGCCAAATGTGGGCCTGCGCAGTTTGAATACTGTCATGGCTGTCGAGCTTATTGGAGAGTTTCTCCAAAATAAAGTAACTTTAGGGATTCTTTACTTAGCACGTGAAAACATGTAAGGACTTGTCCTTATAGTTCACAATTTACATATTAGTCAGTTTTGGCTTTGAATCGAATGTAGCAACTTAAACAAGTATGGCTTATCATGCTAAACCTAAAAAGACGTCTAACTTGAGGCAGCTTGTAATTTATTGAACTCTGAAATGTTCCTGACTAAGGTGATGCATTTTTAGTTAATGAGTTCTTTTAATGATTACATCTCTTTGTTCTTAGACCTTCACACTGGGGAGTCTTCATTCAACGGCTGGAGCTACTGTCATCACATTCACCCAGTTTGAAGAATTCTAAGCAGATTACCTCAGGTGCACTCCTGCAGTTGACATGTGAGAAAGGACTTCCATTTAGTAACTGCAAAAGTGTATCTAAACAGGGGTCTCATGCTTGCATTGCATTGGGATCTCTGTTAGCTTCTGCCGATCAATGCCATGGTGCTTCCCATTCTGCAATTTGGCTTCCTATTGATCTACTGCTAGAAGATGCCATGGAAGAATCACATTTGACAGCAACCAGTGGTGTAGAAAATCTTAAAGGTGGAATTCATTCTCATTCTAATACGTCAATTATCTTTCTACCAGAATGTCTTAAGATTGTAGATTACCAAAATCATATTTCCCAATAATTTGATTTTGCAGGTATGTTAAAAGCCCTTCAGGCAGTTAATGGTACCACATGGCATGATACTTTTCTAGGCCTGTGGATCGCAGCTCTACGGCTTGTTCAAAGGGTAGGTGTTCATGACACTTGATCAAGGGGTTAGCTCATCTTTTACATTTATTATTGCTATTGAGATCAGTATCTCAGAAATGCACAAAGTACCTAAACTTTCCCAAGTGTCCTCCATATTGTCGCATAAATAAATTATACGTATATTGTTTGAAAAATTTCTATTCCTATTACATGTAACTGCCTTGAACTTATAAAGAGTATTTCATGTTGGTGTAAGAAATATATCTGTGTAAAACAAAGGGAAACCCAATTTTGCTCCTTTTTTTGTTTGGAATATTGACTTTTAGTAGAGAAAGAAGCGACTACCTTGGCTTACAGCTTCCCTTGACTATTTGAAACAATTTCACATTAATAACCTTTGAATTCTATCCTACACGGACTTCAAGTTATTCCATAACCTTATGCTGTTGTGGGTATATGAAAATATGCCATCGACTGTAAGAAGGCATTTGGCATTTTTCATGAAATTTAGAATGGTACTTGTATGTTATTTAGTCTAAGTATTTCCCATTTGTAATTTTCTAGGAAAGAGATCCAAGTGAGGGTCCAGTACCTCGCATCGATACTAGCCTGTCCATGCTGTTGTCTATTTCGACGGTTGCAATCGCCGATATTATTGAAGAAGAGGAGGGCAAAATGATCGAACAAACTGAGCATAGCCCAACAAATCAACCAAAGGAGAAGCATTTTCAAGTAAAATGTCGGCAGGGTCTAGTTACTGCCTTACAGCTATTGGGTGACTATGAGGCCTTGTTGACCCCACCTCAGTCTGTTAGTTCACTCGCCAATCAAGCTGCTGCTAAAGCAATCATGTTTATCTCCAGCAGAACCATGAACAGTAGCTATTATGAAAACATGAGCATGAATGACATGTCAATTAACTGTTGTAAGTACTTCAAGTTATGTTTGGTGTAAGTTTTTAATTTGTTTCTGTTTTCTTAAGGGGTGTTTCAAAGATAAAACTTAAACTTATTTTGAAATTTTTTTCTTTGGTAGAAATTATTTGTCTGGGAGAGGTAATCAGGAAAACAAATCTTAGAGAAGATTTTCCCTATACGTTAATTACTCCGTTCAAAGGATTTGACATTTCTACTTTTAGGTTCTCCAATTTTCCTTTCCCTTTTCTATGATATACCAATCTTTATAGTTTATGAAATTCCTTTTCTTTCTTCTTTGGTATTTTGCAGCTGGAAACATGAGGCATCTGATTGTTGAGTCCTTTATTGCGAGAAATTTGTTAGACACATCAGTATATCTGTGGCCAGGATATGTGAATCCACACGGCAATCAAGTTCCTCGTGGTGTTACTAGCCAGACACCTGGTTGGTCATTATTGATGAAGGGGTCACCTCTGACTCCCTCATTGACTAATACTTTGGTTGAAACTCCAGCTTCAAGGTACACTTTCTTTTTATGTGGAATGCTCTCTATGTGGTTGACTATATTGTGTTAATTGAAATAGCTTTCATGCTTATAATTTTTCACTTGTTAAGGCATGGTTCTGTCAATGAACAAGGTTTTCAACTAGCTGTTTGATTTCTTTTTTATTTCTGTTTATTGGGCTTTGAATCCATAAAAATCTATGCTATTCTTCATTTTGGGAGGTTTGAGATCTATACCTGAATTTCAATTGACAAGATCAACATAGATTCTCTTGTGATCATTCCTTTTTTCAGCATCTGAGATTGTTAGTACTTCTTTGTAGAATCAAATAATGTGGTTCGATATTGAAGATCAGAACTGGTCAGTTTTATCTTGCTTGTTAACAAGTACCCTAATGAATCAAGATTCCTGCAACACAGAATTTTATTTTTCAAGCATAGTATGGCAGTCATTTCTATTTGCTATAGGTTGATATGTATTAAATGAGAACAAACGTAGGAAATGCTTTGTTACTTTCTGTTTCTTTATGTCAAGGAATGTTATATAGCTTGTTTGTGATCTGGACTCTGGCCATATAAACTGTGGTCTCCTCCACCTGATAATCCAAACTTTTAGAATTGAATTCTGTTGTATAAAGTTATGCATTGCCTGGTCTTCAGTCACACCGTTCTTTTTCCTGAAGCCAGGTATTTCAGATGCTCTTTTTTGTAAATTTATCCAGTGGTATGCAACTGAATTAAGCTCATGGATTTGATGGAAGCTTATCTGAGATCGAGAAAATATATGAGGTTGCTGTAAGTGGTTCTGATGATGAGAAGATATCTGCAGCTACCATTCTTTGCGGGGCATCTCTTGTTCGTGGGTGGAATGTACAGGTAAGGTCAATATGCTTTTAAACCTTTTTCTCCCTCTTCCCCTTGGATTCCATCCTCCTATAATAAGAATTTTTAAGATTTTAACTGAATGCTGATCTTGATTCAGTTTCTTAACTCTTGTTTGCAGGAGCACATAATTCTTTTTATCATAAACCTGCTGTCTCCTCCAGTTCCAACAGATTATTCTGGGAGTGAGAGTCACTTGATTAATTATGCTCCACTCCTGAATGTTCTTCTTGTGGGACTTTCATCAGTGGATTGTGTACAGATTTTATCCTTGCATGGTTTGGTGGGTTGAACTCTATTACCTCATGCTCTGTGTGATATGCATGTTTGTGAACTGTGTGTTGCGTTATTTTTGACTAAAGAAGAAATTTGAAAGGAACTCTGTGACAAATTGAAAGAGATGGGCTTTAGAGGGCAAGCTTTAGCCACTTAACAAATGCACCCCCATGGTGCCTGCTTTCTTGACATAAGAAAACTGGAAAACTAGCAAAAGAATTTATAAATGCAATTCAAGTAATGGAGTCCTGTGCAAATGATGATATCTGTCACTTATATTTTCCATTAACTAATATATGTCATATTTTACCAGGTTCCACTACTTGCAGGTGTATTGATGCCTATATGTGAGGTCTTTGGTTCAAGTGCTCCGAAGGTCACCTGGACTTTGCCAACAGGAGAAGAAGTGTCTTCTCATGCTGTGTTCTCCAATGCTTTTGTTCTTCTGCTTAGGCTATGGAGATTTGATCATCCACCTAGTGAACATGTGGTGGGTGATGTGCCACATGTGAGGCTTCAATTTAGTCCTGAATACCTTTTATTAGTGCGGAACTCGCAACTAGCATCTTTTGGATCTTCAGCAGGCGATCGACTCAAAATTAAGAGATGTTCTAAATTTCTGTGTTTGTCTTTAGAACCGATATTTTTAGATTCTTTTCCAAAATTGAAAGCCTGGTACCGGCAGCATCTACAGTGCATTTCCTCTACCTTTTCTGGTCTTGAACATGGGACTGCAGTTCACCAGATTGTTGATGCACTTCTCAATACGATGTTCAGAAGGATAAATAGAGGTGTTCCGTCAAATTCTGGAAGCAGTGGCTCATCTGGGACTGCATCTGAGGATGCATATGTTAGACTGAAGGTACCTGCTTGGGATATCCTAGAAGCAACTCCTTTTGCACTCGATGCTGCTTTGACAGCCTGTGCCCATGGAAGACTTTCTCCCCGTGAACTAGCTACAGGTTCGTATAGTAGTTGAAGCAACTATCTCTACAAAAAGCTCGGACACACTCTAGAGTGTTGTATAGGAATTTCGAGATAACAATGAATGGCTGATGAGAGGATTAGAGGATCAGACTGAGAAAGAAGTACATAGATTTATTTAAAAAAGCAAACTGGCTTTACAAGTAGGAATAATGAGCGTTAACCATTACATGTGCCTGCTCTATTTTGTAGGGCTCAAAGATCTAGCTGATTTTCTACCAGCATCTTTGGGGACCATTGTAAGCTATTTCTCCGCTGAGGTTTCCCGTGGCATATGGAAACCAGTTTCTATGAATGGAACTGATTGGCCAAGCCCTGCTGCAAATTTGTCTACTGTTGAGCAGCAGATCAAGAAAATTCTAGCTGCCACAGGTGTGGATGTTCCTAGCCTTACTGTAGGTAATTCCTCATCTTTGTAGTTAACTGTTCTCTGTGAAGGCTCTTTTCTTCCTTCCTTCCTTCCTTTTTTTCTTTCTTTTCACTTCCCCTCCCTCTTTTCTCTTTAGAGAAAGGAGGAAAGAATGCTTTCATTTCTTTAGAGATTTTCATATTTACTATTAATTAAGATATATAGAAGAGAAAGGACAGATAAAGAACAGAATAGAAGATTCTCGTGCAAACTTATTCAATTTATTTTATTAATCTTATGATGAAATTTAATACCATTGGGGAAATTTGTATGTTACATTAAAATAGTCTCCTTGTATTGAGTGGGAAGAATTACCATTTGTCACTCCAAGGAACCTTGACTTGTGGTGAAATCATATGGTTGCTACCTCCTCTTGCAGGTGGAAACTCTCCAGCTACACTTCCTTTGCCACTAGCTGCCCTCGTAAGCCTCACAATCACTTACAAACTTGATAAAGTGTCTGGGCGGTTCCTCACTCTGGTTGGACCAGCCTTGAATTCTCTTGCTGCTAGTTGCCCCTGGCCATGTATGCCCATCCTGACCTCCCTTTGGTCCCAAAAGGTCAAGCGTTGGAGTGACTATCTTGTGTTTTCTGCTTCTCAGACAATCTTTTATCACAATAGTGATGCTGTAGTCCAGTTACTGAAAAGCTGCTTCACTTCTACCCTTGGTTGTTCACCTCACATTTCCAGCAATGGTGGTGTGGGTGATCTTCTAGGCCATGGGTTTGGCTCCCACTTGTTTGGTGGAATAACAGCTGTTGCCCCTGGAATTCTTTACTTGAGGGTTTATCGATCTATGAGAAGTGTGATGTTCATATCAGAAGAAATTCTCGCTCTTCTAATGCACTGTGTTGGACATATTGCAAGTAGTGGGTTATCCAGAGGTACAAATGAAAAATTGAGAAAAACCAAGTATGGAATGAAGTATGGCCAGGTTTCATTTGCTGCAGCAATGGCACGCGTCAAGCTTGCTGCTTCCCTTGGGGCTTCTTTAGTTTGGATAACTGGTGGATTGAGCTTGGTTCAGACTTTGATCAAAGAAACTTTGCCTTCTTGGTTTATATCAGTACATGAGTCTGAAGATGAAGGTGTGGAACGTGGAGGGGTGGTTGCCATGTTACGTGGTTATGCACTTGCATACTTTGCAGTGCTCTGTGGAACGTTTGCTTGGGGTGTAGATTCAACATCTACAGCATCTCACCGACGGCCTAAGGTCCTTGAAACCCATCTACAATTTCTGGCAAGTGCCTTGGACGGGAAAATATCTGTAGGTTGTGATTGGGCCACTGCAAGGGCATATATCTCTGCATTTGTTAGTTTAATGGTTGCTTGCACTCCACAATGGGTGTTAGAGGTTGATGTGGAGGTATTAAAAAGGCTAAGCCAGGGACTGAGACAGTGGAACGAGGAAGAGCTGGCTTTATCCTTACTGGGACACGGTGGAGTTGGTGCAATGGGAGCTGCCGCCAGGTTGATTATTGAAACCGGGTTTTAGCATCTGTGAAATGCCTCTTAAGGTTTCAAATAGAGAAGCAATTAGTTTAACCTCTTTTCTATCCTCCTCCAGTTGGAGCAGCTTGGTCTGTACATCACCTTTGGCTAGAAGAAAAACCCAACATTTGTGTACATGTTAATTGAAATCATAAGGATTTCTATGTTAGGAATCTACGACATGCTTTTAGCTGATTCCTAAGAGCATTTTGCGAGTACTCCTGAAAACCACTCTCCATTCACTTTCAATAATTGTCCTCGGATTTGTACGTTCCTATATCTATTCATCCTTGTCAGCTATGATCTGTGTCGACAATCATAATCTCTTGCTTCCAGGTTGTTTAAGGTTCTGTAGGAGGATTTCCTTGTATCATAAAGTAAGAGGATAGAAAAAATTGCAGTAACACAATCAGGGAAAATATTGCCTAACCAGCCCTCTTTTATGCGTTCTCGCTTTTACTGTGTGTTCGTGATCATTAACATATGTCATTGATTGCTCAGTTGCTTTCAAGGCCACGATTTATATTTGATGTATAGATCGAATTTGATGTTTCAGAAGTTTGCAACTATCTCATTCACAAATCAGTTGGAAGTTTAATTATTAGAATGAGACAATTGCAGGCCATAGTGTGATGTAGTCGAAGCTATTCATCCCTAAAAAACCGACGACAAATATCTGTCGTAGTAAATTGACAAGAAAGGGCATAGGCTCTTCACCAGATCCAAAGTGAAAGAAATGATTAAGATTTTCAGGGAAGGAGCAGTTTGGAAGGTAAACCAGGTGCAGGACGGGTAGCCAAAATTTCCACTACTTCCATGAGAACTTAAAAAAGAGTTAAGCTGGATATGTGTTAAATTCCCAGTCCTAGCATCGGATGTTTGTCTGCAACGCTATGGCATGTGATAAGTTGACATACATACTATGGTTTCCTCCTCCTCTATCTATTTGGCAGGCACGATGGGAGGTGTCTGGCTACAATTGAAACCAGTAATCAAATGCAATGTCCTTTGATGAACCAGGCATTACAATAACCAGTAATTTCATTGAGGGGCGAGTTTTGCAGTTTCAGGATGTAAGATTTTATGATTTTTAAAGCTGAAATTCTAAACTTCCTCTTTGATGTGCTTCATAATATACATGGTACATTTGATGAAAAGGGGGTAATTGTACCTACAATGATGAAAGATTCTGAGGCAAATCCTACTTTTCCTCACTCACTTCAAAGATCCGACCAGCAATCCACATTAAAGAACGACATGAATATTAAACTGATCTCCCTACTCTCGTGATATTACTTCAGAAGTGCCTTCAGAAGAAATCTTTATGCTGTTGCCAGTCGTTGATTTTCTCTTTGTTGCCACAAGAGGGCTATTTACTTCTTCGTCTAGGATCTGAGGTGTTTCCTGTTCGTCCCTCTTAAAAACTGGATGTATGTAAGCACCCTGAAGGTAGGTTCTCAAGTTGAGTTTTGGTTCTGTAGCTCGCTCCAGCGTATCCCTCACCATGGCATCCTATGATCAAAATAAAGCGAAAGTTCCATTATCTACAGTTAGTGCTCTTGTTTTGATAAGACTTTGATAAGTAAAACTTTCATAAATCACATTATCAGAAACAAAGTCAAAGTCCCGGCAACTACAAAAGGTTCTTTAACCTGCAATGGAAAAGTCAGAAATGCCGACTCGAAGCGGCCTTTGCAGAATTTGTGGAACCAAATTGTCAGGATTGGTTGAGCAATGAGACAGGGTGTCAATTCCGCGGCACCTTTCGTACTCAACAATCCCAACAAGAGAAGTTGAGCTATTACTAAACCGATCAACAATCGTCGATGCACATCTGGCCAGAATGCAGCTCCGCTCTCATACTTCTGGTCATACACGTTTATAATCTTACAACAATAAGCGAAAATGGCATTAGCATTGCAGGTAACAGATACTCGGATTACTTTCACCGAGTATAGAAAGTCAAAAGTCAACTAATAAGTTAACAGTACCTGATGTCGAAACACCAAATAAGCGAAAGAAAAGAAGATAACGATAAAAGGAAGCAGTAAGGGTGTCACAGCTGCATAAACAAGTCCCAGCAAAAAGTACAACTGAATGCGAGGCTCAGAAGTTGCAAACTCCAGAGAACCAGGATCCATTGCTTGATCTCTATCTTGCTCCGTTTTAACCAGAAAAGTGTTCTTCAAATGGAACATGACTAATGGTACCAGTCTGAGAATCTCTGCCGCAATTCCAGCCCACCCATCGACCATTATGTAGGTGATGAAGAAAGTGGCTTTCATGGGAATGGATACACCAATTGTCTTGGGAATTCTGACGAGTAATATAGCATCTTCTGTTAGATAGGCTTAAAAGAACAATGCATCTTGATCACACAATCCTACAGCCATCGCGATCAGAAGCCTGGATGAAGCTAATCCCACTACTTTCAGATTTATATGAAATTTTACATTAGGAGTGTTTAACTTACTCAGTTGCAGACTGTTTCATAAAAGATTTAAGCTGCTCCAGTGCTGTTCCAGCAACGATACTGCCAAGAAACACATTGATAAGTATGAAGAAATGATACTTTGCTGCTGATCGCCTATCCAAAGATGAAAGGGATGTGAATCCTTCTATCTTGGACATGAACATGAGGATCGATGGAAGCAGAATAAGAAATATCTTCAGAGCAATGCCAGGAAGAATCCCTTGGATTAGAGACTTGATTGATTTTCTGCATGAAAAATCCACCTGGATCAAATGGTTTAACACTACAAACTTCTAAAAGGAATACCCTTGTAAACTGTGAATAGGAGTAATGAAAGCATATTTTCCTTTCGGTGACATTCACAGGGCATAGACAAGAACTTAAAACACATTCATATAGGGTACTAATTGCTGCTTCTTGGAGACTACTTGGTCGATCTTAGCTATTGATCTGCAAGAAGGCTTAAGTTTTACAAAATTGATTAAAATTTCCTGATTTGAGGAGACATTATAATTCTCGAAACATGGCGTACCATTCAAGCCATAATTTGAACAGTTTAAAGCATGAAGAGGAAAGCTTACAAGATAGTGAGAGGAGGGAAAGAGAAACTTACACTTTTATTAGCGGTTTCAAGAAAGGAAAAGCCTTTTGGATACCCTCAATGTTGGCTAGTGACTGAACAATTGCAATAGGAATCATGAAGAAGAACACCAGGAAAAATAAGGCAACTCCCATGAGTAGTCTTCTAATTGTCAGCTCAAAATATGGTATTGCAAGATTGTCCCAATAGACATCACGGGGCTCAGGAGCCCTTTCAGTCAACCAAATTGTTGGATTACTAGTCTGCTCAGTTTGAGCACAGACAGCTGCTCCCCACCGGGATTTGAATGAAACAAATGCTGCTGGAATCACGGAATTAGGATCACGCAGAACCTTCTCTCTTTCCGCTTCTTCCTGCAAGCAGTTGACGTGAGTATACATTAGACAGAGCTCAAAGAAATCACCTTTATGGTCGTTGGCCTTCTTTTCAATGTGTCAAATACTTTCGAGAACACGATAATGAAAAACTATCGACAAATGGTTATCCAGAAGGATATATCTTTCAGAGGCATCAGGCACCTGAGAATTCCCTACTTTCTTCTCCAAAATCAATTTCCCAATCCATTCGTACTCACCACCTATAGTTATTGGATCACTGCTATCTGTCATATTTTTCTTTTTTTTCTTCTTCATTTTTCATAACTTAACAGAAGAGGGTAAATCTAACTAAATCTGTAAAGAAAATCAGGGCCATCAGATTGCAATCGGTACAAATAAAACATCAAATAATATGCATCTTCGCTCAAAGAACAGTCAATGCAATACAAGCATTGTTAATCTTTCGAAACAGGTGCACAGTTTGGCAACTCATCTTCCCATTCTCATAATACGGACTGTAACTGAAAGTCACACCAGCAACAGTATATGAAAACGCAAAGGAAATATTAAGGCTATCTATGCAAAGAAGCATCTTGACGAGGAGGAAATAACATATCAAGATGGTCTTGGCTTCAAAAAACTTACTTCTTTGCTCAACTTCTCAATCTCAGACAAATACCAGTCAATTGCATCCACTCTCGTTCCCCAGAGACCAAAAAAACCTGTCTACAGAGTGATAGGTGTAGGTTGACGATACCAGAAAGAAAGTATCCAGTTAAGAATCTAGATTGAGGGTCTTACCGAAATGAAAATGCAGAGTTCATAGACACAAAAATCGGTAGCTTAATAAGAACGATACCTTTGTCATTGGCTTGGTCGAAGGATTTCTCTGATATTTATTCTGGTAATAGGTCAACCAGTTCCTCAAGCTCTTTTTCTTTGCTACTAAGCTTGCAAGCTTATTTGCATTATGGACTACCTAAAATATCAATGTCAAAGAACATTAAATGCAAGACATATTTTCTTTGACAAAATTTTATCGAGCTTAAGCTACTTAGTTACATAATCTTACCTGGTGAGTGAGATAGTGATTGGGATGGTTCACAAAAAAGAAATGTTCGACGTGTTCGCTAACAGATTCATCAGGATCTGGCGGAACATTCCTGACAAGAACCTAAGAAAAATGTTGAAAATTAATCCAATGCCAGCAACATAAGGTTCATATAAGAATTAACCAAGCCACCAACAAAGTGACAAATACTCTCACAGGCATCAAGTAATTGTCTGAAGCTTCAAGTTCAGGCACTATGGATGTTATCTAGGTGGAAAATAAAGTGACTACGTTTAAACATATTCCTATTTCGTATTGGAAACATCCAGCCTACTTCAAGGGGTAGATAAAGAGAATACGAATTTATAGAAGCTACAAGAAATGAAATACTTAACAAGTCTCTGTTCTTCCCCGATATGCAATATTTAATCATAAATCTGTTCCTTCCAATTTCATCCCCAGTAACATGTATGCTTGATCTACACATTAAACTTAACATAGCAGGTTCCATTATCTGGAAATTCAAATGCCGATTGAAACCATCCAACACCTATGACTAAGTACATGAAAAAGGCTAGTTCTCTTGGACAAAAGTCAATTATCGAAATAGGGGTCCAAAAAAATCTTTGAATCAAGAAAGTTTCTCATATTGCCGAACAGAATAGAAAATTTTCACAAAAAACAAAAATCTCTGAAGCAATAGTTGTACAATATAAGCATCGTGTGAAGATAATGTTTGAAGAAGGGGAGGGGTTGTATTAGATGACATTAACTCACTGTAAATTGATCAGGACGCCGGCTTTCTGATGCCAAAAATCGCAACCTCATGGTTGCTATAGTCTTGTACTCCTTGTAAACCACATAAAATGTCCAAAACGTGAATACAAATGACATCCCCACGTGTGTCCAAAACCTTGAAAAGAAAAGTAACAGTTACAATAACTCGAGCACAGTTGAATTCCTATGTGAAAGATTTAGAGTTATACAGAAACACTTAAACATCAAACTCATAAAATCTAAGCAATGCAAGGACCAACTAAACCACAATTAAATGGCTTTCTAATTCTGTCAGTCATCAGGATGTGATATGGCTTGACAAAGAAGCAGGAGCTGCATCCAGGATTTATTTTTTCAGTAGCCAATTCTACAGAATCAGTAATCACAACTCCATTTTTCATACAAATTTATGCCTTATTAGCACTCTTGGTTCTGATATTTTCACTGATCGAACAGAAACTTCAATCAGTATATTCTGATACTGTGCAACTTAAATTGGTCTTTTCTTTCTAATATACTCAATTCTCACCGGTATATTCTGATACTGTGCAACTTAAATTGGTCTTTTCTTTTTAATATAATCAATTCTCTTCCCTAACCTACATGGTGAAAAAGGAAGTTCTCATATCCAAACATGGCGAATACCGTATCCGTTACAAAGGGACACTTGAGCAAGTATAAGGAAACGGAAGATAAAAATATAGCGGCTTTTGTGAAGTTTCTCACCTCGGGGATTCAGATGGGATGTTTGATATTGATAGTTTGTCAACATCACTGAACGTCAAATCCTTCATATGCTCCAATGTCCCACCAGTCCAGTTCACAGGCACCAAGACACCAAATGCAAGAATTGTTATGGGGACAAATATTTTCACACTGCAAGTAAGGTATCAGTTTATATCATCCACATAAGATAAACAGCTTAATGAAGTGATCATCCGATGTTAACGTGATAGCCTGCGTTCTATTCAAACTGCTGTTTACATGACCCATTGCAGAAATATAGGATGCAGAAAAAGTTTCAGAGATCAATCGAAAAATATGCTAGAATGCTAAGGTCTCATAACTCGATGAAAAATTCAGGATGATTTAATCACTAACAAGTTTCAGAACAGAGTCCTATGTACAAGAATGCGTACCCCAATAAGTAAATCCTTATATAGACTACAGAATCAAGCCCAGCATGATCTATAAGCTCAGGTTCTGGCATTTTAAGTGCTGCAGGCATCCAATTCCAAAACTTGCAATACGTTCTGTAATCCAAGTTAACAAATTTGCTGACCAAAGCTTTAGCACGTGTTGGGCTCGATCTTATTCCTTTAAGATACCATTTGGGAAAGTAAACTCTGTCATTAATAGGCTGAAGCCTTAACATAGCGAATGCTATGAGAAAAGCAAGCGCTGTGAGAAGGTTAATGGCCGCTGAATAACCGATATCTTGAAGGTTAGCCATTTTTTCCCCTGCAGATTTACGACAACCTGCAATCGACATGTAAATGTACAAGAATAAGAATTCGATACGTCCGAGGTAAACAACGTGAAAATCATTGATGAAGATAACCATATTTATAGGAAATGACACGAAAAGTCAATTCTTTTTCTTTCCAGTTGATTTTCCATCAGAATTCAAGAATAAGTGGATCGAAACAATGAATTTTTACAGCAACTCGAGGTGTTCTACAACTTTAAACCAATCAGAACGTAGAAGCATAAAGAAAAATGTGTCTGGAAAAAATCAACATTGCTTCCAAATTCCTTGGATCTTCGGTGCCTGGGAAATCTCGAATAAAAAAATACTGTTCTCATGCCACGCCACGCGCCTTCTTCCTTCTCAGAAACAAGAAAAAGACTCTTGACGAACCCAGAGCACTCGCATTATTCTCAACTCTCTCAGGAAGCATTCATGAGACGATAAAACAGGACGTTACCTCACAATGTGAAACTTGTCGGGCGAAATCGAACAGAGAAAATGAAACGGAGGAGACCCAGAAAGAAAACAATGAAGTTGAACGCAATCACATGTACGTCACAAACTGAAAAAGATCCACTCTTCTTTTTATCAGAAGTTGGTTTTCAATAGAAAAAAAGAAAAGAAAAGAAAGAGACAGAGCCTTATGAAATATGGCGGCAAGGGCGAGAGGAATGTCGTTGAAGTCACGCGGAATCATTAAACGACAACGAATTTTCGAAACTGTTGGTAATTGTAAGTTATACAATGATTAGGTTTTAGGAATGCCAAGTTTTTTCAGGTTAAAACGGGAGACGACTTATTGTTGATTAGGATAAAAACAAACGCAATCGACATGCCTTTCTTCTGCTTAGGTATTATTAGGAAGAAATTGGTTGTCACTTTAGCCGGTTTTTGGCTGTAATTGCTATGGGAATGGGAAGGACACCAAAATTGGCTCCACGTCCTTTGTTATTAAATGGCATCAATCTTGAAGTGGACTGGAGGCGTTTATCGGTGAGGCTGAGGCCTAGTGGCCTAGGCATTGTCGATAGAACGTTACACCTTCGTGTGAATATCAAAGCCTTAACTTGTAATCATGTCTTCGCTTGATACAATATCCGACAAGGCCTTGTAAAAGATTCCCACTTCATAAGTTGTCAAATATGATTTTTTAAAAAATAAAATTTAAGATGTGCGATTGTATGTATCTACTCAAAATAACAAATCAGATATTTGATCAAAGTGCTAACAGATGAAGAACACCGCTGATTGCTTGCCCTTTTGCACATCAACATTGAACATCTAATTATTTAGAAGAAAAGATCAGCCATGGCATGTCTCAGGAAGAGCCAACACAAGCACATGATGTCGACAGAAACCAAATCTTCGATAGATTTAAAGTTTTCATGCACTTATCTTCAAAACTGC
>JANSVA010000009.1:22810000-22820506 GCA_025504915.1 Erythroxylum reticulatum
TTAAGTAAATAAAAATTGATCTGATTACTATATATATAAGTTAAGCTCTCCTGCTACTGCTTAAGTAAGTCATGAATGCTCAGATTCTCTGACCCGTTAAGAGGTTCACACGTTAAAAAGATACAGTAAGATGTTATCAACATCTAGTGATCAACTTTCATAAAGGTCATTGAGAAAGTTTGGAAGTTTCAAAGTCAAAAAGTTCATTTGAAGTTATAGATAGCAAAACAAATATTTTCTACATTTTGTTTGTTTATTCACTTTCATATTTGACATGAGCATATGCCCCAAGATCAAATGTGAAACTGAATAAATGAATAAAGCTTGAGAAATACCTATTCTACTTTTCATAAAATCAGACGAATTTTTCAACACAAAAAATTCTGAACTTTCTCAACGACCTGTACGAAAGTTGATCAACTTGATGTCATCAACGTGTTTTTGCATTTTTGATAATACGTGAACCTCTTAGTGGGTCAAAAAATCCAAACATTTACGACTTACTTAATCAGAAGTATGAGACTTTAGCATATATATGTAGTAATCATATTAGGACTCCCTACCATAGGCCCATTTTCTTCATTAGACTTCAGCCCATTAAACCAGATCCTTTGATAGGTTGTTTTATTATCTTTCAGCAGATCAAATTCAATTCGCTTAACTATGAATTTATTAAAATCGTAAAATTGTAATTAATTGTTATGGTGAATCTAAATATCTAGGACAAAAGATGCTTCACCAAGGTCATTCATGTCAAAGTGTTTAGACAAAAACTGGTTAACCTTATGTAGCATGGTCAAATCATTTTATGCGAGCAAAATATCATCCATATAGAAACGTAGAAACAAAACTTTTCTCTCCCTGACGTTGTAATATAAACATTTTTCAACTTTATTTTCGACAAAGCCAAAAGAGGAGATAACCTCATTAAACTTAAGTTATCGTTGTCTGGAAGCTTGTTTCAAATCATATATTGATTTTCTTAGTTTGCAAACTTTGTCAAGCTTTTCTTGATCCTGAAATCCTTCGGGTTATTCCATATAGACCTCTTCATAAAGGTCTTTGTTCAAGAAAGCTATTTTAACATCCATGGGATGTAGCTCTATAACATAATGAGCTACTATTGCCATAATCACTCTGAATACATCTTTAGAGGATTCTAGAGAAAAGGTAACATTAAAGTCAATTCCTTCTCTCTGAGTGAACCCTCTGGCAACTAACCAAACTTTAAACCGCTCAATTTTACCCTAAGAGTCCTTTTTGGTCTTAAAAAGCCATTTACAACTGATATGTTTGCAATTTTGAAGTCAATCAACAAGCTCTCATGCCTTATTATGATTCATGGATTGCATTTCATCCTTTCATTGTATCCTACCACAAATCTACATGGGTTCTAAAAACAACTTCTGGAAAAGTAACTAGATCGACAACATGTTCAATACTATAGTCTTGGAGACTATGTAATAAAATGAGATAGCAGGTCTTTTCACTCTAGTGGATCTTCGTAATTGAACTAGTTCTTGTACTTCTGGAACCTCGTTTGTACATGTATGGGTTCCTGCTTCTTTACTAGCATGGTACTAAGACTTTGACCCATTGGTTCTGGCTGTATAAGTGATGGATACGAAATAACTGTATCCGTCTTGTTGTCATCTGAAGGATAAGAAGAACCACCCTTATCATAGACATCATATTCCAAGAACTTAGCTATTTGTAACTCTACAATTCTAGACCTTCGTTCTCTAAAGTAAAATCAGAATTATTTAGAGTGGTCAGGATATCCATCAAAATAGCAATGAGTGGAACAAAAATGCAACATATTTTCATAAAGATTATATAATTATACCTCAGTGAGGTATCCCCAAATAAGAATGCGGGCAAGGCTATGCTTGCACCCTTTTCAAATTTTAAAAGACGTCCTTGATACTGATTTGCTTGGGACTCTGTTGTGTATGTACAAGGTAGTCTTTATAGCTTCACCTAAAGGTAATAAGGTAAATTAGTCTGCATTGACCTCATTATGTCCTTTAGAATGCGATTACACCTTTTGACTATGCCATTTTGCTTAGGACTACCTAGCATAGTGAGCTAAGCCACTGTTCTACATGATTCCACATATTTGGCAAATGGCCCTTTTCTTATCCTGAAACTCATGTTTTTCATAATATTCTCCTCCAAGGTCCATATATATTTGTATGTATGAAGTCTAATAAACTAGAAGCACGAGTTGACCTCTTTTTCTTTATTTTGTTCAACTTACCCTTGCAATAGTCAACAATGTTTCCAGATCATCAAAATCTAAAGTTGGGAGAATGTTTTCCTTAATTAATCTCTCAACTTTATCTCTGGAAATGTAAAAAAGCCTTTTATGTTATAACATGTATGCCTTATCCTTTATCAAGAGTCTTTTTCCACAGGTCCAGATCCTCTGTTATAATTACCCTGTTTCAACCCTGCTTCTGCCCCTAATACAATGACGTTTTATGTTAAATGTACATAAAACGATGCCGTATTGGGAAGGAAAACATGATTGGAATAGAGTAAGTGAAATAAAGGCTTTCTTCTCTTTTTCTAGTAACCTGTTTACGATTATATGAAGAAGCATACATCTCATCAGGGGCAAGACACTTTCTATACAAACTAAATGACAAGAAGACATTAATATGTTTTGCATTGAAAGATAAGATCAATAACAAAACTATACTCTTCTTTGTCCAAAATTGATATAGAAATCAAAATTTGCCTAAAAGATAGTATATAAAATGTGTCGTGTAAAATAAGAACAAACTCTGTATCAAGGTTTAAACATACGTTCCCTATAGATAGTACATTCACTTCTTAATTATTGCCAACCATTACCTTTTCCTTCTCTTTATTTGGATTTCTCTTGCATTTGAACCTCTGATTTTGGATTTACTCTTTTTTCCTATGATTGCTTTGGTTTTTACAATTTAAGGTATAATTACTTACTTGTGTGCTTTTATGCAGGTTCTAAATTGCTGTACTCAACTTGAATCTCCACTCTCTAGTTATAATTGATAATTTCTTTTTAACTGCTTGTAAATTTTATCATTAAACAATTTGGATAGTATTAACACTATGATACTCTTTTGTTTTGATAACAAAGTTATTTTTATAATATTGTTATGATATTTGTTACATTAGAAAGCTCATATATTGATATTATTTTTTCATGTTTTGACTTTTGAATGAACAAAGCATCATTTCATTATTAGACTTAGATAAGAGAATAGTGATTGGTAAAAAAAAGATAATAACTTAAATGATATTACTTTAAAAAAATTAAGTAAATAGGTTTTAATTTTTTTTAATCAAAAGCAAGTCATTGGACTTGATAATTTTAATTTAATAAAAATGAAATAAATATTAACTTTTTAACAAAATAAAATGTGCTATACAATTTTTAATTAAAATATTTATTTTTAATTAGAAAGATCATGCTCGGGCTTGAGCTCCTATTTCGAGGCTAAATTATGCTCGGACCCAGGTCCGATCAATAACTTGACCCAAGCTTGACCCGACTAGTGCCATTTTTACTCTACTCCTTCACCAAAGGTAAAAATTAGACAATGCACTTGTTTGTATATCTGTATGTGAATTGAATAGTACTAATTGAGGCCTCTGGGATAATAGGTGGCTAAATACGAATATGAACATGTTTTGTTTCTTGGTTCATTTTTGTGCAGTCATGCATCAAGTTAATTACTATTTGGTTTTGCTATTCGTTTCCAGATTTCCATTTAAAGCTTTATTCTTTATTCTTTACTTATCATTTGTGTTTGTCTATTTTTAACTATTTTCCACTAACAAATATAGAAATTTGATGTGTCTGCTCAAGCTCTTCTTAGTGGAATTACCTTTGGGTCGGGCTCAGGTCCAGCTACCTCAAGCTCGATCAGACTTAAGCTTAGGTCCATTGTCTCGAGCTTAAGCTGCATAGGCTTAACCCAGCCCGACCCTAAACTCAACTTTTAGAAACAAAATGATTTCGTTTTGTATTTTTAATTTAAAAAAATTTGGGTCAATCTCAAGTTGAGCTACCTCAGGCTCGGTCGGACTTAAGCTCAAGTCCGTTGTCTCGAGCTTAAGCTTCAGCAACAAGCTCGACTTAGTACCATCTGTAATTACGTATTCAACTAAGAAGTTGCAGTAGTACTTTGATTATCAAAATTATTTAGAAAATTTTTAATTATCAATTTATTTACATTTTAAAAATTTGTAGAACCTCTTTAAAAGTTAAAAAGTTTGACTCATGTTTTTAAATTTTAAAAGAGTTCGATACTAAATAAGTGGTTATGTTAAATTTAATAGTCATTACAGCAAATTTAATAAAAAAATCTAATTATTTAAATTTGTTTTATTTTCATAATTTTTATAGGATTATCAGTCTGGATTACAGCATTAGTAGATAACATAGGTTGATTTGAAAACCACACTCATTATCACCTAACTGAGTTCCATCCCAAATCATAAAAACTCTCTCATTGTAATAATAATACAAATGAATGAAATGAACAAATAATCATTTTCTAGTATACAAGAAACCAATCTCCGAAACTGTCGAACCCGATTTTTCAAGCATTCCCACCAGAAAATTAACGTCCTTCATCCTGTCTCTTAGATCTCTTCCCCTGCAACTTGTTAAGTATCGAACAGGCATTTCCAAGAACTTGGTGGAAATCTCTTTGCTCATCAATTCAACTAATATGCTCTCCTCATCTGACACAGTCCCTTTACATCTGAGCTTCTTTATTTCCATTTCCGTCACCCTCTCAACTGCAGCCTTCAACTTTACTACCGTACTCTGAATCTCTCTCTCCAATTCTGCAGACTCATTTGCCATCGACTGCTTGCTGGTATATAACTCTTCAAATACGGCCTTGTGATAAGGGTTCTCGTCGATCAGCTCTTTACTGCTCCGGGTTTGAGGGTTTGAGAGGATACTATTAGTCGCTGCTGAAGCTGTGAGGATTCTGCTGCGTGATATGTCTAAGCCAGAGTTGAAAGAACGAAACTTTGTCACAAAACCTGACATTGGCAAGGCAGCCATGTTCTCTCCTTCTCTCACAATGCTTCAATCTTCCTTCAAGTGGGATGAGAGATTTATGACTTTTGTTAGAAAAGGAATGGGACAAATCGGCGATGGAGCTGACCTAACTTTAGTAAACGCGTTTCAGCGTTTCCGTTTGGAGGATTGGTCAGAGGTCAGACTTTTGAAGCGAAGACACTTTTTGACCAAACAAAATCCGAGACATTGTAGTTGGTGAGAGCCACCTCCGACTTTTCTAATCGCCACGAGGCGGGCATGCACATACATTACAAGCAATGTAGGCCCAAAATGGAGCAGGTGTGGAGTTTCCTAAATAATAAAGTCGATTCACGGTACGAGCAGGCCTAATTGTTAACAGTTTGCCTCTCTTGTCTTTCCGCTGTACTAATTTTCAGTTTTTTAAATAAAAATAAAAATTTATTTATTAATGTAATTATATTTTTATCACTAATAATAATTACATATTATATAAAACTTAAAGAAATATTATTTTTATAAAATAAATTTATTTAATCTCTTATATAATATTAATTAACAAATTATTAATAAAATTACATTATTTTAATAAAAATAAATAATTTAAAAATTAAAATTTTATTTATAAATTAATATTTATTTAAAATATATTTTAATCATTAAATCACAATTTATTTGAATATTTATATTTTTAAATTTAATTATATTTATTAATTTTAATTATAAAAATTAAATTATTCATAATTTTATTGATAATTAATTTTAATTTATTAAATATATAATTTTGAATTAAATGATTCATAACTTTTATTAATAATTAAATAACATATATTTAAATGTTAGTAAATCACATTATTAAAAAAACATATACAGGAAACAAAACTAGTTTCTATGTTCTCGTAATTTTTTAAAACCGAAAGAAATCAAAATTAAAAACTGAAATAAACAGATTTTTTTATTGAGTTTAAAAACAGAAGTAAAAAATTAAAAGTAAAAATAGAAATAAACACACCTACTTTTTTAAAAAATAAATGGATTTTTTAATATTCATAATAACCTAAATTATGTATATTAGATGAGTTATTATACAAATTAAACAATGAATTAAGTTAAGCAATCGATTGTGAAATTCGAAACCCAATTCTCACTTAAGCAAGAGTTTAGGACAGTCAGTTGGGTTTTTTGTTTTCACATTTGCCCAATTATAAAGCTTATTAAGTATTGACCGGAAAATAATAGTGTATTATTATTCCCTCTAGATGATTTTATAAAGATTGCATCTGTAAAAGCAATTCACTTATGCAAGCCTTTATAAAGCGTTTGATTTATTTTCATTGAACCTTCTTTTGCTATTTTGCTTGTAGAAAATGGACATGATTTAAAAATTATAAATCTCACTTAGAATTTTTATTTTTTATTTGGATAATATTAATTTAAAAGAAAAAAAAGATCAGTAATGCAAGTTCATTCTTGTCTCTGCATTCAACTACTTTTTCCCTTCGTTGATATTATGGTAGGAATTGTCCTTGCATTCTGATAATAATGAGTTTTATCAATTTATTGAAAATTAAAACGCTTATCTTGATCGTGTGCAATCTTCAATCACTACAAGAAAATAAAATAGTATTTAAAAATTTTAAAAATTATAAAATAATATGCTACTAGTATTAATTTTTAAATATTTCACTTATAAATAATAACTACAATTGATATAAAAAAAGATCATTTTAATATTTTATTAAATTACATAAATATAGGAGATAAGCTAGCCAAGTACATTTAAATGATAACACCCATAGCTAGATGTGGTAAATATGATAAGATCTTTCGGAAAAGCAAAATTTCTTTTATTGCCTAAAAATAAAAAGTTGGAAAATTTTAGCTAGGTAGTGGCTAGTCCAATAAGTCTAACCGACTAAGCAAAACCCTAAAAATTTTCATCTTCCTGTGCGTTCCCCTCTATTCAACTGTATTAATCTGTTGGAAAACCGAGTTGGGATTCGATCTCACCCGTAGCAGAATAATCACAAAACTTTATTGTGACTTCTGATTTTTCGAAAATCAAGATCTATTTAATTTTATAAAATGATTAACATAAAGCATAATAAAGTGTAATTTAATTTGTATCTTATTCCGAAGTTTGATCTTTATCTTCTTATATTCCTTCGAACCGTTTCCAAAACTGATCCGTCTCAACTACCGTAGCCACATCGTAATCGAACCATTCACCGTAGCAACACATCATGATCACCTAAATATTTAGGAATGTAAAAGTGGTTTTGACTAACCTTTCTGTGCATAATTTTTTCGTATAATTCAATCCTTTCATCATACAATGTTCCGATTAGACATAGAGCATTGAGTTAATGTCTACTCTATTTTGAGTCTAATCATATTAGTTCTTTTCTATTAGCTATTGATTCAATTAATGACATTTGTAAACTATTTACAAAGCGTCATTTTACCTTGGCCAAGGATTTCCCAAATCAATACTAATCGAGAATAACGGAACATTCTCCCTAATTACTTTAGGGTGATGAATTCTATCTTGATCATTTAACTATCCCTACATAGTTCATGCTACATTCAATGGCTACCAATTAAACAACCTATGATTAAATAGATCATAAGTAGTATCAAAACATAGCAATTTCCATATAAGATAATTTTGATGACCTTAAGTCAAATAATCACTTATACAGTCATCACAAAGAGAATCCTATAGACATATAAGTACTGTTCCAAATAGATTTCTCATATCCGGTCTGTTCAGTAAACTTGTTCTCTAGCAAGCACCCACATTTTTGTTTAAATATCTCTATACTTTAGCTTATGAGATCGACTACTTCCTTCATAAGAAAAAACAAAAAGTGTGCTACAATGACTAGGAATATTTAAGGATAATACATAAATGCAATATGAATCTCATAATTATAATCTCATTTGTAATGTACAATTATCCCATGGACTTTATCATATACATCTAAACATATACAAGATAAAGAATACTTTTAAATAATTTGTCAATAAACTACAACCAAAGCGATTGGCTGTAGGGCATAAACTAACATAATCTTCTCTAGTTAGGTAGGGGCTGTTGCGCTTTGAGCTTCTCGGTTCCAATATAGAGTAAGTGCTTTTCTTGTATACTTTTGTTATTCTCTCCCCTTCTTATTTTTTTTTTCAGTGAATATAGCAAGTCAGTTTATTGATTTGGATCCAGACTCGGATTCATATTCATATTTTGGCTTCTTGGAGGGTGGTGGTTTGGGGGCTTGGGATGGTGGAGACGAGAGTTTATGGGAGTTGGGTGGAGCACGATCGTCTTTTTCTCAGTCAGAGGAAGAGGATCAACGGTCTTTTCCTTTTCGTCGGAGGAAGATGATGCGGATGGTGGCTCCTCCATGGGAGTGAGTTGCTTGGGTGCCATATAAAATATAATTTAGGGAACCAGGGTTTGGAGTGAGAAGGAGGTGATTCTTTAGGGAGCAGAGAGAGTTGATTCCAATTTAGATTTTGGTAGCAGGGGAGTGGAATTTAGTGGAATGAGTGAATGATGGTTGAGTGAATGACAATGCTTAGTCTAATCTTTTTATAGAGATGAGGAGTAGATGGAATGTCTAAATGTTTTGGTACTTTTGGTTATTGGTTGTACTGCTTTAACTTACCTACTTCTCTCTTCCTCTCTATCGCCTCCTTCCCCTGATTTAGAGATCCATAACTCTTTAAATCCGTAGTCCCATCATACATAGATCTCTCTCGTTGCTCCTTACTACCGGCCAAAACTTTTGATTAATCGCTCTTTCTACTTTGGTTGTCTCCAACTTCGCTTCCTTTTTCCAAATTTTCCCTCTTTAGGGTTTCAACAAATAAAAAAAAATCTAAAGTAGAAAAAGGTTTCTAAAGCTTTCCGATCTACGACAAACTTGTAGGTATTTACTTTCACTTTTTTGTTCATTCATTTGTCTAATGTTTGTTTGTTTTTCTTCGTTAGAGAATGGATTTGGGGGTCAGTTCCTTTTCTTGTTCTTGGTATAGTATGGGTATATTGTTTAATTAATTTATTTTAATCATCTAATGATGGTGTGCTTTTTATTAATTTTCTTTCGGAATATTTGATGTTTAGAATTTGTTTACGTCATTATTGTCTTTAATTCTTGACTCTAATTATAATTTTTATTTTGTTGGTTTTAAAGCATAACTTAGATGCATGATTCAGTGTAAGGATATCCTTTGGGATGTCTTTGGTAGATTGAAAATGGCATTGTTTGTTTCTCTTCCCCTCATCTCTCTCTATCTCTCCATTTTTTAGAGGGACTTAGTTTATGTTGAACGTGATCTAGATGCTTCTTGAGTCTCTGAAGATTTTTTCTCCGTACTATGTAGGAGTTGCTTTTGTTGTATTTACTTCTGATGATTGAGCGGTGCATTATGGATTTTGTCCTCATAGATAGGTTGTCCTCATAGATAGGATTTAGTGGAACTGCACATAAAAGAAGGATATGAGGAAAAGAAATTATTTTTGTTACATATTCATTACTGCATTAACATTGTTTTTAGATTTGTGCTGCATATACCATTGTTGATGGATTTTTGTGCTTGTTCTAAATCTTCATTGTGATTTTGTGTTCAAAGAATGTTCCTTTTGTTGCTTTAAGCTCTCATTCTAGAATACATTTTCTCTGTTACTCCAAGCTAGAAGGATCTCCTCCCATTGTTCATTTTTCTAGAATTTTGTTCTCTAACCATCATCTTCATACTATAACCAACACTTCAAGCTCAACCTTATAGATCATATCCCTTCACATTAACCTATTAGACTCCATTAAAACCAAAGTTTTTAGATTTAACTGCACATAGAAGAAAGATAGAGGGAAAAAATGATTTTTGTTGCATATTCATTGCTGTATTTACCATTATTGTTAAATCTACGCTGCATTTACCATTGTTGACGCATTTTTTTGCTCGTTCCAGATCTTCATTACGATTTTTTTTTGCTCAAAGACTGTTCTTTTTGTTGGATTTGCCTCTTAGGTTTGCTTTGTTTCGATCACTTTGGGTTTTATTTTGGTGGGTTTGGTTTGATTTTTAGAGATCTAAAGGTTATGTCTGGGTCTATACTGCACAATCTTACTCTTTCATTTGTTGCATTTCACAGTGAGATTATTGTAGGTTATGGGATTTGGGTTATTGTTTCTTGTAGAATTTTGTTTTCTTTTTTTTGTGGGCATTTTAAAAGTTGTAATCTTTTTGTTGGGAAAGGGAAGTTAGAATCTTTATTAAGCCTATGAAGGTTGCCTTCCAGTTCTCTGCTTCAGTTTCTTTGCTATTTTTTAACTCATGAAAATCTTGACTCTTTAGCTTTCGGTCAATAGGTTAAGTGAAACACCCTATTACCCTAGGGTACGCACCGGGACGCTCGTAGGTCATTCCGATACACAGCCTAAGATAAGGGAGTG
>JANSVA010000009.1:22824965-22837311 GCA_025504915.1 Erythroxylum reticulatum
CAAAACTTTTGAAACCATTTTTCTTGTCATAGAAAATTTTCATTGAGTTTATAAAACACATGTTTCTTAGGCTTTCAACCAAAATCCACAAGTCACAAAACATGAATGCATCAAACTTGTTAACATATCATGAGCACATAAGCACATCAAAATGGTTTGGGTGGATCCAAAAACAGAACGTACTACGCATTTCCACGTAATGATCTTACGTAGCTGTGAACTTATAGGAGTCCTTGAAGGAGCTCCAGGCCACTAACGAGTAGGCGGGAGAAGCCTTTAACTTGGTCAACGTGCACGTGACGGAACTTAGGGGACCACCATAAACCCACATAACACATAATTGATGACTTGTAAACTTGTTGCCAAAAATGGCACTTCTTGAAAACTTGCTTTTCATAGACATGAAATATTTCAAATACATGATTTCATAAATATGTTATCTTTTCAAAAATCACTTACAAAGTCTTCTTTTTTTAAAATAAATCATCACGCAATTCATATAGCAAACATGTAGCGGATTTCACAAATCATTCAAAAGCAACTTATGATGCAATTGAAATCAGTAAACTTCTTTGATTTAAAGAAAAACAGTAGTGGCTTATTTACTCTATTATAAACATGTACCCACCTTGATTTGCTTACTTAGAAACTTGCTAAAAAATGCTTCTTCTCTTGTTCCTCTTGCCTCTCCTGATCCCTTGCTTCTTTTGTCTTTCTTGATTTCCTTAATTCTTCACCAATTAAAGAGATCCTTGGCTCAAATTGAAGTTCATCTCTTCCTCTACCTTTTTCCCTTCTTGAACCACCTCAAAATCTCTCTTGAAAGCTAAGAAAATTGAAATCCTAGCTTGTTTTCTCTTTTTTTCATCCACGCATCTAACTTATTCTCGATTCCCTAATTCACGTTTTCTCCATCTCTTAAATGCAATCCAACACTTCTTATTTAAAATTTTTCATTAATGTTTGAGAAATGTCCAATTTGCCCTTCCTTGTAAGCTTAGGTTTTTTTAACCTTAAGTGTCTTTCCAAAAATACCCTTGAACATTCTTATAACCTTAGCACTTTAATTCAATCAACCCATATCATATAATCTTTCTAACATCAACATAATAATTAACTCCACAAACTTTTATAAAGATCTTACAATTGATGTAAATCATACCTATTCATCAAGAAAAAAATTTAGGGGCCAACAGATCGTCTCTGATTCTAATCTTACACCCATATCAAGTTTTGTGTTTGTAAAAGCTCTAGTAACTGTATATCTATCCCCTTCTAATTGTTTCATCTTTCTTGGTACATACATTATGACTACTACTTTTAACTCTTGAATGCATCTTTGTTATGATTGTTTGCAAGATTGTTTTGTATATGAATTCTTGACAAGTGCATCTTGTTGATTTTTATTTTATTTATTTTTTGAAGTTATTATTTTATTTTAATTATTTATTATTACTTTATTCTAAGTATTTACTAGTTTTTAATGTATTTAGTTATTTTATGACATCTTTTTATGTTTATTTGAATAAAATAAATGAATTATTTATTTATTTTAGTTTTATTTATTTACTCTTTTTAACCTAGATCACTTATTTGTAGTTTTTTATTGTATTATTACTATACTATGTAGTTTTTTTTTCATTGTCACATTTGCATGTGGATCTACTGGAAACAACCTCTTTACTTTGTAGGATAAGGCTATATATTATCAGACTTGCCCAGACTCCGCATTGGTGCGGGATTTAGACTGGGTGTGATGATGATGAGAGCAAGTCAGGTTATTAGTTGGATATGAGGAATTAAACGGTCCAGTCAATTAAAATTATAAACTTGAGATATGGAAATCAAGTCCCTTATCATTGATCACTCGCCTAAGTTTGATATTCTTTCTTTTGATCTTTTTGGGCCCTTTTGTTAAAAGTTAGTTTTTTTTTTCATTTTACTTCCTCTCCTTACCCATCCGTTTCTACAGTCGTTATTTTCTCAAACCCATTTTGAAAAACTTGTTTTCTAGGTGTTGTCTAATAGGGGTGATAGTTATGGATGCTGTTAGATAGAGAGAGAGAGAGAGGGGAGAGAGAGAGAGCAGCCAGTAGACGCGCTGAGGGAAAGGTAAAATTTTTAATGCTGAGTAGTCATCTTCTTTTTCAAAGTTTACAGTATTGGCTAGTTTCATTTTTTGACCGGTACGGTACAAAGTCTGTATCATTGTTTATACTATCTATTTTTTCTTTCTGCTATTATTTGACCAGCAACATAGCTTGGGGAAGAGTGAGAGATTGAGGAAAGGCTCGGGGTCATAACATTTCGCCGTTTAAGAACTGGATAAGCACTCTAGGACATAGTCATTTTGTAGCTCTCTGAGTTGCTTTAAACCCTGAAGTTTTAAAAGATTATCCATTCTTCTCGGTGTCTGACTAGCGTACCGTTTCATCGTGCTCTCCTGTGCACTTTTGGCTGCTAATTGGTGTGGTTTGGTGTATTAACTTAGAGTTGACATATATTTAAATTAAAAAAGTAGAAAATAGTGAAGATAGAGGAGGTACAATTAATAACCATGAAGCAAAGAATTGCCACTCACACCCACATCAATGCCCATGGCTTTGAGGTAAAACCACTTCTCTTTTTTCCTATAACATTATGTAACACACTCAATTCAAGTTTATCTCTTCTAATTTCATATATTTATCACTTCATTTTGATATTGGGTTGAGTGGTTTAGTTCTGATGGAGACTGAAACTTAACATATGAAGTCATTTAGGATTGTCATACTAGAGAAATGTTGATGACTTCTTAGCTATTTTTTGAGTAATGTGAAAGAAAAAATAAGCTATAAACTGCTAGGTCCTCCAGCCCTCGTTATGATACTTTATCCACTAAGTTGTGGAGTCACATATCTAGTTACTCAAGCCTTTGGTTGCTTCTTATTCTTTGGACTCCTCTAACATGGCTTTTTTTGGTTCTAGTGTAGTGGTTGCAATA
Source organism: Erythroxylum reticulatum (assembly GCA_025504915.1). Taxonomy (NCBI): domain Eukaryota; kingdom Viridiplantae; phylum Streptophyta; class Magnoliopsida; order Malpighiales; family Erythroxylaceae; genus Erythroxylum; species Erythroxylum reticulatum. The sequence goes on from JANSVA010000009.1 coordinate 22,827,949, forward strand.
GCTTTGGCTTTTGGATTTGTTGGAAAGGTTAAGGCTAAAGAAGTAGCTGGACTAGTAGTTGATATGATAAACCAGAAAAGGATGGTTGGTCGGGCTCTTTTACTGGCTGGACCTCCCAATACTGGGAAGATAGCTATAGCCTTGGGGATATCTCAAGAACTTGGGAGCAAGGCACATCCATTTCTCAATAATAATATAACTCCTTGCATGAAATTCCTTTACACATTGTTGCATATCTTTTTAATGCAATTTATGGCTATTAGCTTTTGATTACATATATAATTATATATCTTTTTGGGCCTTTTCATCTTGTAGGTTCCTTTTTATCCATTGGTTGGATCAGAAGTATACTCTTCATAGGTGAAGAAAATTGAGGTTTTAAAGGAAAATTTTAGAAGGGCAATTAGTCTATGTATAAAGGAAAATAAAGAGGTCTATGAAGGAGAGGCAAGTCAACTTCAATATAGTCTTTTACAAAGAGCTTATTAACCCATCTTCTTAGAGCTATCCCAGACTTTATTATTTATGTTGACATTTATTTAATAATTGTTTCAAATTACAAAACTCCTCCTAGAAGAGACATAAAGCATGACAGGGGGATATGGTAAAAGCATTAGCCATGTCGTTATTGGATTAAAAATTATGAAAGGAACTATTCAACTGAAGTTGGACCCTACTATATATGATACCTTAATTAAGGAGAAGGTAAGGTCCTCAATCTTTTTGCATATGAATGCTTAATATTTATGCATTATTTATATGTTATTATTTTTGTTTAAATTTGTGTGAGGGAATTAATAATTTCAATGTTGTGAAATGTGATCTGGAGGTTATCCCAGTATGAGTTTTATAGTTTTAAAGTTGAGCCATGCCAATGTTGGCTTTATTGTTAAATTAATATGAAAATATGTAAGAAATTGTTTAAAGAGTTGAATCAGATTGAACCTAATTAAGTTTCACAATTGAACAAGGGGGTTAGAGTTGACCTGCCGTCTTGTTGCAATTAAGGTCTCGGGAGTGTCCCAGCTAGGCTTGTGCATTAGGTCCTAGGTTTTCTAGTTTGCATTGGTTTTTTCAGATTAGGTAATTCAGTTCTCTCTTAGGCTTTTAGATCAGTAGGCTTTTGTTATCCTTATGGTAATGAATTTAACACAGGCTTAACTTGATATATTTGTAAAGTTTCATCCAAGTCGTAGTCAGAGATGTTATATACATAGAAGTAAATAGTGGAGTAGTCAAAATGGCAGGTATAAGTGATGCTTTTGCCACAGAATTTGACCTTGAAGCAGAAGAATATGTCCCCCTTCTTAAGGGAGATGTCCACAAAAAAAGGGAGATAGTTCAGGTATTTCATTTATAATTTTGTGCTTATAGCCTCACACCTCTTTTGGATCATATAGATATGGCATATTATCTATGGTGAGAAGCTTGAAGGTTATTTGTGTGCCTTTTGTAATATGGGATAATCAATAGTCTTATTATTTCCATACCTTAATATAATTAATTTCAATATTTGCACTAATAGCATAGAAATTTGAGAACTCTGTTGGCATCTTTGCTTCACTATTTCAACGAATTATGGTCCGAAAAATGTTTTCATAAGTTTGTTTTGGTATAAATAACCTTTGCATATGCAAGGATGCGAAGCTCATACTGGAACTAATATTTGTATAACTTTATTTGGGTGTAAATAACCTTCGTATATGTAGGGATGCGAAGTTCATACTAGTTAAGAAAACCAATTTGACATGTTTGTAATATCAGTATTCTATAATGAAGTTATGTTTTCTAACTCGTCTTAATACAATGGTCCAATTTGTCTATGGGTTTTTGTCCTTCATGATGTAACACTGTATGACTTAGATGCTGTGAATGCAAGGCTCTAAGGGGGTAAGATATATTGTCTTTGCTTTGCAAAATGATAGTAATCAAGAGGAGCAGTTTGATTAGGTCACCTCTCGAAAAAGTATTAGGAGCAATAGGAAAAGCTCCAAGGGGAAAACAAACTGCCTATGACTTTGATTGTATGGAATGTGCGAGGAATAAATAATCCCTTAAAGCTTAATGGTTTAAGGGTTTTTGTCCTAAAAGAAAAGTCTAGGGTTTTTTGTATGCTGACAACTAAAATCAGGGAAGTGAATATGAATAAATTGGTTTGTCTAGGTAGCAACTGGCAGTTCATTACTAACCATCAAAGTCATGTCTATGGAAGGATTATTCTAGTTTATGATGGTGATTTTTTGAAAGTGGAGGTTCTAGAATCAAGGCAGCAACATATACACACTAAGATTCATTTTATAATGGAAAATTTTTAGGTCTTAGCTACCTTTGTCTATAGATTCAACACTGTGTTCCAAAGATTAGACCTCTGAAATGACCTAAGAAGGATTAAGAATTCAGTAAATGCCCTTTGGGTGGTGTGTGGAGATCTTAATACCACATTGTTTAGATTTAAGGCTAAAGGTAATTGCAATCTACTCAACTATTGCTCTAATTTGTTTGATTGTATGTAGGAGGTGGAACTTATAGATCTAAAAGAAGAAGGTGATAAGTTTACTTGGACTAATAAGAAAAGTTCTATTTGACACATCAGAAAAAATTGGATAGGGCTTTGGTAAATGTGGAATGGCTGCACACTTTTTCAAGAAGCACTGCAAAATTCCTAGATCCTGGCATCTCTGACCATACTCCTATAAAGATTGATAACTTGTTCATAACCTCTAGAGTCCAGCATCCTTTTAGATTTAACAACTTTCTAGTTAACATGGAAGGATTTCAAAAAGAAATAAAGAACGGTTTAGAGTATGGTTGCTACGGAACTAAGCAGTATATATGCATCCAAAAGCTCAAGGCTATAAAACAGGAGCTGAAGATTCTTAATAGTGAGAGAGGTCTGAATCTTTCTAAAGAGATTGAAAAAATAGAGATAAACTTTCCTCTATTAAAAACTCATTGGCCGAAAATCCATTGGATGGTGCTCTAGCTACAATAGAGAAGGAAGCTCTAAAGAATTACTAGGAAGTGGTGGATAACCAAAGTTTTTTATTGAAGCAGAGAGCAAGAATTAATTGGATAAAAGATGGAGATACATATACTAAGTTCTTCTTCAATTCTACGTTAGCCCGAAAAAATGCCAACATAATCTCCTCTATTAAAACTGAAACTGGTGTGGAAGTTTTCAGACAAGAGGACTTAGCTAAAGAAGTAATGATATTTTATAAAAAACTACTGGGCTCAGAAGCTACCCTGTCAAAGATGGATTATGATCTCAGACAATTGGTAACATCTAAAACTCTTGATCATAAAGTTGCTTGGTTAACAAGACTTATTGTTGATCAGGAAATAAAAAAGGTTGTTTTCAACATGAATAGTTTTAAAGCTCCAAGACCAGATGGCTTAAATGGTTTTTCTACCAAAAAACTTGGAATAGTTTAGGGGGGATAGTCAAGGAGGCAGTGCATTAATTTTTTCTAGAGGGTGTTCTACTAAAAGAAATAAATAAGACCTTTCTTTGTTTGATCTCAAAAAATCCCAGCCTAGATACTTGGAGTGATTACAGACCTATTTTGAATACAAATTTCCTCTACAAGATCATTGCTAAGATTTTAGCTAATAGGCTGAAGGAGATTCTAAAATATCTCATTAGTGAGAATCAAGGAGCATTTATGGTTAATAGAGATATAAGGGACGAGATCCTTATAGTGCAGGAGCTTTTAAAAGGGTACAATCGAAAGAGAAGTCCCCAGAATTACACTGTTAAAATTGACTTACAGAAAGCTTTTGACAGTGCGAATTGGGGTTTCCTACTAAAAGCTATGGAGATAATGAACTTTCCCTTAAGGTTCATAAGATGGATTCAAGAATGTATATCTACTACTTCCTATGGGATTATGGTAAATGGGAGTCCCATAGAGATGTTTAGAGGCAAAAAAGGTCTTAGGCAAGGGGATCCTCTATCCCCTTATCTATTCCTAATTTGTATGGAGGTTCTCACTCAGTTACTGAAGCACAACACTTCAACAAATCCTAAATTCATATTCCATTCCAAATGTAAGAAAGTTTCTCTAACTAGTTTATGTTTTGCAAATGACCTTATTATCTTGAGTAAGGCTAATGTTCACTTAGTCACTCTTCTGATGAGAACTCTAAACTTATTTAAAGAGATCTCGGATTTGTGTGTCAATCATCACAAGAGCTTTCTCATTCTCTCCAAAAGCGCTTCCCACCTATCAAATGCTTTATCTTAAATAGCGGATGGAAATTAAAGTCCCTCATCTCCTCAACTTGGGGATTCCTATCTCATCAAGGATGCTTAGGTTTTGTGAATGCATTCCTTTAATTGAAAAGATCTACAAAAGATTAGGGACATGGTCAAATAAAGCACTATCCTATGGAGGGAAAATTCAACTACTAAATTTGGTAATCATGTCTATGAATACTTGCTAATGTTCATATGTTTTTCTCTTAAAAGGGCTGATTAAAATAATAGAAAAATTGATGAAGCAATTTCTATAGGGAAAAGGGAATGGAGAGAAAGTAATGGCCAAAATTAGTTGGAAGAAAATCTGTCAACTGAGAGAGGAAGGAGGGTTAGGACTAGAGTCAATAGCCAGTAAAAATAGATTTCTTACATCCAAGAGGATTTGGAGAATTCTAAGTGAAAACAATCTATGTGGTCTAAATGGATTCAATCTTATGTATTAAAAGCAGGGAATTTTTAGGCTTTAAAAACCAAAAATAGCCACACCTGATTCTTTAACCAACTCCTTAGATTGGGGGAAGACATGTACCTGTTGGAGTTATGTAAATATAGTGCCCTGGAAAGCAAGTGCGTTTACATATAAGTTAATCTTCTTACAGTTACTTCTGTAACGAAAATATTTATTATTAATAAAACAAAAGAGTTTGGTTTTATTTGTATGAGCATTATATATAAGGTACCAAGATTCTTTTATTAGTAATATACATATACATGGAGATGTATGGGAAACATGTATATTATTAGAATCTAAATTAGTTGATTTATAGTTAAATAATCAAGTTGGTTGCCTAATTATGATTTGGACTGTAGTGTTGCGATTTATCTCTGTGCAAGTAAAGGAGTTTACTTCAAGGGAATGATGAGTTTCATATCATGATAGTAATTAACTATCGATAATGGCACTATTAAATGAATCTAGAATCACGTATGTTTTTAAGGAATAAAGTAGGCCCTTACTTTAATCTTAAAACATACACTTTAACATTCTTTTATTCTGAACCACAATCCTGATAAGTAGTGAACTCATATGTGTTTCATTATAATTCTTGATATGATTGGAATGGATTTTTAAAGAGTATCAATCTAGTGTTTTTATGTTGGAATTATTAATTGAAACATGTATTAAGAAACATTCACTTAAATAAAGAGTTTATAGTGATATCATCACTTCTAGATGTTTTACGGAGATTGGTGAATAAACTGGCGCTAGTAGTTTGATGGACTAGCTACCCATCAAGTTTTAACATCAAGATGAGATCTTGTGTGTTAATCACCATATAGAGTAAAATGGGAGATCTAGAAGAAAAAACCAACGTAAGGGCAAAACGGTAATTTTACCCTTTATTATTCGGATGACTATAATATGGTTCATAATAGAGTTTGCAAATGGACATCTTATTTGAAACATGTATTCTCATAATATTTCGTAATTCAAGAGTTCAACTAATTGTCTTTAGAGGAATGACATTTGGTTAATAAGCTGAAATTAATTCTAATGAGATTAAATTACTTCTGGGCTTGTTGAAGCTTGAATTATATAAGTTCAATTAGATTCCCCACTTGGCTTCCGGTTACCGGAAATAAGAAAGAAGAAAGGATTGAATTAGATTCGGAATAATAAGACCAAACTAATTTAATTAAGAGTTAATTAAATTAGGTTTGAAGCCTATGATAAAATGATGGGCTTACTTTAATTAAGTGTTAATTAGAAACCCAAAGTGAATATTTAATATTGGGCTAGATTTTTTTTATTTCATTAATTAGATTAATTAAATTAAAACAAAAATTTGTAAAGACAAAAAAGGAGGGCCAAAACTGAAACTACATGATGTAGTTTTTAGTTTTATGTAGCAAAATTTATGGCTGCACATTTATCATTGAATTGCTAAATATAAGTAGAGTTTTTATCATGCTTCATTATTAAATGGTTTAATGGTTGTCTTTTAATGATGACCTGTAACCTTTTAACCTTCATTTGATTAAAGAAGGAAGAGGTGCATTTGATATACTCTCTCCCCTCTTTCATCTTATAAGGGTCTCATTTAGGTTATTGGTCTTTTCATATACCCATCTTAAACAAATGAGAGTGTGTCATTTATTGGCTTCTTTAATTTTGATTAAAGAATGAAGTGATGCATTTGATTCACATCACTCTCTTCTTTCATCTTTAACCGAAATTGAGAGGTTCCATTTTGCTTCTTTTTGTCTTTTCATCTAACCATATTAAAACAAATAAGAATGTCTCATTTATTGGCTTCTTCATTTTTGAAAAAAGAGAAGAAGGTGTTGCATTTTTGACTCACTCTCTCTTCTCTTTCATGAGCTAGCCGAAATTTGTAATGAGATTGTCTCATTTTGGTTTTTTTAACTAGTTGAGCATAAAAGGTAAATCTCTTCAATATTTCTTCTCCTTTCTCATGAAAGGATCTTGTTAAACAAGTTGTCCAAGGAGAACAAGTGGTAGATTGGATTGGTCTAGGATACAATAACAAAGAGAGGATACATTAAGAGGATATAAAAGCAAGGAGTCAAAACTGTAGCAAGGAGTCGGTATAATTTTCATCTTGTTCTTATGTTAGTTATTTACCTTATACTGTTTCATGTATGGATGAAAACATGTTGATTTAGTTTTTACGCATCCGTTATGTTTTGGTTTCGAAAAAAGATTTTTGAAATCTACCATTTAACCAAATCTAGTATGCTTTTGTTTTCGATCCAACAATTGGTATCAGACTCATTTTATTATGCATGATTCGGTTTCTATATGTTGCATGGGTTGGCAATTATATTTGTGTATGCTGTACATTTTCATGTGATAGAAATTATATGGTCTATGTGTTGCTTTTTTGGTTATACAACAAATCTCTTACCTAAACCAAAAGGGATAACCTAATGACAGTTCATAAGGAACCCTACAAAAAAAAGTTCCTTATAACCATAAACCACAACAGCGAGCCTATATATATCTACCAACCAAGATGACCTTATAGAATAGGATCCTCTTACCAGTAACAACCATTTCCAAACAAACATTTTATAGCAAAAATAAATTAGTCCAACCATCCTCTACAAAGCCATAACTACAATTGAACACTTTATAAGTAGAAGAATCTAAGCTATGTTCTCCTAATTTCCTGAACAATGTTGGATCTACTTTGTTTTGAATACCGATGGTGATGAGGGAAAGCCCTTTCCCTTTGCTACTAGCTTTCAACTTGTACAATGTTTGCTCAACTCTCACCCCACCTTCATTGGTAACCCCCTACTGCTACTGGAGCTTCCTGAAACCAACCATAAGAGTATGGGATCTCCTACTGTTAGGAAGTGGAGTTAGCATAACCTTCATTGTAATCCTCTTATCTGCTGCGGGGGAGGGTCCATAGTCGAAGGAATACCCCCATCGTATCTTCCAACACCATGCTACCAAGACTATTGCTATTTAGAGATTGAAGCATTTCCTGAATCTGACTTCTCCCCTGCTGTAGATACCAAAGCGGGATTGGATTCCTCCATTTTCCTAAACCTGAAAACAAAATATGCAGACATTACATTAGAAGAATAAACACTCCAACAATTGCCTTCTCTCATTGTTTGAGATGAATTGTTCCATAACTTGAAAGATCACTCTAGTGTTTATGCTCCCCACTTCCAAGACTTCATCTTTGAAGGTTTGAATGTTTCTTTAAAAAAGGAGGATGATAAAAATGTTGATGTCACAGTTTCAAAAATTTAGGGGCTGGTTGAACCAATTAAGAATGGAATGAAGGTTTGTCAAATTAGGAAGATGTATTTAAAAGTGGTTAAGGCAACGTAACCACACTATTTTAGAGAAAGAACATGTGTTTAATTGTCTCATTTTTCGAGGTACACAAGGAGCAATGATTTGGTGTGCGAAGGTAAAAGAGTTTATCCTTTGTTTGCAACTTATTAAGAAAGGCTAACCATAGTATGAAGGAATACCTAGAGCTATTTCTTTTATACCATACTAGTTTATGCCAAGGAACACTCTGATTTGGGGGTCTAATGGAATTATAGGCAGAAGCATTTATATGCATTTTTTATGAGCTTGCTAACCATTCTAAATGATTAGGTCTTGAATAATCTGGTTGATATAGTAGAGGCTTTAGAGTACTTATGGTCTCAATTGTTGCCTCTTGCTAGCACCACACATTATTTATAATTACTTTGCACACTCTTGCAGTCATTGGTAGATCCGACCCATTGATCATTTTTGGTGTTGATAGATCCTTTAGGATACCTCTAGGATGCCAAGGATCCTGCCATAATAAAGTAGAATTCCCATTTCCTACCCTAAATCTAAATTGGTTCCCAATTTGATCCCTAACATATAAAATCTTTCTTCAACTCCATGAACTATAGTTAGTAGGTTAGGCACTCTTGAAAATTTTCCCTCTCAGAATTATAGTGTTCACCTACTTGATCCACATAGCTTCACTATCATTAATCAGAATCCAAATTCTTTTCCCTATCAACACATTATTCCAAGTAGAGAAATGTTTAATACCTAATCCGTCCTCCCTTTTTGTTCTACATAGGTCACTCCATTTAACCTTAGCATGAGCTTTTGTTGCCGTCTTCCCAGCCCACAAGAAATTCCTAAGTTTTGACTCTATTTCCTTAAAAATGGAAAAAGGGAGAATGAAATGACTAGATCAACAAACCTGAAAAGTAGAGAGGACAAAAATAACCAATTGAAGTCTACCAGCATAGGAGAGATTTTTATGGGTTGTTAACTCTGGCATCAATTTTATCTAACAATGGTAAACAATCCCTCCTAGACAATCGAACTGTTAAGAGAGGTACCCCCAGATAATGAATGGGAAGATTACCTTTTTTAAGTCCCGAAATAATTTCCATTTGATGGGCCATATGGTCCATTTCAGGAGATAAAAAGAATTGACTCTTGGAAAGATTCATGTCCATGCTAGATAAATTAGAAAAGGTGTGCATGAAATTAAGTAAAGTTTGGGACGAAGCCAAATTTGCATGACAAAACAACAAAAGATCATCAGTAAACAAGAGACAGGTGAGTTCAAGAGCTTTACACCTCTAGTGGTATTTAAAGGAAGTACTACCATCTA
>JANSVA010000009.1:22840088-22850894 GCA_025504915.1 Erythroxylum reticulatum
AGATCTAGATCAATTCAAGGTAATCTGAATTCTAACCTTCATCCTTGAGGTTGTACTGAATTCGACTAGGGGTTTTTCAAGTTAGTATTTTGGTTCGTCGCTAAAGAGTTCTCAAAGTCTATTCTTGGAGGTTCCGTATCATTCACACTTGAGTAAGCTGCCAAGAACATACTAGGAATGAATAAACCTTTTTTATTGTGCCCATTAATTAAATAAGACCTTGAACTTGCAACTGTGGCCTCGAACTTTTGAGAACTACTTGTATCCTATGGAGAATTATTTGAGGAGCCTCAACAGTTACCTCCACATCGTGAAATTAAACACCATATCCTTCTCAAAGAGGAAACGAGGCCGATCAATGTTAGGCCTTATCACTATGCCTATTACCAAAAAGAAGAAATTGAACATTAAGTTCGTGAGATGCTACAAATGGGGTTAATCCGGCCGAGTACTAGTCCATTTTCTTCATCGGCGCTTCTTGTCAAAAAGAAGGATAATATATAGAGATTTTGTACTAACTATCGAGCCCTTAATGTCATCAATATAAAAGATTGTTTCCCTATCCTTACTATCGAGGACATAAGGGATGAACTGTATGGAGCTATTTATTTTATAAGATTGGATCGACGAACGACTTACCTCTAAGTTCGCATGTGTGATGAAGATGTTCCAAAAAACAACATTTAGGACTCAAAATAGCCATTATGAGTATTTGGTGATGCCTTTTGGACTTTGTAATGCACCATCTACATTTCAAGCCTTAATGATCCACGTATTTCTGCCCTATCTTTGAAAGTTTGCTTTGGTTTTCTTTGATGATATATTGATCTATAGACCTACTTGGGAAAATCACCTTTGTCATATTGAGAAAGCATTTCACGTTTTACTCTCACACAAGTTATACTTGGAACTCAAACAGTATGCCTTTGGCCTCAAGGAGTTACTTTACCTTGGCCATATGATATCAAGTGAAGGAGTGAAGGTGGACCCTGAAAAAATCCAAGTTATGCTTTAATGGCCAACCCCTTCTACGATGATTGAACTTCGTAGTTTTCTCGACCTCACGAGGTACTATAGGAGATTTGTCAAAGACTATGGCACTATAGCAAGATCACTCACGCATTTTTTCAAAAAAGAGAAATTTGTGTGGACGGAGGAAGCAAGTAAAGCCTTTGAGATTTTAAAGAATGCATTGACCACAACTCCAATCCTAGCCATGCCAAAATTTACCCAACCCTTTACCCTTTACTATAGAGACAGAGACTATGGCACCATAGCAGGATCACTTACGCATTTTCTCAAAAAAGAGAAATTTGTGTGGACGGAGGAAGCAAGTAAAGCCTTTGAGATTTTAAAGAACGCAACGACCACAACTCCAATCCTAGCCATGCCAAAATTTACCCAACCCTTTACCCCTTACCATAAAGACGAACGCTTCTGAAGGAGGGATAGGAGCCATACTGACTTAAGAATCTAAGCCCATTGCCTATATAAGCAAAGTTTTAAGGAAGTCCAAGATATCATGGTCAATATATGCCAAAGAGATGTTAGCTATTTTACAAGCCATCCAATTATGGAGACCCAACTTAATTGGTCAAAAGTTTTTCATCAAGATGAACTAAATGAGTTTAAAATACCTTTTAGAGCAAAAAGTGGGCACCTATAGCAACAAAAATGGGTAGCTAAATTGCTTAGTTATAATTATGATATTATCTATCATCCAGGGAAGCTGAACATAGTAGCAGATGTATTGTCTTGTAGACCTTCACCCTAAATAGAGTTCACTAACCCACGATAAGAAAGGTGTAGCCAAAACCTAGGGAGAAGACAGAATGGTAGTCACCCACACTCTTGCTATTTCTACGGTCCAAAGCCACATATGGGATGAATTGCGAAAAATAAACCTCAATGATCCTTACATTCAAAGCATCGTACCAAAGACATAATACCACCCAAATGGACTATACAAGTGGTGGAAAGGACTCTTGATTTTTGAAAATAGAATTGTGATGCCCCTAACTTCCCTAATTGTGGACCAACTACTACGGGAGTTTTGTGTAACACCAATGGGAGGCCACTCAGGTGTCCTTCACATATTCAAAAGATTGTTTTAGGTATTTTATTGGCCTTTTATATATAAAACTATTGGCACTTTTTTGATAGCTTGTGAGGATTATCAAAGGGTATTGTCACCTGTGGGACTTTTACAACCACTACCACCACCTAAGCAAATACGGGAAGACCTTACCATGGACTTTATTAATGGGTTTACCTCATCCCAAGGCAAGAATGTCATATTAGTAGTGGTTGACTGACTAAGAAAATATGCTCACTTTATGGCTTTAGCACATCCCTACTCAACCAAGTCAATGGTAGCTCTCTTTGTGAATCACATCATTAATTTACATGGTATACCAAATTCAATCATCATATATAGAGACCCGATGTTTACAAGACAATTTTAGCAAGAATTATGTTGACTTTCTGGTATTAAGTTGAAGTTCTTATTGGCTTACGAACCACAAATAGACGGACAAACAGAGATAGTAAATCGATGCCTTGAATAATATCTTTAATGTTTGTCTATCAGCAACCTCAACGTTGGGTCTAATTTCTCCTATAGGCGGAGTTTTGGTACAACACTACATTTCATACCTCCTCCGAAACAACCCCTTTCTAAGCAGTTTATGGAAGACATTCACCCACTATCCGACACTATCAAATTGGCTTGACTTTGGTTGATAAGGTTGATAGCAATATGAAAACTCGAGATGAGATCCTATCTTAACTCAAACTTAACTTGGCACGAGCAACTATCCTTATGAAATAAGTGATAGATTCTAAACAGCGTGACATTAAATATGAGGTTGGAGATCTTGTGTTCCTTAAGCTGCAACCATACCATTGACAAACCATTTTCAAATGAGCTTCCCATAAACTAGCTGCTTGATTTTATGGACCATTTTTAGTGTTTAAAAAGGTGAGTCCTATAACTTACAAATTAAAATTGCCTTTTTGATTCCAAGATACATCTTGCATTCCATATCTCCTTACTCAAACGAAAGGTAGGGGAAGGTGTAACTTGCAGCCCCACGCTCCCTCTATTAGTTGAAGATGGAAACTTTAGCATGGAACCAGAGACAATCTTGAAGATGTGATGGACCACTTAAGGTCAGCAACGCGTCAAACAATATCTTGTTCAGTGGAAGAACTTGCCTCAAGAAAACGCTACTTAGGCCCTTTTACAAGAGCAATATCCTATTTTGAACTTTGAGGACAAGGTTCTTTCGTAGGAAGGAAGTGATGATACACTGCCACATCAACAAGAAAGGCCACAAAAAAGCCCCCAGCTTATGGTCAATCCCAACACATGCTATTTTGACCAGAATGTCTTAATGTAGCTACTTGAAGCAGCATCGTCTCTAGGGGTGGTTACGGATTAAAACATAATGGGTTAGTGGTGCATGGGATTTAGTCAATAAAGAATATTTTAGTGACAGGGTCATTAGTGGCATCATTGTTAGTGGAGGAGTAAATTGTGGCAACCCTTTTATTCTGTTTCTCGGAGACATTATTAGCCATAAGATTTGTTTAATTTTGAATTATTTAATTTCATATATTAATATTCACGTTGCATGTAGTCCCTATGTATTGGTCGGTAGGTTAACATTTGGATTGTATTTAAAGCCCTTTCTTGGAAGTTATTTTTTCGAGTACTACTAGACTATTACTCATTCCTATTTTACTTACAATTATCCTTTGTTTATTGAAGGTTCATCATTAACCATCACATTTGGAATGCTGTGAAGGCATGTAAATGACAAGTGTTATAGCCATAATGGTAGCATTATCACCCCAAAGATACATGTCCTTAGTATTCATAATAGTTATACCTAAAATTTACAAAAGGTGACATGAGAAGAAAACGAAAGCAAAAAAGGAAAAGAAAAGATAAACTTTGTTAAAGATGCCAGAGAAAATTTTCAAAAGGGATAAGCATTTGACAAAATGAAAATGCAAAAATCTTTTTAGGGTAAGAATCGGTATCTAATCTCAGAAAAAGGAACCAAAGATGCCTAGGATCCTAAGACATAAAAGACAAATAGAAGAAGTGAATAAGTTTGTAACATACCACTCTCATAGAGCATATGCCCGACATACTGAAGGATGACACGTTAAGACGATTTCATTTTCTCATTGTAAGGCATCACATATCAACTCATTACATATTTCAATCATTTCAAATCAAAAGCATTTCAAATCTTCATTTTCAATCATTCATTCACAATCATATTCAATCACAATCATTTTTTCCCATTTCATTTATAATCATATACAGTCTCAAATGTCATTATATTTCTAAAATTCACATGCACATTATATATCAGTTAAGAGATACAATTCTTGATACAATATAACTAAGACATTTGCAGGTACAACCGATCTTGATGCTAACCTATGTCCAAATGCAGAAGCTACTTCAACTAGATTAGCTAGGTCTCCTCAAAGCCTCAAAATCAACATTGCAATTTTGATGAGTTTGTGAACTCAGTGAGTAAACCATCATTGATGTTTTCACTTAAGTAAGAAAAAACCTAGGCAAATCTTATTCCATTTCAATAAGTACTACATATTATCTGGTATTTCATAACACATCACATTTCATCATACTTTATAAAGTACATCAAGATTATCATACTTTCATAAACATATCAGGTAAGCTATCATTACATATCACAACATTTCCTCTTTACTATTCCACTATATTTCAAACAATTCAATAATCATTTCAATATAATCATATGATATATATATGAGGATGCATATAAGGATGTATATGCAAATGCACATGTGACTCCATTCATTGTTACTTTGTTATGATCGAGAGTCTATTTAACTATCTCGTATCCTTTGTGGATATCGAGCTTATTTCAGATAATGTCCTGTACCCATTATGGATATCTGGCTCATTAATAATTGAGCGTGTGGTTTTCTGTGCATATTCTGAGCTTTAAGCTCTTTCAGACTAGTAACTCCTGTCACAACTCCTTTATTTAATCATACATATTCATGTGATGGAATGCATCATTTCACATAATATGATATTAATAACTTTCATTCAAAGTTCACAGTCATTTATCATATTCAACGAATCTACGACATTCAACATTTAGTTGACAACATATTTCATATTGCTCATTTAATTTGACAACACTTTCAGTACAATCTCGATTATCAAACTCCTCAGACCATCAATTTCTAGAATTATCACAATTATATTAATAACAATTCAATATCTGAAAATTAATTGAAAACAATTCAGTCATTGTGAAAGAACATCTAGGTTACCTCATAGTACACTCCAAAAAAACTATTACCTTGGTGATTGGTAATGTCTGGATGTTTGCGATCATATTGTGCTTCTATTGTCATGCAATACACACATAGTTCACAATTCATTAAGTTATCAACCATATGATTACTCAATCATTCACATGTGTATAAATCATGTTTCAATGCATGCTCAATTGACTATCTCGGGTATGTATCCTTATTCACAAATCTTGATCATTCATTCATCATAGCTTGTATCTAACTTGTTTGCAATTAGGCTTATACCTTAATTAAACTTGATTATTCTCAATTCATCGATCTTATATTCATCAATCCTTTTCTATCATTATACATTTACACAATTTCCTAATTCTCATTCATTTATAGCTAATTCACTTTGTTCATATCTTTTTAATCACATTTGTATTCATGAGAACATCTTTATACCATTAACAACTCATAGTTTCCAAATTCATATATATTTATATCAAACAATCCATTCTTCAAGTTATAACATCAACTAGCAACCTAAACTTATCAAACACTTAACCAATTACTCTAGCAACAATCTAGGTTCATTTCAAGCCCCAATCAAGTCCAAATGCACCAAAGTAAAGCAACTTATCCTTGTGTGGTTCAAATATCACACAAAATTGAACTTTTCTCACCTCGTGGGATAGGTAATCCGAAGGTGCATTGCCCAATTTTCATCAATTTTTCCATATTCTTACATCTTTTTACCAAATCCAAATTACCTTCATCATAGTCCATTGATTATACCTCAATTATGCCTTAATTATACTTCAATTCATCATCAATTTCATCTCTAATTCCAACTTAAAATCATTCAATTGGTAGCTCATAAACTTTGGTCTTTCATGCATAGTCCTAGTTTTTCCCATCTCAAGAACATTACATTAGCACCTTTGTTTAGCATAAATTCACCTTCATTACTTTTCAAATTCCAATATAATTCATCCATAAACATCCTATAATTTATGGTTTTTATATATCAAGAACAAGACATAAAAGTATGCAAGTATAAGTATCATTTTCCAGCACAATTCATCATCAAAATCATTTACAATCCACCCTAATTCAATCATTGTTATCCTTCTATTATAACATGACATAAAGATCAATCTTTTATTTACTTGCTTAACTCAGATTTCCACCTCAAAGATCAAGCTGAATTAGTTCTCCATGCATACAAAATCATCACCAATTCAAGGTAGACATAGGTTGGTTTTTGGCTAGGATAAAAGATCACAATAATATAATTCTTTAACTATCTTGTGAAGGGTAAAAACATGGATTTGGTGTGTTAATTTAACAAAGATCAAGAAAAATACAGGGATATGAAGGTGAGAGGGTTTTGGTGGTGTTAGAAAAGGAAGAAAGAAGACAGACGAAGCAACTAGAGAGTGAATCTGCACTTGCTTAATTCAACTATGTAAGTCACTTATCCTATGTATATACTGCCAATTGTCACAATAATACTAGGATATTTGTCACTCAATGATCAATGTCATTTGTCAATTAATTACCTATGCCAAATGTCACTCAATTATCTATGCCAAATGCCACTCAGTTATAGGGTTAGTCATCCTAATTTTTCATGTGTCCACTTGTCTTATCATTTGACATTTTCCTAGACTAAATGTACATTTTAATTCATCAATTTTCTAATTGTCACAATTAATTTCAAATTTACTACTTGTAACCAATCAAACCAAAATTCAAGACATAAACAATGCACAATTCACATCATGATCATTTTAACCCTTTCATACCTCGGAATACATCAATTGAGTGTATGTATTGTCTTTGCAATGTGTAATAAATCATAATTCATGTGTGTATGTTAATGATATGCATATGAATGAAATGCATTTCATGAACTCTCAATAAAATAACTCATATGCAATAGTCTAAAGTTCTAACCCTTAGTGTGAAAATCGGGCTATTACAGAATTTCTTCAATCAATTTGGCTGCTATGACAACCATCCAACCAAGCATCCCTTTTCTAGAATAAGGTTGGCATTCTAAAGGAAATAATAGCCTTAGTAAAACAAACAAGAACTTAAGAGAATATGATTAAAATTGGAGGAGTACAAAGCTTGGCAAAACACCTATTAAATTTGGCAATAGTTACTTGAAGTATAAGAAAGCAAAAATATAGAAAAACTAAAATATTATGATCGAAAAGTGAAGCATAACTACCATTTTCAACAATACTATTACTTAGAAAAAAAACTACTTTCCAATTTCCAATATTATTATTATATAGAGAAACTAAAACATCAGTTCACTCTTTCTTAAAATTATTTCACAAAGTTCTTTTGATTTACGAGGGATCGCGATTGAGCAAGGAGCATAGGCGAATGAGGATAATCAAACCCAAGCGAAAGCTTCCTAGTAATGTAAAAGTATCGTTAAATACCAACTATTAATTTAGACAAATTTTTTAAATTTATAAAATAGTTTTATATTTTTTAAAAATTATAAAATAGTATTTTTATCAGCACAATTTTTAAATATTTCATATATAAATAATAACTATAATTAATATAAAAAGATCTTTTTAATATTTTATTAAAATTATATTGAAATCTTGTTAAATAAAGTTAAATTACAATTACGGTACTCATTCATACTTTAATTGAGGATAAAACTACCTACAGCGATGAAGATAAACTAGCCAAATAGTGAGCATTCCAATAAGTCTAACCATCTAAGCAAAACCCTAAAAATTTTTTGTTTCCCTATGCGTTCGCCTCTATTTAACTGCATTAATCTTCTCCAGTTAAGTAGGGGCTGCTACGTGTCGGAGCTTCTTGGTTCCAAGTCTAAACTCTAAACACTAAAAGAAACTTCTCGTCTATATATAGTAAGTGTTTTTTTTTGTATACTCTTGTTGTTGTTTCCCCTTCTTATTTCTTTTTTCAGTGAATAGTGCAAGTCAACTTATTGGCTAGATCTGAGGAATTAAACAGTTCAGTCAATTAAAATTATAAACTTGTGAATAGAGCAAGTCAGTCTATATAATGTACCTGATATTGCTTGCAGCTAACAACTACAATTCACTTTATTTTTCTTTAATAGATAAACAGATTATTCTCATGACCTTCATCATCTCTATAAGAAAATAGACAATTAAATAAGGAGCAAAAGTTAGGAAGTTTCAATTTTTAATAAGGTTTATTGTGTGTCTACGATTTATGTCATTGCATACTTACATCCATCAGCTAAATGCACTTGTGCATCATGATACCAGTGAACCAATTACTGATCAACCAGAAAGTATCTAATTCATAAGTGGTTCATGTGCAAGAAATACGTTGATTATCAATCTATGATAATGAACCAAGGTATTTTATGTTTCCCTCTGGTAAGACTTTAAACACATATCAAAAGCATTTGGCAATGGAAAATAATACAAGCAAGTTAATAAATCTAACAATAAAATGATAAGTTACCTTTGAAGCTAGCTCCAATAGCATAAACCTTAGACATTACTACTTCTAACATGTTGCACCATCAAACTTGGCATCAGACATAAGTGCAGCTGCAAGTGACTTCCCCTTCAGATTGGACTTGTCATTTGTATAATCACATAATCGAAGATCTATTGGCTTGTTATAAACACTACTTGCTTGGCCAATTGTGTTTCCCAAAAATGCTCGCTCACATCGATTAGGCTTCGTTGATAGTGGGGGCAGCCTCTGCATGTTAACCATCACATTTTGAATGTTGTAAAGGCATGTAAATTACAAGTGCTATAGCCATAATGGTAGCCTTATCACCTTAAAGATACATGTCCTTAGTATTCACAATAAAGTCATTCCTGAAATTTATAACAGGTGACATGAAAGGAAAATGAAAGCAAAAAAGGGAAAGAAAAGATAACCTTTGTCAAAGATGCAAGAGAAAATTTTCAAAAGGGATAAGCATTTGACGAAGTGAAAATGAACAAATCTTTTTGGGGTAAGAATCAGTGTCTAATCTCAGAAAAAAAGGGACTAAAGATGCCTAGGATCCCAAAACACAAAAGAAACAAAGAAGAAGTGAATAAGTTTCTTCAATCAATTTGGCTACTATGACAGCCATCCAACAAAGCATTCCTTTTCTGGATTGGACAAAATAAGGTTGGCATTCTAAATGAAAATAACAATCTGTGAATGACAAACAAGAACTTAAGAGAATAGGGTTAAAGTGGGAGGAGTGCAATTTTTCTATTCCGCAGGTAAATATTACTGACGAGCAAAGTACTAAAAATCTGTCGAAACATTTAGTGACGGTAAGTTATTTTCCGTCGGCAAATTTAGCGATGGATATTGTATGCGCCAATAAATTTAACGACAATCAAGTTGTTGAAATTTCGTTAGAAAATTAGAAACTGTAAGTTTTTCTGTCAGTAAATTATTTACCGACGGAATATTTATTCCGTTGGTAAATTTAATACTAAATTTATTGACAGATAATGCATCAATATTTTTTATTTTCCAATTTTAATTGGTAATTTTATGATTGATATTTGATTTCTACAGTTATATGGTGATAATATATTGAATTTTTTGTACATTTGATTTATCTAAATAGTAAGTTAAATGATAATATAAAGATAATTTTATCTTAATTGATAATAAAAATTATTATCTACAACAATAAATATGTAATTCATACAAAATGACTTGAGAGTGGTAAAACTAAGCTATGGAGTTGGTGAAGGCGGATGGTCTGATTGGTGCGATGAGGTGCTACTTCTCTCCTTCAACTCATCCATTTCATTACAGAGCTAGGCTATGTATTCTATCGACTGTTGCAAATAAGTTGTCAGTATTTGTTCTGTGTAATGTTTTAAATATTGGATCAGACATTAAACCAGTCAAGTAAAAGGTTTAAGGTTTAAAGGTTCAACCGGTATGAAATCGCTATAAAATCGGTTTATAATATATAAGAAGTAAAAATTATAAGAAAATGTAAAATATAGTATAAAATAAAATACTTTATTGAAGTAAAAATGCATTAATAATTTTTATTAATATGTAATAAACTAATAATAATTCTAATTTAAACTAAGATTGAATATAACATAAATTTAAAATAAAAATAAATTAATATTTTTATATTATCATTTATTTAATAAAAGTTTAATATGTTTACAGAAAGTGAGTAAAATATACTCTTACTTTATTTTAAATTTTTTCTAATATCCTTTAAACATAATTATTTATGGTTTAAATATTATATTTTAACATATTCTTAAATTATCTTAAGCAAAATTAGTTATAGATATTAATTAATAATTCAATTTATTAAACAAATTTATAATAAAATAATAATTATTTTTAACAATAATAATTTAAATTTTGTTTAATTTAAGTATAAAGAGACAATTAAAGAACCTAAAATTTGATAAATAAAATTTATTTGTGAGATTAAATAAATAAAAATAGTAATTTATTTTT
>JANSVA010000009.1:22894562-22910981 GCA_025504915.1 Erythroxylum reticulatum
AAGCCACCTTGTCCCCAAGGTGGAAAGAAGGGAATTGGTTGTTAATAAAGTCAAAGCTCTCCCAAGTATTCTCATAGCGAGGGAGCTCCTTCCATTTGATCAACACTTCCAGCTCACCATTGATTCTTCTGCATACATTCAACAATGTTTCAGGTTCCACAGTTAGGTTCAAGTCTTCATCTAAACAGATAGGCAATGGCTGAGAGTTAGGAATAGGCACCACCGACTTCTTAAGTTGTGAAATATGGAAGACATTATAGATCCTTGCTTTTGTAGGTAGTTGAACTTGATAAGCAACTTCTCCAATTTTGGCTAAGACTAGGTAAGGTCCATAATACGGTGGTCCCAACTTTTCATTAGGTCTGGAAGTGAGGGATTTGAATCTGTAGGGCTGTAACTTGATGTAGACTAAATCGCCAATATCAAGTGTAAGTGGTCTTCTCTTCTAATCAACATAAACCTTCATGTGCTGTTGAGCCTTTTCCAGATTTGACTTGAGTTTAGTCAGAATCTGATTTCTGTCAATTAGCTGTTGATTAACCTCCTCCACTAATGATCTACCATCTGTATACTTAAAGACGGTAGGAGGGTCCCTTCCATACAATGCTTTAAAGGGTGACATTCCAATGGCACTGCTATAGGTAGAATTAAACCAGAATTTTGCCCAACTTAACCATTTTGGCCATTCTCTAGGGTGTTCTCTAGCAAAACAACGTAGATAGGTTTCTAAACATCTGTTAACTACTTCGGTTTGTCCATCCGATTGAGGATGATAAGCTGAAGTCATGTGAAGGGTCGTTCCCGACTGCCTAAATAGTTCCTGCCCAAAACCACTCATAAACAACCTGTCTCCGTCGGAGAGAATGACTTTAGGAAAACCATGTAACCTGACGGCTTCTTTGATGAAGACAGCAGCTACCTGTTTAGCTGTAAAGGGGTGCTTCAAGGCAAAAAAATGGTTGTACTTAGAAAGTCTATTAGCTACCACTAAGATAGTGTCAACTCCCATGGCTGTAGGTAATCCTGAAATGAAATCCATAGACAATTCTTCCCATACCATGTTAGGTATAGGTAGGGGTTGTAACAACCCTGCAGGCTTTAAAGCTAGATATTTGTTTTTTTGACATACATCACAAGACAAGATAAATTGCTTAATATCAGACTTCATTCCCCTCCAATAAACAACCCCAGATAACCTCTTGTAAGTGCGGAAAAAACTAGAATGTCCACCTGAAGGAGTAGTGTGGAATTCCTTGATTAGTTTATGAATATGTGGTCCTAAATTGGGTAAAACCAACTGGTTTTCATAGAAGAGACGTGAACCAATCAGTTTGAAAGGTGGATGACCATCCGGTTGGATTAAAAGATCTTGAATTAATCTCTTAAGCTTCGGATCCTGTTGTACCAAGTCTTCCAAATGGTCCAACTCCTCATGATAGCCCATAGATACAGCCTTTAGCTCCCCTTCAGTTCTTCTGGACAAGGCATCTGTTGCTTTGTTTTCAAGACCTGACTTATAACAGATATCAAATCGAAATTCCATAAGTTTAGTGACCCATTTCTGCTATTCTTCTCCCAAAAACTTCTGATCAGTTAAGAAATGCAAACTTCGTTGGTCCGTTTGGATAATAAAGTGCCTTCTTAGCAGATAATGCCTCCATTTCTATACTGCCATCACAATTGCCATCAACTCCCTTTCATAAATTGGTTTAAGCTGATTACGAAGAGATAAACCTTGAATTAGTTAGGCTACAGGTCTACCCTCTTGCATTAGCACCGCCTCAAGGCCTGTTCCCGACGCATCTGTTTCAACAACAAAAGGTTTGGTGAAGTCCTGTAGAATTAATATAGGGGTATTGGTAAACACTTTCTTCATAGTTTTGAAAGCATTCTGTGCCTCTGCTGACCATTCAAATTTATCCTTGCACAGCAGATTAGTGAGTGGTTTTGCTATGCGGCCATATCCCTTCACAAACCTTCTGTAGTGTCTTGATAACCCAAGAAATCCCCTCAAAGCCTTCACATCCCTTGGAACTGGCGAATTCGGAATGCTTTTGATCTTCGATGGATCAATCGTGTAATGCCCCAAATACTCTAGTTTATGCTGCCCAAAACTGCACTTCTTTAAATTGGCTACTAAGTGATTTTCCACCAGCACTTGCAACGCCAATCTAATGTGGGTAACATGCTCAGCTAGATTTTTGCTATAGATGAGGATGACATCAAAGAACACAAGCACAAACCTCCTTAGCTATGGTTTATATATTTTATGCATTGATGATTGGAAAGTGGTAGGAGCATTTGTTAGCCCAAAGGGCATGACTCTAAACTCATAATGCCCTTCATGTGTTTGAAAGGCTGTCTTGGGTATATCTTCCTCTTTAACCCTGATTTGGTGATATCTTGACTTCAAATCAATTTTAGAAAACACCACGGAACCTTCTAGTTCATCAAAGATCTCGTCAATGCATGGAATTGGTTATTTATCAGGTACAGTTACTTTGTTCAAAGCTCTATAGTCCACGCACATACGCCACCCTCCATCTTTTTTTTTAACCAACAGAACTGGACTGGAAAATGGACTATTACTTGATCTGATCACACCAGAAGCTAACATCTCTTTCACCAATTTTTCTATCTCATTCTTTTGGTAATTTGGTGGTTTAGATCCTAGTTCCAAGGTAATAACATGGTCAACGTCACGCTGAGGAGGTAGCCCCGAGATTGGTTGAAATACCTGATTAAACTCCCTTAACACCACTGCAATTTCCTTTGTAATACTAGTCAATTCAACCTGCTGATTTTGGACAAATTCAAACTCACACAAATCAGTTACAACGTTCTGATCACTTCCTTCCTCAACCATATAACTAGTTCCTCCTTGCTGCAGAATTTTAAAAATGGTTTTTAAAGACACCATCGCAGAATTTAAGCAGTTTTCTCCGTAGAATTTTATCTTCTCTCTGTTACTTCTAAATTTCATAATCTGTTTCTAAGGTTAATGAGTATGTCCCCCAAAGTTTCCAGCCACTCAACCCCCAAAATTATGTCAACACTTTTCATGTCAAAAAGAAAAAAATTCTGCCTAATGGAGGTACCTTGAATGACCAATTCCACCGATTCACAAACTCCTACACTTTGGATTTTACAATCATTTCCCAGCCTCACTCTATAAGGTATAGTATTGCTTACAACCAGTCCTAAATCATCAACTAATCCTTCCCTCACGAAATTATGAGAAGCCCCATTGTCAATCAACACTATCACCTCCTTTTCTACAATCCTACCCCTCAATTTAAAAGTTTGAGGCCCGATTATACCCATCACAGAACTCGCCGACAGCTCTAACTCAGTCAAAGGTTGTGAACAGTCCACATCAAGAGTAGGTTTAATAGTTAATACCTGATTAACTAGTTCAGCTTCTTCTTCTTGTAAGTCTTCCGGTTGCTTTTCATCCTTCAGCAGGATATGGAATTGTTTTTCTCCACATCTATGACCAGGTACAAATTTGGCATCACATCGGTAACAAATCCCTTGCTCTTTCTTCCGTTGAATCTAATCTGTTGTCAACCGCTTGAATGGATAAGGGGAATCCCTCCGATTGGGTCGTCGTCCCTCGATTGTTCTATTCGGATAAGGAGTTAACCCTTGATTGGGTGTTATTGTCGTTGCTGGAGCTTGATTTCTGTCAAAAATTTTCCAATTAGGGTTTCCCGAATTTGAATTTGGGAAAGAGGAAGAAGCTAGGTTTTTACTATGGGCCAAGTAAGTTTTATTGCCCACGTCACCACTGCCAAATCCAATTAGACCACTATGGGCTCTAGCACTCCTTATGGGCTGCGCAGTCTGATTCAACAAAGCCCAATTCCTCCCTTCTGTCATTTGGGCCATTTCCATAAGTTGCACCAACGAATCTATCTAGGCCATTTGTAGTTCAATCCTTATCTCCTCCTTCAGCCCATTTATGAAAGCTGTGGTCACCACCTCCGCTAGAATCCCTCTCAACATCGACAACACCATTTCGAATTCATGGTTATACTCTGCCACCGTGCCCATCTGCTGTAACTTCATGAGAGCTGCTAGTGGATTTCCTGCTTGAGCACTTCCAAAGCGTTGAACCATTGCTTTTTTAAAAGTTTGCCAATCACCCATTAACGACCACCCTTCTTTCCACAAAAACCAACTCAGAGCATCCCCCTCCATACACACTGCTACCACCGATAGCCTTCCTGCCATCTGAACTCCATTCATATCAAAATATCGCTCCACTCTGAATAACCAACCAAAAGGGTCTTCACCGTAGAACAGAAGGATCTCCAAATTCCAATGAGTCTTCTCCTTCCTCGTCGGCTCCACCACTATGGGTATCTCATCCTGACTCTTCGAATCTGTTATATCCTCTGTCTCCTCTCGTGGTGTCTCCTCCTGATTTCTCTGTCCCAAAGATTCTTGAATCTGCCTCATACACTCAAACATAGATGCAATATCCCCCACCATTTTGTCAACCTTCCTCTCTACGGTGTTCATTTTTTCATCCACCGTTCCAGATCCTCCATCTCCTTTTCAATATTTTCAACTCTAGAATCCATCCTGGTTACCACCATCCCAACACCTCAACCACTCTGAAACCAATTTGTTAGGATCTAAAAATCCAAACAAGCTCTGATCCAAACACCAACACCAAAACAAGAGATTTAAACAGCAAAGGAATAAAGAAAACAGAGAAAAAAAGGTAAAGAAAACCCTGTTATATTAATATGCAAGGCTTCGAGGGCTAGCCAACCTCCCCAATACATATTTTTCATAACAAATTCATCATGATGTCCTGCTCACCCCCTGCACAACAGCTTTTATTCCCTTCTCTAACTAATTGTCCAACTCAGCACTGCATATTTCCCTCAAAATCCCTACACACTCTCCTAATTACTAGTCTGCCCAAACCTTCTCTTCCTACTATACTGCTGATTATAACGGGTCTCATCAGTCATGGAGCATGGTGTTCATGGTATTTTATTACTACTTTAGAAGAAAGGTGGCATCGTTTATCAATAATGATTATTGGTCATTATGTGGTTTCATTATTTCATTATGAGTTGAAATTTGTTATGCTGAGACTATTGACAAGCAATGACAATATTTACCCTAAGAATAAATATGAAGAAACTTTATTAGCTGAGTATTAAAAAGGAATGGGCAAATACTTGGTGAGATTTGTTATTGGATATGTGAGTGAGATGACAGAGTGCTTTAAAGAAGTAAGGATCTTTTAAATTCTTTGCTCCTTTAATTTATGTTCCTGTGGTTAATAACCACATATTTGCTTGTGGGTTCTGCTTTTTATTAAGAATTGTTTGATGTTTGGGGTTTTAGTCTAGGGATTTAAAGGGTCCTTCACTTCAAGACCTAGGGTCTGTTTGGGTCTTACTTTTGACATTGAAATTGTGTCAATTATGGAAAATGGAAATTACAATTGTTTTATTTAAAACTTGTCACAGACTGTCAAGTAATTTGGTTAAAGTTAAATTATTTGAAATTTTTAATTTAATCTTAGTTTTGATCAAAATTCTTAAAAAATCTACATTTGGAATCATTGTATTGTGTAATGAATTAGAATAGGAATAAGAACTGAAGTAGAAAGTTCCAACTTTAGTGTAGGGTAATCTAAATGCAACTTAAAAGTTAAAAGAGTTTGGTTAAGTAATTGGTAGCAATTGTGGCATTATCACATGCAATGCGTGTATTTGATCCTCGTTTACATTCTTGCTTTCTGTTCTCTGGTTGTTTAGTTTCTTTTAAGCTACCTATACAGCTATATAATCATTTCTGTCATAAATATCTGTCTCTATTGATTTGAGGCTCTGTAGGTGAATTGGGCATAGGTAATAGAATTTTAGTGGGTGCCTCGGTTTTTTCTACTTATTTTTCTGAATTCTTGGCCATTATGATTCTTCTTTAATCAACTTTTATCTTGGTTAAATGTGACTTTGATGCTTGCCTTTCTAAGATGGGGAAAAAAAAAGCTTTTATGATACACTGGTCTCTGAAAATATCTGAAAGCAATTTTTTTTAATATAAAATGATCAATGTGACAATTTTTATTGTGAAGCATCTTACTTATGTTTGCCATAATATGTATACCCTCTAGAAAATGGAGTATACCTTCTTTCACGTTTGACAGAAAGGTAATTATGCACCAAGACTTTTGATCTTCTTGTTCTCTATCTGTAATCGTTTAACGTATTTACTTGAGGTTGCTATCTGTTTGATGTTCGCCTCATTTAACTGGTATATGCAATCTATGTGATTGTTTTCCTTATGCACACTGTGTGTAAGATCAAAGTTGGTGTATGTCTACACATTTTGCTCTGTATTGATGATATGTTTCTGTTCAGAGCTTTCTGCAATCCTGCTGATGTAGAAGAGTTTACTGAGGAGACGAAGCAATCTCTTCAATCAAAACGTCAGGGTAAGGGTGCTGATTTTGTTCGTGCAGTGCGCGAGATCATTGATAGTTATGAGAAATCAAAGAAACAAGATCAAATTGATGATTTAAACCCCAATGATGGAGTCAGCAATGCAAATGGTGGGATCTCAGAGGAGTTATTATCTCAATCTGAGTTGAAGGATCAGAGTGAATCTTCAAGGACAATTATTGCTGGTCGACACGATCCTAGTCCTCTGACTTCAAATGCTCAAGATGCAGTGCAAGTCAGCTCTTTGCATGAGGAGCCATTGGCTACTGATAACACTACGGACACTGGAAGACCTATCATAACTACTTATATTTCAAGAAAAAGATCTGGAAACATACGATCTAGGAAATGTGTTGCAGAAAATAAGACAACAGCTCTTGAGAGGACCAGAAGTTCTTCACTTTTGGAATCCTGTAGATCTAATGATCCTAGCAAGTTCAATGGGAATGTACTGACTGATATACTCCAAGGATCTTTGCGAAGGACCAAGCAGATCAGGAAATCACCAGATGCAGATTGCAATCATGTAGGTTCACCTGCATTTGTTTCAAGTGATAGCATCGAGGACAATGATTCTGATTCCTTAACTTTGAATGAGGAAAGTGCTGTGGACAGTAGTTGTAAACTTGGGCACTCTGAATCTCCTGTTGAGTGTTCGGAGGGAGATGCTGAATTGAGCAAAGGGCTTGATTTCCATATTAAGGCTGTTATTATAAAGAAGAAAAGGAAACCAAGTAGAAAACGACCGACTAATGAAGCAGGTGATCCAATTGTCAAATATGAAAAGGAAGCTGTTTTGGAGGCACATAACAGTATTCAAACTGCACAGAATGCTTATACAAACTTCAATGAAAGATGTGGTAAAGAGGAAGGAGATGAGCATTTACCACTTGTGAAACGAGCCAGAGTTAGAATGGGTAAGCCATCACCTTTGAAGGTAGAAAGAAGTGGCTTTTCTCAGGCGGAGGAAAAATACTCTAATGAATTTCCAGCTGAACAATTAGATATGCATAATAACATCAGTCAAGTAGTTGTATCCAATCATTTAGAGCAGAATAGCCCTTCCAGAGATTCTTACATTGATTGCCCTCCGGATAGAGATTCATTTCAAGTGAAGAGAGTTTTACAGAAATTATCACCTCCAAAGGAATGCACTGAAAGTTTGGGAAATGGATCACGGCTTTTGAAAGTCCAGGAAAGCCAGTCCGTTGGTTGTTCAGCAGATGGTGAAGCTGTTTTACCTCCATCCAAACGTCTACACCGTGCCTTAGAAGCAATGTCAGCTAATGCAGCTGAAGAAGCTGAACCTTGTGCAGAAATATCAAAAACAAGGATGGAGATCCATTGTGATTCAATATCTACAACACAGAGCTCCATTACAGTTATCGGAGTCAAAGAAGTCAATGGTCTGGAAGAGGGCATTGTAGGCTCTCTGGACTGTATGGCTTCTGCAGTGTGTCGTCATTCTGATATGGTCATAGAAGCAGACACTTGCAATCTATCTATGGAAAACCCTAAAAGAAAAGAACCGTCCAGAGACATCTGCATGGAGGCTATGGCTGCAGATGATAGCAAAGATGATTATACCATTTGTATGGGTGTACAAACTGCAAGTCCAGTACACTTGACACCTGATCGTGATGGAGAGAAGGCTGTTTTGCATTCCAACCATCAATCACAGCAACATTTAGTACTTGCAGAGCATGAGGACAATTCTGAAGATGTTGAGTTAAAAGATTTTGGAGGTGAAAATTCTGGTAGAAGTTTCGAGGAATTGGAACAATGTGGGCCAATTCCGGTCCTTATGTCACAGGCTTGTGAAGCTTCTAGAACACCTATAGGTTCTATGAATGTGCTTAAACACAGCGCAGGAGACACTACTTCTGAGTCATTTAGGTCTGCAATTGAAGATGGTGTTCAAGTGAATGTGCTGTAAGTGTCTTTATATCCTTGATTTGAATCTGGTTCATTAACCTATACTATGATCATGGTTTTATGCTAAGCATTTTTAATATCTTCAATATTTGGTTATGTATCAATTGCTACCTGAACATAATGGATAAGATATTTTAGTATTTGTCTGGAATAAGGTATAGAGTAATTTGTCCACTTTGGTTGCAAACTCAGGAAAGAAAAATAACGGGAAAATGTGTTGAGTGGTTATTGTTCAGTGGAGAAGTTACAACCACGGTTTGTCAGAGGCTTCTTCTATAGTTCATAGTGTTCCTTTTCTTTTCTTTTCTTTTCTTTTTTTTTTGTAATCAATCATGTTCTTTGCCAATTTCTTAGAGTTTGTTGTTATTTTTTATCTAGGTATGGGCTAGGCAAAGATGTGAAACCTGATCATTTGTCCAAGAGCCAAGTGTTGACTGTCCAGTTAAGTCCATTGCAAACTGATGAAATGGAATCTCCAAAACGGCAGTCTCCACCAACAACTTTATCGTGCCATGTCTCCACTGCTGAAAGTGCAAATTTTACCGAAAACAGTATACGTTCAAATCCCACTGGACAATTGCAACAGAAGAAACCTTTGTACAGTTCGGTTGGTGATGAAAACAAATTTGAAACGACAATGCCTCTACAGCCAAAATCTGTTGGCAAATGGTGCAACCCTACAGAAGCACATGTTGCTCTCTCATCCTTTGAGGGAATGCTTGGATCCTTGACAAGGACAAAGGAGAGTATTGCAAGGGCAACTCGCTTGGCAATTGACTGTGCAAAGTTTGGTGTCTCTTCTAAGGTATACGTGCTTGCTTTTGTAATTTACTTCTCATCTTTTTATCTTAAGAGGTAGCAAGCTATGAACGGTGGAATTTTATTTAGGATCTTATGGAATATTTTGAAGAGATTATGGAATAGATATGTGCTAGCAATAGTTCAGATTGTACTATTAAGAAGAAATGAGGTGGGCAGTACTTTTTTACAGCTTAAGGGATGTCACTTTTCTGTAGCACTACTTTTCTATTCTTTTAAACATACGGTCCTAAATTTTTATTTGATAATAGTTTTCTCTTCTGAATTAGGTGGTGGAGATTCTAGCCCATAGTTTGGAAACTGAATCAAACTTACACAAACGGGTGGATCTATTCTTCCTTGTTGATTCTATCTCTCAATGCTCTCGTGGATTGAAGGGTAAATTGCATTCCTTGATATTTCCTTGATCCATGCAGTTGAATCAATTCACAAGAGGGTGAATCTACTTCTGGATTCCAAATATTAAATGCTCTGATTGTTCACAAAATGGAATGCTTATGCTTATTTTAAATTTCTAGGTGATTTTGGTGGCATATATCCTTCAGCAATTCAAGCGGCACTACCACGCCTGCTCTCTGCTGCTGCTCCTGCTGGAAGTTATGCACACGAAAATCGGAGGCAGTGTATGAAGGCAAGCGTTGCACACATGCCATTTTGCCTTTTATTCTTAGATTTCTATTTTGTCTTATGCCTTGCACTTTTTTCTTTATTTTATTAGGTTTTGAGGCTTTGGCTGGAAAGAAGGATTCTTCCAGAATCTGTTGTGCGCCACCATATGCGCGAACTTGATTCACTCGGTGACTCTTCTTCTGCTAGGCCCTACTCCCGCCGTTCAGCTAGAACAGAAAGGTCTTTAGATGATCCTGTTAGAGATATGGAGGGTATGCTTGTTGACGAATATGGAAGGTTTGAGTTTGTTGAAATCCTTGTTACTTTTGTGTTCAGAATTTTTCTTTGAACTTTTATACTGATATTCTTCTTATACTCTCAGCAATTCAAGTTTTCAGCTTCCAGGGTTTTGTATGCCTCGTATGCTCAAGGATGAAGACGAAGGAAGTGATTCTGATGGAGAGAGCTTTGAGCCAGTCACTCCAGAACATAAATGTCAGGCTTCAGAGGAACATGAGTCTATCCTTGCAGTGGAAAAACATAGACACATCTTGGAGGATGTTGATGGGGAGCTTGAAATGGAGGATGTGGCTCCTCCTAGTGAGCTTGAAATCCATTCAACTGCTATCAAAGCCAGAGACTGTGCAGCACAGAGCACACATCATCAAAATAAACTTTGTTTTCCAGTGTCCCATGGACCGCCACTTCCACAGGATATTCCTCCATCATCCCCACCATTGCCATTATCACCTCCTCCGCCTCCACCACCGCTACCACCACCTCCTTCTATTCGTCCTTCATGTGTAAGGCATTATTTATTGTAATGCTTGGTATAAATATATATGATTAAATAAATTTTCACAAATTTAGGAGTGTTATGCCTTAAAATATAAAAAGCCAATTGTTAGTAGTTCTGTTATTCTTTACCACTTTCTGATTCTGATCAAATGTGCAGGATGTGCAAGATGATTTGAGACAATTCGTGCCTCAGCAGTCAATTGCATCAAGGATCAATAAGTCGGTTCTCAATGGAGGGGACTATAATGCGCCAGAATGTAGAGATCAATTGAGGAACCAGGCTTGTGACTCAACAACCTCTTGCACCTCATTTAGTGTACGATCAATTAGAGATGCTCAACACAGTGATGATCTTAGCTTCCATCACAAGTCATATCCTCCAAGGCCACCACATCAGCCCCCCTCAAATCATTTCTCTTATGTTCCATCAGACCATCACATGAGGTGTCAAAGAGGAACCCCACCACCTTCCTACTCCCACAGATACAATGCTCCACATAATACTGATGGTGGAAATCACTATAATAACCATGAGAGAATGCGGCGAACTCCGTATGAGATGAATGAGAACTGGAGATATCCTCCACCCCACTTTCATGGTAAGGTTCTTCCTTTCATTGTCTTTTGGGATTGAGAAGACATAATGCTGCATTCTAGTAGTTATTCTGGCATCCCAATATTCTGAGCTTATATTTAATTGCTCTAGGTCAACGGTACCCGGAGGAAGCCAAGTCATCTTATGCATCAGGTCCCTACGGTGGTCTACCAAAGGAGCCTAGTAGATACCCACATCATGAGTGGGAATTTCCTTTCCGAGGAACACGTCACAGAAATTTTGCTTCCTTTAGACCAACTTGTGAAGGTGAAGTTGCAGTAGCAAATTCATTTCCTGTCAAGTTTAAATTGAAACGCAGGATGTAAAAGAGTAGATTCATGCCTATGCTATACTTGCATGTTTTGTAACATATTTACTTATATGCTTCATGTACTGCTAATGATATTGGTCAATTTTCTTCTTTTGTTTCTGTGCTTCTTAGTTTGTAGTCAATTGGCTAGTATTAAAGGCTCAAATGTCGTTTGTGTTTCAGCTCCAGGAATTTGGGGGCCAAGATGAGCAAATATTAATGTGCTGCGGGCACTGGGTACGTTGTCTACACTCTCCTAAACTTTGAAATTTTATTGCAGAATTTGTAAGTATATGTTCCTCTTTTTTGGTTGCTGTCTGTTAGGGCGATCAATCTATTTGGTGATTTCTGGGGCTTGTTCAAAAGAGGCAAGAGCCCAAGCGTGTTGATATTCATTAACCTGAAGGACCCTAACAGAACAAGGTTTTCAAATACGGCGCGGGTTATGGAACTCGTGAAAAAGGTGGATTGGGTTGGGTTGTACATAAGCATTTTATTTATCAATTCAAAGCAAATGTAGAGGACGGCACCGCAACCGTCAGTTGTGGAGATTAGATTGCGAGAGGTGCAATTTTTAACTTTAGGCAGGCGGTCATGTAATTGTCCCGTTGTTCTCTTTTGCATAGTATGGTTTAATTTGTTGTGATGTCCGTCTGCAAAAAGAAAATCATACAACCCTTACAACTCCTTTATCTTTGAGATAGTGTTTCTTTTAAGCTGTTCAGTGGTGGAACGCAGGAAGTCATTGGCAAGCCTAGATATGATCGAATATAATAAAATAGAAACTTTTGATTTATAGCTGAAGAGTAGGAATTACTTGAAGGTTGCTTCAGTTTCTTTTTCTTTTTTCTTTTGAAAACGAGGAGTGCAAAATTATATATTTGAACAGGCACTTGAAAATTGAAAGGAAAATAGGTTATTTAGATTAGATGTACCTAGTTCTATTGTCACAAGGTTATGATGTTGCCGGTTAAGCTCATAATATCTAAGAAGTTGTGTTACTTTTTTCCATCCCTTAACTGTATGTAACATTTACTACTAATTTTGCTTACAAGCTTCCTTTGTGACAATAGTTGAAAGCATTTGGCCTAAAGTAAATTATCAAGAAACATTAATTTTTTACTTTGATTTTAGAAACATAATCGTATATGGGAGAAAATAAGATTCATGGTAAGTCAACAATTGAAAGATTACATTTGACTCAATAATAAGACAAATGAGTTGGATTAGTATTATATCATATATCTAGGACCGAAATACACAAACTCTTAACTTCAATTTTCTCTTTTCGGTAACATAAAATGCTTTGAAAATTTTTGAAATTTTAATTCAGGGTTAAATATTTAAATATTTTAATTTAGTAATTATTTTTTTAAAACTTCGTGCAAATAAGATCAAATATTATTTTTACTTATGTGCTAACTAACTATTTTTTCAAGAAAAACGAGGAGTACTTGGTAATATTTTAGAGCGGAACCATGGAAACTCAAATTGACTACTTTATAAGGAGCAATCAACCTAGTTGCAAGGAATCAAGGCGATACTTAACACTTGCTTGTTAACTCAACATAAATTATTATTTTTTGATCCTATAATTAAAGGTTGGAGGAAAAGAGAAGTCTTAGGAGATGTATTAAAGTCAAATTATGGAACTTGAAAGAAGATACGATAGAACAATAAAGAGATAAAGTAATATATGGAGAAGAAAATACAATCGAATGTGGGAGAGAGTAGCAACTCTTTTAAGGAATGCAACTAGAGAGCTCTTGGGTGTTCCTAAGGGCCTATAGGGTAGTAAGATGGAGTATTCATGGTAGAATAAAGATATATAAGAAAAGATTAAGATTAAGAAAATTGTCTATAAAGCTCTATTAGATAGCACCACATAGGGAGGGAGAGTAGTTAATAAAGAAGGTTACAAGCTTGCAAAGAAAGAAAAGAAGAAGATAGTCTCAAAAGTTAAAGGTTGAGCTTACAAGAAATTATATAAAGGATTGGAAACTAAAGATGAAAAAAAAGGATATATTTAAGTTTGCGAGAGATAGGAAACAGAAAGTGAGAGACTTAGATCAAGTTTGTTGTATAAAAGATGAAGCAAAGCGGGTGCTTGTGATTAAAAATAGCATCAAGAGAATGTAACAGAGATACTTCTATAGCTTTTTTTAATAAAGGTGTAGAGGATAATATCACTTTAGGTGATCTTAACAAGCTCGAAAAGTATCGTAATTTTAGTTGTTATTAGTAGATCACAAGGCAAGAAATTGAAAAAACTTTAAGGGAGATGAAGAGTAGAAGGGCAATACAGCCTAATGAGATACTCATAGATTTGAAAGAGCCTAGGCAAATAAGGTCTTACTTAGCTAGCCAAGCTTTTTAATATAATCTTTAAGTCCGCCATATTGTCGAATGAGTGGAGACTTAGTATGATAATTCCTCTATACAAGAATAAGGGGGATATCCAAAGTTGTAATAACTATAAAGGCATTAAACTACTTGGTCACACCATGAAGTTATGAGAGAAGGTGATTAAAAAGAGACTGAGAAAGGATGCACCTATCTCAACCAATTTAGTTTCATTTTAGGAAGGTTCATGATAGAAGCTTTACATCTCCTTAGAAGATTAACAAAATATTATAGAAAAAGACAGCATAACCTACACATAGGTTTTATCAATAAGGCCTATGACAGGGAATCTAGGGAAACCATATAGAGGTGCTTAGAAGCTTAGAAGTTAAGGGAGTTCTTATGGCCTATATATGAGTTATTAGAGATATGTATGGAGGTGTTAAGATTAGAGTAAAGATGATATGAGGAGATACAAAATATTTTTTATCAATATTGAGCTATCCTAAGGCTCCTCATTGAGCAAATTTTGTTTGTAGTAGTGATGGATGAGCTCAACAAAAATATTCAAAGGGATGTGCTTTGGTATATGTTATTTATTAATAACATTGTTTTAGTAGATGAGACAAAATAGGGTATTAATGTCAAGCTAGAACTATAGAGTGATACATTAAAAGCCAAAGGGTTTTAAATTGAGCAGGATTAAGATTAAGTACTTAAAGTGTAACTTTTGTGGGCTATAAGGTGGCTTTCGATGTGGAGATAAAGATGGGTTATGAAGTTATACTATAGAAAGAGTGTTTTAAGTATCTACGATCTATCATTCAAAACAATAGGGAGGTCGATAAACATATTGTTCACCATATCAAATCATGGTGGCTTAAATAGAGAAATGTATTAGGAGTTTTATATGACAAGAAGATATCATTCATCTTTAAGAAAGTCCCATGATACCGTGTCATAGGCTTTTACAATGTCAATTTTTATCATGCACCTTAGGGAAATATGTTTTCTAGTGTAACCTGGAACAAGTTCCTGTGCTAGAAAAATATTATCTAGTATACTTCTACCTAGCACAAATGCAGCTTGAGATGGGTATAAATTTTTTTCCTATAACCAAAGCCATACGGTCCGCCAATATTTTTATGATCACCTTATACGCAATATTCATACAAGCTATCGGTCTTAAATCTATTACTCTTAGTACTGCCTTCGTCTTTAGGATGAGTGTAATGATGGTATGATTTAACTATTTAGGCATCCGAACAGTAGTGAAAAATTCCTTCACGACTAAAGTCACATCTAATCCAACCCTATCCCAATGTTTTTTGAAGAAGGCAGACGTATATCCATATGACCTCAGAGCTTTGTCATTGCCTATATCAAACATAGCCCGCTTGATTTCCTCATCTATAATTGGGGCAATCAGTTTTTCATGCGACTCCACATCCAAAACTAAACCATTTCTTACCACATTTAAGTCTAATCTGTTCAGAGGGGTTGAAGGGACAAGGAGCCCTTTATAATAACTTACAACACACTCTACCACTTCTTCCAATGATGTAGTCATAGATCCATCCTCCTTGATGAGATGAGAAATAATATTCTGCCTTCCTCTCTTCTGAGTTACTGTATGGAAATACCTTGTACTTCTATCAGCCTCTATAAGATGCTTACATTTAGCCTTTTGCTAAAAGAATTGTCTCTCTACATCTAGCAAAAATCTAGGTTGCTTCCTCTTGATATTAGCCTCATGTTTCAGCGCTACATCATCAGGCCTATTGAGAGAGGCCTTATACGTGAGTTGAAAATTCTCTTGAGCCTTTTTAGCCTTGCTAGATATGTGACCATATGCTTCAGAATTTAGAGCTTTCAGATGGTACTTTAACACCTTCAACTTCATACAAAGAACGTGTTGATTTGTCCCAATTAATACCATCTCCCAACTATTGGATACTATATCCTGAAATTGAGGGTCCATATATTATAGAACTTAAAGGGTTTGTTACCTCAAGAGTCCAATTGATTTAAGGACACCATTACAAGACAATGGTTTGAATTTGCCAGTATATCTAAGAAATGAGCTGACCAAGCATAACCCAAAGATCCCCATTCTTGATTGAGGAGGACCCGATCCAATTTAGCTCATAGATGATTTTTGTGCCAAGTAAACAACTCCCCTTAAATGGAGCATCTTTTAGGCCAAGAGTCATTCAGAAGTCTAGCAAATCTTTAAGCAGATATGCCGAAGGAGGTTGACATCAGAGTCTTTCCCTAGCCGCACAAACATAATTAAAGTCACCCATTATAATCCAAGGCATCAAGGAATCTGGACCTAGCCCTATCAAATTCTGCCATAGTTCTCTTCTTTTTATTACACTATATAACCCATAAATAAAAGACACTATAAAGGTAAGCTGAGATATTCGACATTGGACTTTACAGTGAACAAATTGCTCCTATTTATTATATTCTTTTGTAAGATGTTGAAATGAAAAATATTAATATAAATAATGGTATGCACTTATTAAACTTTT
>JANSVA010000009.1:22917941-22938043 GCA_025504915.1 Erythroxylum reticulatum
AAATTTCATTCTTGAACCAATGACTCCACAAGAAATTTACTTAGACCAAATTCAAGCCTTGAAAGGAAGATTGGGTTCGGGTAGTGAGGAGAAAAAAATAAAGAGGGATAAGAAGCTGAAAAGAAAGGAGATAATGGCTCATCGGAGGGAGAAAACACAAGTGAGCAAAAGAATGAGAGATGTGCAGGAGAGAAAAGTGTAAAGAGGGAAAACAAGAGAGAACTGAAAGAAAAGAAGGTGAGCTTGTATGCGTGTGAAAAGGACTTAAGGAGAGCATATGGAGCAAAAAGAGCGTTAATTGTGATTAGATATAGGGATTGTTTTCTTTCGGATAGTAACCCTATTGATGAATCTTTGCCCAGTGTTTTTAAGTCTCTTTTGCAGGAATATGAGGATGTTTTCCCAGAGGAGATGCCGAAAGGGCTACCTCCTTTGCGAGGAATAGAGCATCAAATTGACTTTGTCCTAAGAGAACAAATTACGAATAGGCCAGCCTATAGGAATAATCCAAAAGAAA
This sequence comes from Erythroxylum reticulatum, assembly GCA_025504915.1. Lineage (NCBI taxonomy): Eukaryota > Viridiplantae > Streptophyta > Magnoliopsida > Malpighiales > Erythroxylaceae > Erythroxylum > Erythroxylum reticulatum. Next base: position 22,918,459 of record JANSVA010000009.1, read on the forward strand.
TGAAGGAGTAGATGAATTGCTTGCAAAGGGGCACGCGCGTGAAAGCATTAGTCCTTGTGTTATTCCGGTTCTACTAGTGCCAAAGAAGGATGGATCTTGGCGCATGTGTGTAGACTGTCGAGCTTTCAATAAGATCACAATAAAGTATCGACATCCTATTCCTCGACTTGATGATATGTTGGATGAGTTGCATAGTGCATGTGTTTTTACAAATATTGATCTAAAAAGTGGTTATCATCAAATTCGCATGAAAGCCGGGGATGAATGAAAACCTACATTTAGGACTAAATACGGTTTATATGAGTGGTTAGTTATGCCATTTGGTTTATCTAATGCACTAAGTACCTTCATGAGATTAATGAACCATGTCTTGCGTGATTACTTGGGTAAATTTGTTGTTGTGTATTTTGATGATATACTTGTGTATTTACTTTGAATGATCATGTGGAGCATATGCGTTTTGTGCTTGATACTTTGAGACGTGAGAAGTTGTTTGCAAACCTTAAGAAGTGTACTTTTTGCATTGATAAACTGATATTCTTGGGGTTTTTTGTAAGGTTGAAGGGGATTGAGGTAGATGAGGAGAAGGTGAAGGCCATTCGAGATTGGCCAACACCAAAGAGGGTTTCGTATGTGACGAGTTTTCATGGCTTAGCTAGTTTTTACTGACTATTTGTGAAAGACTTCTCCACCATTGCTGCTCCTTTGACTGAAGTTATCAAAAAGGAGAAGGGATTTAGTTGGGGAAAAGATCAAGAGCATGCGTTTAACTTGTTGAAACGGAAGTTATGTACTGCACCTGTATTGTGTTTGCCTAATTTTGATAAATCTTTTGAAGTAGAATGTAATGCTTCCAGGATCGGTATAGGTGCTGTCTTAATGCAGGAAAACAGGCTTATTGCATACTTTAGTGAGAAATTGAGTAGAGCGCAACTTAATTATCCAATGTATAACAAAGAACTTTATACAGTGGTGCAAGCTTTGCAAATGTGGCAACATTATTTGCATCCAAAGGAATTTGTCATCAAAACCGATTGTGAGACTCTTAAGTACCTGAAAGGACAAAGTAAATTGAGCAAGTGACATGCAACTTGGGTGGGGTTCTTGGAAACCTTTCCATACGTGTTGCACTACAAGCAAGGTAAGGAGAATGTGGTCGCCGATGCTTTATCGCGCAAGTGTTCCTTAATCTCATCTCTTACTTTAAAACTTTTAGGGTTTGAGCATCTTAAGGAATTGTATGCCAATGATGTGGACTTTGCTAGTGTCTATGCCACTTGTGAACATGGTGCTTTTGAGAAGTACTTTAGGCATGATGGTTATTTATATCGCCATAATTATTTATATCACCCTTGGATGGACATTTCTATGGACTTTGTTGTAAGGTTTCCAAAGTCAAAAAGGGGTGTAGATAGCATTTTTGTTATTGTGGACAGATTTAGTAAGATGGCTCACTTTATTGCTTGCAAAAAAACTGAAGATGCTGTGCATGTTACTGATTTGTTCTTTAAAGATGTGAGATTGCATGGTATTCCTAGGTCAATAATTTTGGATAGGGACATCAAGTTTTTAGGCCATTTTTGGCATATTTAGTGGGAAAAATTGAGAACAAAATTGTTGTTTTCTACTATTTGTCACCCAAAAACTGATGGGCAAATGGAAGTTGTGAATCAAATGTCAGGGAGTTTGTTATGTGTTGTGATAGGAAAAAATTTGAAAACGTGGTCTAATTACTTGTCGTTTAATGAGTTCGCTGATTGCGTGTCGTAACACTAATCAAAATAAAATAACTAGACCTACTACTATAACAGTGGTGAATCTAGATCGATCCCATAGAGAGTGTGTAAAGTTTTATGAAATGAAATTAACCGGTGTTTAGGTTTAAAGGGGGTTTTGTTTTTGAAAGAATAAAATAAAATGAAACTAACTAATAAAACAAATTAAAGAAATCATTGCTCAAAATGATAATAGTGGGAAATTTGGTTGAGACCTAGTTCTTTGGTTCAATCTCAGCCTACACCCTAATTAAGCATATTTCATTGATTTTTTATTCTTTAGCAACTATTAATTGTGGGTTAATAATTAACCTGAGTTTTTCCTTAAGTTTTGTTTATTCAAGATACGATTGTTAATTAAACATAACTACCGAACAACCTAGGATACGATCTCTAGATTTAATTAGGCAGTAGCATTACAAATTAGAAAAACTGATTAATCAAGGCAGTAACCACATACGATACGTTATTTAACCTAGGTCAGGTTATCTTTAATAATTACGAATCATTAGTCGCTACACACGAATTTCAACATGACAATTACAGATTATATCGAAATTCTAACAATGTGTTTGCAATTAAACGATTCAATGAACACATTAAAATCATCTTTTCACAATATCCTTTGGGTTTATGCATAAATAACCAAACAATAACAAACATCCAATTATCCACACAAAAGACCCAAATCAATATGCCTAGGATAACACAATCAATTTCTAATGAGACAAAGAAACAACAAAATTATGAAAGAAATGCTTAACCAAGGTCGTTGACGCCGATTTCACCTCCAATCCGGCGTCAAGAAAGCTAGCTCTCCATCTTTTCCATGAAGCTCTAAGAATCATCTAAGAGTGTCTCCATTATTGTTAAAAACCGATAGCTTCTTTCCACTTTCTATTTGTTTTCTCTAGCCATGCACCTTCTCTAGCCCTCTCAATATGTTTATCATAAAGAAGAATGAATGCTTTCCAAGACTGTGTCCATCTTGGAAACCGAAGAGGGATGATGAAGAAGCTGCTGTCTCCCTTGCTCTTGGTTGTTCCCTTCGTAAAAAAACCCCCTTTTCCGTCACTCACCTCCCGAAGAGGGATGATGAAGAAGCTGCTGTCTCCCTTGCTCTTGGTTGTTCCCTTCCTAAAAAACCCCCTTTTCCGTCACTCACCTTTCTTCTTTATACCTTAAAATGCTAAGTTAAATGAAAGGGACAGGTGGCATTTCAAAACCGAAGAGGGACCCTTGTGTTGCTGTCCACTTTTTTTCTTATTTATAATCAACCAAAGTCCTTCGGTTGCTGTCCACTTTTTGTCTCATTCTCCAAGCTTTGTCACGTTTTATCCATAAGATACAGCTGGGTTTTTAATGTAGCAAAATGGACAATTGGTGTGTGTGTGTGGTGTCTTATTCACGTGAGACACCATGTACTCACATTAAATGTATTCATCTTCCCATTCTTTGCTTCAGCCCTCCACTCACGTGTAGCTGCCCAACTCCTTTGATTTCCACAATTTTTTATGATGTTGTCCATTAAATTCACATCCAAATGCATACTTTTGCTTGCTTTATACCTTAAATGATTAAATAATTGACAGCAGCCCCCACAGCCATGCAAAAACATGCATAGTCGTTAGTGATAACTCATGGCTATTCAGGTTTTCTAACATGCCATGAGCAATTTGATCCTTCATTCTTTTATGCTTTATCCCATTTGTTTATGCTTTATCTTGCCTTATCTTGTTATAGTCTTCTTCTTTGTTGTTCCATGAAGAAAAGTGGATATGAATCTTTGGAAAATGGCTCAATTATAATGCTTTCGACTCACTTTAACTCTTTTGCTTCCAAATTGTACCTATAATCATATATGAATTAAAGTGAGTATCTTAAGCATTTTCATGTCATTAATCGCTAAGTGTAAATGATTAAATATATCAACAATTAAACACATATCATTCGCTTATAATCGTAATGTGCATTATACTACCGGTTATTCTCCATTTGAAATTGTTTATGGCTTTAACCCTTTAACTGTATTGGATATGGTGCCTTTACCTTTGTTTAAGTTAACTAGCCTAAATGGAAAGAGGAAAGCCGAGTTGGTTCAAGAGTTGCACGAGAAGGCTAAGTAACATATGGAGCGCAAGAATGAGGTTTATGCACGCCAAGCCAATATAGGATGCAAGGAGGTGATCTTCGAACCCAGTGATTGGATTTGGCTTCATCTTCGCAAGGAGAAGTTTCCTAACCATAGGCGGTCTAAGCTTGATCCATGAGGAGATGGTCATTTTCAAGTCTTGGAAAGGAGTAACAATAACGCCTATAAAATTGACTTGCCCGGTGAGCACAACGTGTCTGCTACTTTTAATGTTGCTGACTTGTCTCCGTTTGATATGGATGCAGATTCGAGGACAAATCTTCCTGACGAAGGAGGGGCTAATGTGAGTAAGGTTGCACATGATGAATATATTAACAGACACCGAGATCAACGCGACGCTAATCAAGACTTGATACTGCCTCCTAGCCCCGCAAGTCAGACTGGGCTTAAAAGATTAAAGGCTGCATTAAATTCATTCGTGGCTAGCGTGGTTGATGATGGACTCCGGAAGAATCAAGATTGTCGCTTGTAGCTTTAGTTTGTCAGTTTGAGCCAAGCTCTGGGCGCAAACAGCCCTTGATAGGTGCGCACGCTAGGCGCGTACGTCAACGCCTAGCAGGCCAAAGGCCAAGCGTGCTAGGCCAGACGCATCACCTGGCCTCTTTCGTTTTGGGTTGTTTTCCTACTGTTTTTTTAGACAATTTAGTTAATATTATTTTACCTATTTAGGCCCAGGATATTGACCCACTTTTAAGTTCTTTTGGCAACTATAAATAGTTGCCTTGACATTAGTTTTAAGGTTAGACTTTGATCATTTGAGAGTTTTGTGAGGAATTTCTTCAAGTTCTTGGTGTTTTGCGAACCCTAACTCTACTTATTCATTAATCTCAATTGTGGCGTATTGTTTTGGTTCAATTTTCTTAGTTTACTACTTGGTCTAGGTTGCTTGGACAATTGCGATTTTTGAGGTATAAAAAAATGTCGAAAATTTTGCGTGTCTAATTTATTTAAAGGCTGCCGAATCATATCAAGATTAATCTCCTTCCGTGCGCACATCAGAGATGAAGAGGAGAGCAAGAGAGAGATAACGAAGACAAGATGAGACAAGAGTGCTGGTTTCTGTTTTTGTTTCCTGTGGTTTGTATTTTTCTAACTTTCTGTTTTGTCGGCATTGTTCATTTGCGTTCTACCTGTTTTGCATACTTTTGATGGCGTTGAATTTGTTACATGCATTACCATGTGTCCAATTATCAGTTTTTGGACTGATGGTTTAGTCTTGTTTCTGGTTTGAATACTCATCTCTGCCACTCGCTGTCTAGTCTCTTTCCTATCTCCTTGTTCTGATATTGGCATATTCTATTTTATTTTTCTGAAATACAATTTATAAAAGTATATTTTTAATTATACAGGATTAAAAAAATATTTTATAATTTTTAAGAATTAGGTATTGATTCGTACGAACCGGTACCAGCTTCGCAACTTTGTACGAGCATATAGTAAAGGAAGAAATTAACTCAGTGGCGCGACCTGTCGAGCTGTTCTTCTTCTTCCTTGTAATAGTAGTAGTCTGAGTCGCATCCTGGTTGAGGAAGAAGATAGAAAAGATATTAAAAGAAAAACGAAAGGCAGGCGTATGATCGATGATGATGAGTGAACCATCAACCGAAACTCCTTGCGTCACCGTCGTTGTCAATGCCAGTTCCACAGGTGAACAAAATCTCAATCCATAACTTCTCGCTTTTCTTTCTTTTTCCATTCGTAATTGTTCATCCCATTGTCTATGAATGGAATTTTAGGGTTCTACTTTATCTAATAATCTTGATAATTACACTTCGCTTTTCGGTAATTTTCTGTCTGCGGAACTATATCCAACAAAACATGAATTTCTCCTATAATTTTGGATCCTTATAAATCCCTTCTTTCCCGTGTGATGCTTACCTACGATGATTCTGTTTTCCTTTGAGCTTAACCTTCTTTTCTTTTTTTTCACTTTATGTATACATGTCTGTGTCTGTTTGTGTGTACAGTTATGTGTTGGATGTATGTTTCGTTTATGTTTCCTTCAAGATGATGTAGATTTAACGCTTGCTTCACTGAACACACTACTTATTGGATTATCAAACTCCTTATTTAAGGATAGCTGTTCGTTTGAAAAATTTTCAATCAAATACGCATACCCATTTCCCTAATTTTGTTTGTTTATGCCTTTTTTTTAAAAAGTTGATTACCTAGTTTCCCAACTCCAGTAATTGTTTCCATAGTCTCTGAAACAGAAAGTGAGGTAAAAAGGACATCTAAGGAGCAGAGAGATGCTCTGCCCGGCGAGCCTGTTTGTGCTGTCTGTGGCCGCTATGGTGAATACATATGCAACCAGACTGATGATGACATTTGCAGCATGGAGTGCAAACAAACCCTACTGGGAAGGCTTCCCAGTACCCACACTTGTGCTCCCATTGTTCACTTGCCTCCTATAACTTTACCTGCTACTGATGAGTGCTTCTATGTCAGAGATTCTGTTAATGCTTCTGAATCTCAATCCTTGACAGATGATCAAACTGAATTGCTTAGAACAAAACTTCAAATCCGTGTTAGCAGCAAGTTGATTCCTCCTCCAATTTTGTCATTCTCTTCTTGCAGTCTTCCTCAGAAGCTCCTTCAGAATATAGAATCTGCAGGATATGATATGCCTACACCCATCCAAATGCAAGCCATCCCAACTGCTTTGAGAGGCAACAGCTTGCTTGCTTCTGCTGACACTGGCTCAGGGAAAACTGCTTCCTTTCTTGTTCCTATTGTTTCCCGTTGTGCAAGTTATCGCCTTAAACACTTCCATAACAATAAAAATCCGCTAGCAATTGTTCTAACTCCAACTAGAGAGCTCTGTATACAGGTTGAGGATCAAGCAAAGTTGCTTGGAAAGGGTTTGCCTTTTAAGACTGCGCTTGTGGTCGGTGGTGATGCCTTGGCGGGTCAGCTACACCGCATCCACCAAGGAGTGGAACTGATTGTAGGAACTCCAGGCCGACTAATTGATCTTCTAATGAAGCATGATATAAATCTAGATGATATAATGATGTTTGTTCTAGATGAAGTTGATTGCATGCTCCAAAGGGGTTTTAGAGACCAGGTTATGCAAATATTTAGGGCTCTTTCGCAACCCCAGGTGTTAATGTATTCTGCTACAATCTCCACTGACATAAAGAAGATGGCGACTTCTTTGGTGAAAGACATTATTTTTGTCACAATTGGGCAGCCTAACCAGCCTAGTAAGGCTGTAAAACAGCTGGCTATTTGGGTTGAGTCAAAGCAGAAGAAGCAGAAGCTGTTTGACATATTGATGAGTAATCAACACTTTAATCCACCTGCCATTATATATGTGGGTTCGAAACTTGGAGCAGATCTCCTATCTAATGCAATAACTGTGACCACTGGGTTGAAGGCTCTTTCAATCCATGGGGATAAGTCCATGAAAGAAAGAAGAGAGATCATAACGTCACTTTTGGTGGGAGAGGCTCCTGTGATTGTATCCACTGGGGTTTTGGGTCGGGGAGTTGATCTATTAGGGGTGAGACAGGTAATAATTTTTGACATGCCCAATAACATAAAGGAGTATGTCCATCAGATTGGGAGGGCATCTCGAATGGGAGAAGAGGGTACAGCTATTATTCTTGTGAATGAGGAGAACAAAAATTTGTTTCCGCAGTTAATTGAATGTTTGAGATCTTCTGGAGCAATATTACCCCCGGAGCTTGTTAATTCAAGGTATGCTGTTTGCACTGTTTCTGTTGGTAGAGGTTATCGAAAGCGGAAGCATAACTTCTGAAACTTTAGTAGTATTCTTTTATCGCTATTTTCCACTCATGTGTAGTTGGAAAAGAAAATTACTTTGCCATTGTATTGTTGAATTCCTTGGCTGCTCTGAACACATGGCATGAGGAATTTTGCTTCTTGAGGGAACTTCATGATTACTTGATGCAGTTGGAGATGGCTGCCCTTGAGTGGCAACAATGGTGTTTGCAGATGTATAAAATGGTCTGAAGCTTTGGAGATGCAACATCTTGTGGATCCTTGGAGAAAGAATCTTTCTTCCATTGATGATTTTGATAGTGTTTAATTTGCACAAATCTTAGAGGATGGTCAGAATTTTGGGGAGAGAATACCAACATTAATGCAATCCAACATTTTCAAGCATAATTGTGGCCCTTGTTCTGCTGTAGCAATTTTGGTGGTCAGTCCCTAACCGACTCAAGATATCTTGATTCCCAAGCAATTTTCAAGTGAGTGAAAAGTTTTTGGGACCAAGACCAAGAGTGGGCATATGCTGGGAAACTCTTTTGCTTCAATGGGAAAGTATTTAGTATGCAGTAGAAACATGCAGGTTAGTGATGCATTTATATCAAGCGTTGGTGATGAATGTGGGCAACGCCGCAATAGTGGGTTACAACTTGTGCAAGCAATTTTTGGGTTGTTTGGATAGATACGAACGCATATGATGAATAATTGAAGGTCCATATTTGTATGCTAGTATATGATTAATAGTCTTACCTCTCCATACATGTGCATGAAATTTATGCCTTATAATGTTATGTGCTGCTGTTGTGGATAGAGTTTGACTTTAATAATGGATGCCATTTATTTATTTATATTCATATCTTCTTTGATAAACGAAAGGTTCAGTCAAATTTCTACAATTATGAGGAGTCCATGAATTGTGCAGATCGTAAGTAGTACTTTTAGTGGATTGTCTATGCAATTTATAGTGTAGTTTAAGAATGAACTAATGCTGTTTAATTCTGTTGTATAAGTTCAAAATGAACAAGAATATATATATGTAAAAATCCGCAATAGCCAAGAAGAGGAAATTTGAGGCAAAGCAGAATTTGTTGATGGAAATTTTACCAGGTTAATTTTTTATTTATTATCTTTATAATAAGATGATTGTTCTTAAATGACGTTGTGAAATTAAAAACATAGTTAATTATATATTTTTAACTATAATTAAAAATCGACTTTCTACAAAGCTTCAAATGTCCCCACTTCATCAGATCTGGCACTATCCAAAAACTCTTTTCGTTAAAATAGTTCGTTACGCACGTCACTAATTTCAGACTTATTCACTACCACTACCGCCTGCTTGGCAGCCTCCGGCATATTGTGCTGGCTCTTGTGAGCCCTCATGTACATTTGAAGATTCGCATCTTGCTTAAACCTTTTCTCACGAAGCTCGCAGATGTGAACGACACCAGGTGCGAATGAAATTAGCGCATTCTCCAAGTCTTGGGTCTCTTCTTACTTTCATTGATGATATTGCGGGATCCCTAAGGCATCTTCCACCCATTATATCAAAATAGAGTTACAGTTTCGTCCATTTTGAATATGTTACATAATAGAGTTACAGTTTAGTCCATTTTGAATATGTTACATACTTTTCGTTCCAACCCACAATTCTAACTTTCACACCAAAAAAAATAAATTATTAACATATTCTTTTTTACTTTTTATATTTTATTATTAAAATCATTTTATAAAATTAATCCAACTTAATTTTTTCATCTACATTCTTATTTACAATATTATTGTTATTATGTTTGAAGATTTGCATCTTGCTTAAACCTTTTCTCACAAAGCTCAAAGAAGTGAACGACCCGAGGTGGGAATGAAACTAGCGCTTTCTCTCATAGTCATCTACTTCAAGAGTAAATTCTTTTGGTCTCATTTTTTAGGGCAAGTCTTTGAGTCTTTTTTTTTTTTTCCAATGAAAGGTAAATATGTTGAATAAAAAAATGTACATGGTCCTTGGGGTATACCCCGACTAAAGTTTGTAATCATAACATTAATATCATCTATACATCCAAAATATCAAAAGGTAATTAGTTTTGTGGGATATAACTTATACAATATCTTATACATTACAGTTTTTATCTTAGAAACTAAATCACAACGTGTAACAAAAGCAAAATCTAACTAAATAGCATTTCTAGTCTTCCATACAATATATATGGTACACATGAATGCCAGTCGTACGGCTTTACCTCTAAGACTCGCTCCAGTGTAATCTTTCCGAATTCACTTGATGACACTAGATAACATAGACATGGCTCATGTTAATCTTAGTCATCCCCGGATAGCATTCCAAACTTCACTTGTAAAAGGATACTTAAAGAACAAATGGTCAACATTTTTTAGTTCAGCATTACAAAATCTGCAGGTTTGGTATATCTCCAAGAATAGCAAGTTATCCTTTGTTGGCAGTCTATTTCGAAGACTAAGCCATGCAATGAAGGAGTATTTTGGCTGCATGTATTGTTTTCAGATAAATGACATCCATAGTTGTCTAGTGTACTTGACTCGCAGTAGCTCATAGACCCTTTGTGAAGATAGGGTTTCATTGGTACATAATTTTTGCATCCCACATACTACCTCCCTACGGCCACCTAACTTATCCATCAAAGTATTTCAAATCAGTACCAATTTCTTCAGTAAGGGTGAGTCTCGGGTGTGAGGTTCCCAATCTCATATTGATAAGCCCCTAAAGTATATTTCATAAATCCATCTCACCCACAAAGAATCAACTTCAACATGGATATTCCACAACACTTTAGACAAAAGCATTGAATTCCATAATTTACAGTTTTACAATCCCAATCCACCCTCCTCTTTTGGTACATAAATATTGTCCCATGCCACCCTAAAATATTTACCACCCCATAAAAACAACCTACATATGGAGGTTATCCTCTCAAGGATAGTTGTTGGAATGGGAAACACCTGGAGCCAAAATAATAGTACTTCTTGAATGATAGAATTAATCAATTCAATTCTACCCGCATATGAGAGAGTCTTACTATTCCATGCATTGATATAAGCCTCTACGGATTCAATTAGTACAAAAAATTGGGCCACCGAGACCTTAATAGGTGCCAAAAGGACCCCCAAATATCGAACAGGAAACTCACCCATAGGATATTCTACCATCTACAAAATATCCTCCCTATCCGGTCCATAAACCGCAGCTAAGTAAATATTATATTTTGAAGCATTCATTCTCAGCCCTGTCGCCTCTTTCAGTTCATTCAGCACATCCACTAGTATATGGATAGAAGTAAAATCACCTCTAGAGAATAACATGAGATCATCCTCAAATGTAAAATGAGTGATGCTAAGTTGTTGACATTTCGGGTGGAAGCGAAAAAGGGAGTTAGCGCTTCTCACTTTTAGCAATCTTGAAAGGTTCTCCAAATAAAGCAGGAAAAGTATAGGTGCCATGAGATCACCCTGTCTCAATCCCCACCGACCCTTGAACATACCATGTAGTGTGCCATTGACCGAGATCGAGAAGGATGTAGTTGTTACACATTCCATAATCCATCGTACAAACTTATTAAGGAAGCCTAACCCTTTCATCATATCTTCAAGAAAGTCCCATGATAACATGTCATAAGCTTTTGTGATGTCAATTTTTATCAAGCTTTTGTGATGTCAATTTTTATCATACACTGTGGGGGAAATACGTTTTCTAGTGTAACCCTGAACAAGTTCCTGTGCTAGAAAAATATTATCTAGCATACTTCTAATTGGCACAAGTGCAGCTTAAGTTGGGTCTAAAATTTTTCCGATAACCAAAGCCATACGCTTTGTCAATATTTTGGTGATCACCTTATACATAACATTCATATAAGCTATCGGTTTGAAATTTGTTATTCTTAGTACTGCCTTCATCATTGGGATGAGTGTGATGATGGTATGATTTAACTGTTTAAGCATCTGACCAGTAGTGAAAAATTCCTTCACGACTAAAGTCACATCTAATCCAACCCTATCCTAATGTTTCTTGAAGAAGGCAGACGTATATCTATCCGACCCGAGAGCTTTGTCATTGTCTATATCAAATATAGCCCGCTTGATCTCCTCATCTATAATCGGGGCAATAAGTGTTTCATGTGTCTCCACATCCAAAACCAAAGCATTTCTTACCACATTTAAGTTTAATCTGTTCAGAAGGGTTGAAGTGCTAAGCATAATAACTTACAACACAATATGCCGCTTCTTCCAATCATGTAGTCACAAATCCATCGTCCTTGATGAGATGAGAAATAACATTCTGCCATCCTATCTTCCGAGCTACTACATGGAAATACCTCGAACTTCTATCAACCTCTATAAGATGCTTACATTTAGCCTTTTTGCTGAAAGAATTGTCTCTTTGCATCTAGCAAAAATCTAGCTTGCTTTTTCTTGATGTTAGCCTCATGTTTCCATGCTACATCATCAGGCCTATTGAGAGAGGCCTTATATGTGAGTTGAAAATTCTCTTGTGCCTTCTTAACCTTGCTAGATATGTGACCATATGCTTTAGAATTTAAAGCTTTCAAAGGGTACTTTAATGCCTTCATCATCATATAAAGAACGTATTGAGCTATCCCAACTACTACCATCTCCTAGCTATTGGATACTATGTCCTGAAATTGAGGTGGTTAAGCCACATATTAAAGAACTTAAAGGTTTTGTTACCTCGAGAGTCCAATTGATTGAATGCTACCATTACAGGAAAGTGGTCAGAATCTGCTAGCATATCTAAGAAATGAGCTGAATAAGCATAACCCAAAGATCCCCATGCTTGATTGAGGAGGACCCGATCCAATTTAGCCTATAGATGATTTTTTTGCCAAGTAAAAAACTCTTCCCTAAATGGAGCATCTTTTAGGCCAAGAGTCATTCGTAAGTCTAGCAAATCTTTAAGAAGATATGCTGAAGGGGGTTCACATTCAAGCCTTTCCCTAACTGCATACACACAGTTAAAGTCACCCATTATAATCCAAGGCATCATGGAATCTAGACCCAACCCTATTAAGTTTTGCCATAGTTTTCTTCTTTTGTTACACTATATAACCCATAAGCAAAAGACACTATAAAGGTAAGCTGAGATATTTGACATTGGACTTTACAGTGAATAAATTGCTCTTCCAATTCCAAAACTTGACAATGATAAAATATAGAATTCCATACAATACATATTCTTCCTCCTGAGATAGATCCAAAGTTGTGACAAGAGTCCCATCCTTTGAACCTATTTTTCATCATCATACTAAGACCATCAGTAGATAATTTAGTTTTAAGGAGATACGTAAGCTTACAATTATTTTGTCTAATAAGATTGACAACACTATGTTGTCTCGAGGCCTTATTTAGACTCGAACATTCCAACATAGCATCCTCATTTGCCATTTTGGTAGGGCCTCTTCCCTCTTGTCCTTTTAATTGCTTCAGTAGTACTCTTGCCCACATCTTTGCCATTGATACATACCTGAACTTGCAAATTACCCCTTTCAGTCACTGGTCTATTGGATTGTGTCATCACAGCCTTTCCTTTGTTAACAGTTTTATAGGTTTGCACCTTCTGCCATTCTCCATCGCTAACTCCGAGCTTGAGGTACCTTTTGTCCCCTTACTCCAGTAAATGCCTCCCTATTCACAGTAACTTCAGTACTCCCTTCATTTTGTTATTGCTATCCCCTCTCCTTATTAGGATTTGCCTCTTCAATTGATCCCGCATGGATTCTTGTTTGTTCATGCACTTCTACTGCCCCCTGATTGGGTGATTCATAGAACCTCCATTCGTAGTAATTTCACCTTTGTCTATGGTGTTAGCATTTTGTATATCTTTCATACCCCCCACATTTATAGGATCCTTCATCTGTTTCTTTTTAGTCCTTTATATGGATTTGCATTCAAAAGGATTGTGACCAAATTGTTTGCAGTAGCAGCAGTAGCTAGGGAAAGTTTCATAAATAACCATTTGTGTGTATTGGGCATCCCCAGGCATCTTCACATCAAAACTTGTCACCGACTTCTTGATACATCAACTTCTACTAATATTCTGACATAACCAATATGTGATTTTTTACTAGTGATCTTGTCTGTGCATAGTATTCTTTCAATTCGAGATCCTGGTTTCGACAGCCCTCTCTTATTCCACAACTCTAAAGGAACATCAGGGAATTCCAACCCAAGAGGAACTTCTATAAAGTCTTGATAATCAAAGGCAAAGCCTTTGGAGAGTTGTTTAAGTAGCAAAGTCTTTCCATAAAGCACATATGGTCCCCCTGCTAGCACATTAGTACGATCTTCTTCTATATCAAATTGGAAGATTATCCATCCTTGATCATGCGCTAGGATTTTACATTGAACATCGTATTTAGCAATTAATCCTTTAAGTGCCTTCATTCCTAGAAATCTCCCCGTGAAGCACCCTACAAGACAATAGCCCCATTCTTGTTCAATTCGTATTACATCTTCTTACTCCACGATGACTTCATCTTCTTCCTATAGAATGATAGCCTTTTTTTTTATGCAATGTAAATAGTATATTGCACAAAATGTTATGTACATAGATCTTTGGGGCGTACCCTGATCCTCTGAATAATCCCAAAACCTACATCAATTACAGCCACTTCCCCCAACACATCCAAAGCAATATTAACCATATTCCCTAATACAACTGAAAATAGTCTATAAGTAAGAAATATGAAATTTGCCACTACCTCCGATGCATCAACCTAAATGTACAACATATCCCCCAATACAGCCATTATAACCCTCATAAGTTCCCCAATACAACCGAAGAGAGGTTACGGTCAAAAGTACATGAAGTTTACATCCAGCTAGTGTTGAGAACCAACAATACATTATCCACTACCTCCAAAGCAACAGCCACAACATACATCATATCCTCCAATACAGCCGGAAGGGGGTTGTAAGCCAAATTGCTTTAAGGCCCCTTACACAGCCGAAGTGTCACAAGTATAAGCCAAAGCTGACCTCAATTGCAACCATTTACCCAATACATCCCAAGAGAAACTATAAGTAGAAATACTCCAAGTACCCCAATACAACCGAAAAGAGGCTAGAAACACAAAAATACATTCAGTTTGTTACTACCTACAATGCAGTAACCAAAATAACCCAAAATAAGCCAAATGTCTCAATATACCCGAAAGGAGGCTATAGTCACTAAGCCTCAACCAAAACACATCACATATTCCCCAAAATAACCAAAAAGAGGCTATGAGCAGAATACATTACATATGTTCATAGGTCATTGGGGCATGCCCTAATTCACCTAAAAACTTATGTCAATTACAACCCTTTCTCTAATACATCCATATAAGATCCTGCCCCAAAATAAACCAAGTGTCTCAATACACCCAAAAGAAGGATATAGTCACTAAGCCTCAACCAAGACACATCTTATATTCCCCAATACATCCTCAAAGAGGCTATAAACAGAATACATCAAAATCCCTCATACATTCGAATTTTCGAAAAACAATGAGATCCATGGGATACAATCTATATAAAATTCTATACATTACTGTTTTTTATTGTGATATCTACATCTAAGCTCATAACAGAAGCAGACTCTAGTTAGATGATGTTCCTTGTCTTCCATATCATGTATATGGGGCATATGAGGCCAAGTCTAGCAGCTTTGCTTCTTATACGAGCTCCATTGTAGTCTTTTCGGATCTATTTAATGGCACTAGGTAATGAGGACATTGTGCGGGTCAATCCTATCTATGCTCTGATATCACTTCAGATTTCACCTGTAAAAGCAAACTTGAAGAACAAGTGATCAGCAGTTTCTGGTTCTACATTACACAAGGCACATGTTCTTTTTGTCTCCAAGAATTGTAAGTTATCTTTTGTTGGTAGTCTATTATGGAACCTAAGCCAAGCAATGAATGAAAATTTAGGGGGCATATATTGCTTCCAAATAAAAGTCATACAGGGTCTCCTTGTATGCTTTACTCGAATTAGTTCATAAATTTTCTATGATGAGGGAACTCCATTCACACATAACTTTTGCATGCCTTGGATAACTTCACTTCGGCCTCCCAAGTTTTTCACCATTTTATCCTAAATCTATGCCAGCTTTTTCAATAGAGATGAATCACAGTTGTGGGGAATCCAATCCCACATTGGTGTAACCCTCAAATATTCTTCATGTATCCACCTTACCCATAGTGAATCTTCCTTTACATGTATGTTCCATAGAACTTTGGCTAGCAGTTCATTGTTCCATTTCTTGTAGCTTTTCAGTCCCAGCCTTTCTTCTCCTTTTGGAGTACATATAGTATCCCATGCCACTCTGAAGTGCCTTCCACCCCATAAGAACAGTTTGCAAATGGAGGTTAGCCTATCCAAGATTGAAATGGGGATAGGGAATGCTTGTAACCAAAAAGAGAGCATTCGTTGGGTAACAGAATTGATGAGCTCAATTCTACCCACAAATGAAAGTGGTTGACCCTTCTAAGAGTTGAGATAGGTCTCAACCGAATCAATTAGTGCTGAAAAATGGGCCACCAAAACCTTCATTGGAGCCAATGGAACTCCCAAATAATGAACAGGAAAATCTCCTAGAGGATAGTCCACCATCTGCCTTAAGTGTTCCATCTCATAACCATCCACTCTTGCTATATAAATAGTAGACTTTTGCACATCCACTTTTAGTCCAGCAACCTTTTCCAATTCATGCAACACTCCTACTAATATGCCTATAGAGGAATGATCCCTTCTAGAGAAAAGCATAAGGTCATCCAAAAAAGCAAAGTGGGTTATACCCAGCTGTTTACACTTCGGATGGAAGTGAAATTGAGGAGTATTTGTTCTATTCCATAGTAGCCTTGAGATATATTCCAATCCTAGTAAGAATAAGGTAGGTGACATTGGGTCACCTTGTCTTAGTACCCTTTGGCCTTTGAACATTCCATGAATTGAGCCATTTATTGAAATTGAATAAGAGGCAGTCTGTACACATTCCATGAACCAACCTGTGAATTTTGAAGGAAATTGCAAATTCATCATCATGTTCTCAAGGCTCCTATTCGATCGTATCATAAGCTTTGGTAATATCTACTTTGATCATTCATCTTAGTGAGATTCTTTTCCTTGTATACCCCCTTACCAATTCTTGAGCAAGAAACACATTATCCATTATGTTCCTTCCAGATATAAAGGCTGCTTGTGCTATATCAACTATTTTTCGAATCACCTTAGTCATTTGCTCATTCAGAACTTTAGTAATCACCTTTTATACCACATTTAAGCAGGCAATAGGTTTGAAGTCTGTTACCTTAGGAGCAATCTTTTTCTTCGAAAGAAGAGTGAAAATGCAGTGTTTGAGCTGTTTTAAGAGGTGTCTAGTTGCAAAAAATTCTTGCACTGAAGGAATAACAGCTATCCCTAAGAGGTGTCTAGTTGCAAAAAATTCTTGCACTGAAGGAATAACAGCTATCCCTACTCTATCCCACTGCTATTTGAAGAATGCAAAACTATAGCCATCTGGTCCAGGAGATTTTTCATCTCCTATGTCGAACATGGCCTTCTTTATCTCCTCCTCACTAATGGGGGAAATCAAAACTTCCCTTGATTGTTCATCTAGGATTTGCCCACTTCTAACAACATCAACTTCAAGTCTGTTCGTAGGTGAAGAAGTTCCTAGTAGACACTGGTAAAAGTTCAAGCAACAATTTACTACTTCTCCCATTGATGTAGTTGCATTGCCATCTTCCCTAATGAGATAGGATATTGTATTCTACTTTACCTTTTTTCTCACCACTGCGTGGAAGTATTTACTATTCTTGTCTGCCTCTATAAGAAGTGTGCATTTTGACTTATGTTGATAAAAGAGTCTTTCTGCTTCCATTAAAAACTCAACATACTTCCTTTTTGCCTTCACCTTTTGACTCAATTCAGCATCCTCTGGTCTGTTTAGGGATGCCTTAGAGGCTATTTGGAAAACCTCCTGTGCTCTCTTAGCCTTGGTAGAAATGTTCCTATAAGCCTCAGAATTCAATGAATTCAAATCATACTTTAACTCTTTTAATTTCCTACACAAGGCAAATTGTGCTGATCCGTCCACTACTCTCTCCCATCTAGTGTCTATAACCTCCTGTATTTGAGGATGCTTTAGCCACATATTAAAAAACTTAAAGGTCTCTTACCTATCATTTCTATTAGGTTAATATCCACTAGCATAGGGCACTAATATGATTTGACTGTCATTTTCAGGAAATGTACTAGACAATTGACTCCTAGATTATACCATGCTTGGTTGAGTAAAAAACCCTATCCAATTTAGCCTATAACTGGTTTTTATTCTAAGAATAATATTCACCCCTTCTAGGAGCATCCTCTAGCCCCACCGTCATTCTGAAGTCTAGTAGGTCCTTAAGCAAGTAGGCAGAGGGTGTCTGGCAACCTAGCCTCTCCCTTGCATCATAAACATAATTGAAATCTCCCATGATAATCCAAGGTCTCCTTATATCCTCATTCACTACCTAAAGTTAATGCCAAATCTACCTTCTTCTCATAACACTATACAGTACATATACAAAAGATATTGTAAAAGTTAACTGCAAAATTCTGCATTGTATTTCAGTATGTATAAATGGTCTCTTGACTCCAAAACTTAGCACTTACTGAAATTAGTATTCCAAATTACACACATTCTGCCACCAGCAATGAATTCAAAGTTATGATAACATTCCTAATCTCCAAATCTATTTCCCATCATCTTATTCAAACTATCAATAGTTAACTTAGTTTCTAGTCAACAAGCAATACAACAATGGTGTTGTCTAAATAAGTTGACAACACTGACCTCCTACAACCTTTTGGATTTCAGTGTTGTTCCTCACTACCACTCTATAGCTACCTTCTAGCCTTTGAAGAGTCCTCTTTACATTTACTACTTTAGCTTGCATTACTACCTTCCTTTTGTTGATGCTTTTGTGGTTTTGAACTTGTTGCCATTCACCTTGATTCATTGTTGTGTTGTCCATTCGAGGATGGAAGCCTGGCTATCTCCTTTCTGTCAATTCCACCCTACTCTCCAGTCCTTCATCACCTACTTCATTTTATGGTTCCTGCTCACCTTCCATTTTGGGATTTTCATCCTAATCAACTTCTACATAAATATCAGACTGTGCTAGCTTCCCCCCTTTTCCAGGTTGGGCATATTCAGGTCACTTGCTGGCTCAACTAGTTCAGTATCTTCTACCTTAGTGGTCTCCTTCATCTGCTTCTTCTTACGTTTCCCTTTACACTCAAAGAGGTTATGACCAAATTTCCTACAATGATAACAGTAACTAGGGATGGTCTCAAATATCACCATTTGAGTATATTTATTACCCTTAGGCATTTTTATCTCAAAGTTGGTCAAAGGGCTCTTGGACACATCCACTTCTACTAGTAGTCTTGCATACCCGATTTAAGACTTCATACTAATGACCTTATCATTACATAATGGCCTTCTTATTCTAGATCCCAATTTTGATAATCCCCTGTCATTCCATAGCTCCAAAGGCACACATGGTAGTTGCACCCATATTGGTACTTTCATAAAGTCTTTATAGTCGAAAGCAAATCCTGGAGTGAGCTTTTTAAGCAACAGAGTTCTTCCAAACAGAATATAAGGACCTTTAGCTAAGACATTGTTACAGTCCTCCTCAATGTAGAATTGAAAAATCAACCACCCCTGATTGTGTGGTAGTATTCTGCAACGCACATTCCATTTTGTAGTCAACCCTTCAACAACCTTCATGCCTGGGAATCTTCTTGTGAAACAACCCACCAAACAATATGTAACACCCCATTACCCTAGGGTACGCACCGGGACGCCCGTAGGTCATTCCGATACATATCCTAAGATAAGGGA
>JANSVA010000009.1:22938143-22953854 GCA_025504915.1 Erythroxylum reticulatum
ATTTGTTTAAGAATTGTTGTAATTTGAGACTTTGAGATGATGTTGTAATGTGGCTTAGAATGCCATCAAAGATTTGTTAAAATTGTATTCTTTTAAGGTTAACGAAATATGAATTATGTATGGATGATATTGAGATGATTATTATCTTGAAACATATGGTTTGAGCATAAATTGTGGATATATATATATATATATATACAGACACGTACGCCTAAGTGAGATTCATGGGAAGGCAAGATAGGAATTATGATTGATCAAATGTAGTTGGATGTGATGAAAGAGATTAGTTAAGTTTTAAGAGTTTAATGAAGTCAATTTGGTAACTGAATGGTTAAGCTTAGGACATTCCATGTTTGTGAAATGAAAAATTACAAGCCTTCCATAGGGTAAAATTTGTGTTATGACCTAAAGGGAAAATTTGGATTGATCTAGGCTGAATTAGACCAAGTTATCTTTCTTTTAGCTTTCCAACAGTACATAGTGTGGAATTTTTGGACCTCTAGATCGAGAGTTATGGTCCTTATAAAGGGAAATGCTTAGGAGGATAAAGATGTATCATCTGTAAAAACGCATCATTTGTGATGACATCATTACATCTGTAAGGATGCATCGTTTGTAAAGATGTATCGTCTGTAAAGACGTATTGTCTGTGATGACGTCGTTACGTCTGTAGGGATGCATCGTCTATAAAGATGAATTGTCTGTAAAGATGTATCATCTATAAAGACGTATCATCTGTGAAGACATCACATCGTCTGTGATGACATCATATCGTCTATAGAGTTATATCATTTGTAAAGACACTTCATCTTAAGTTGACCACGTATTGTCTTAAGACCTTGCTTGGTGTTAAGTTTACCCTGCATCATCTTAAAACTTTGCTTCGTCTTAAGTTGACCCCGCGTCATCTTAAGACTTTGCTTTGTCTTAAGTGGACCCAACATCGTCTTAAGACTTTACTTCGTCTTAATTTAACCCCGCATCGTCTTAAGACCTTACTTTGTCTTAAGTTCACCCTACTTCATCTTAAGACTTTTGCTTCATCTGCTCTTTGGCTTCATCTGCCCTTTTTGACTTTGTCTTTTTTGTTTCATCTTCTTTGCTTTGTCTGCCTTGTTTTGTTTGCTTTTTGATTCGTTTGTTTTGTTTCATCTACTTTGCTTCATCTACCTTGTTTTGTCTATTTTTTTGCTTCGTCTGCTTTGTTTTGTCTGCCTTGTTTCGTTTACTTTTTTATTCGTCTGCTTTGTTTCATCTGCTTTGTTTTGTCTACCTTATTTTGTCTATTTTTTGGCTTCGTCTGCTTTGTTTCGTCTACCTTGTTTCATCTACTTTTTGATTCGTCTGCTTTGCTTCGTCTGCCTTGTTTCGTCTTCTTTTTAATTTGTATGCTTTGCTTCGTCTGGTTTGTTTCGTCTACTTTGCTTCGTCTGCTTCGCTTCATTTGTCTTTCAATTCGTTTGCTTTTTAATTGGTTTCGTCTAATTCTCTCATCTGGTCCATTTTTGACGATTCAGACGATTGAATTTATATTCAATATCTTCATGAAAGTTTTAGATCATGAAGCCCTCTCTCTGATAATATAAAGAACACTTTGATTCGACATCTGTAGAGAGAGTTAGGCGAATTGGCCCGAGATAAATTCAATATGTTGAAGGATAAAACCTTTGTTTGATTCTTTTAGTCATAACTTTTGTTATCCGACCTCCAAATGAGATGAATCCTATGTCTAGATAAACTAGAAACATAGAGCTATCAAATGATCTAGAGGAATAGAATCTTTCCCCAGCCCCTAAGATGCTCAATATCTGGATGGAAGTTAAGCATAGAATGTTTGCTTCAGTATAAGAAAGATTTGGAAGATAGGGCCCAACACTACAGGATTAGAAATGAAGATTAACTGGGGATGACCAATAAGGATTAAATGGGAATAACCTTACATGGTAACAAGCACAAGCACACATCTTATGATAAGGAATGTTGGGCTCCGAAATCGGGGTCCAACATAGTTATGGTATCAAAACAAGAAGAGGATTCGATGATGGTTAAGGAAACCTCATTGGAATAAGTTAAGTGATTATGATTTCGCAAGAGTTGGGTTTCGAAAATGGTGCCCAACATTTGTGGTATCTGAGCAAGAGTTGGGTTTCGAAAATGGGACCCAACAGAGATGATGATGAAATCCAGTCGAACAGTTAAGATTTGAATAAAATCCATCAATTTTATCTAACGCAGATAAGGTTGATGACAAGTTCCTAAGTGATTAAGGATGCAATCCATCCAACAATTGAGATGATGATGAAATTCAATCAGATGGTTGAGTTAATGATAGTATTCATCTTCAAGTTTATAAATATAAAGCATAGAGTGTCTAAGAAAATCACCATTTCAAACCAAGTATTTCACTTTTATTCATCCTAAATATTACATCTCACTAGCACATCAACTCTTGAAGAAAAATGGCTTCTTGATCCACTAGATACAGTACTAGTGAGATATGCTCGTATGTTGGATTTATATGGAGATTTCGTAAGATCCGGTTATTGGGAGGCATCAAATTTTTGACCCCTTTTGGGTACGAATTGAGGAGGCATATAACAACGAGGTGATCGATGGGTGGGATTAACATAACAAGAGATCTTTGTAAGAGCAATGGTGAAAAATAGCATATTCTATTAAAAAATTACGAGCATGTATAAGAAAAGTGGAGAATATGTATCCCAGCGGTGCATCCAATCAAGATATTGTGAGTTTCCTAAATTTTTAGTTCTTGCAATTTTATATACATTTAGTGGCTAGATAATTAACAAATATATATACATTGTTTGTAGTTGGATTGTACGAAGGGGTTATTAACGCAAGATGTTAACTGCAAAACAAGTTTCAAATATGATCATATATGGAACATTGTCAAAGATTTAAAAATTTTAATGAAAATGTCATCTCACCAAGACAAATTTACTGGACGTAAACTTCCAATAATGTGTCATCAGAATCTGATAATCCAACACTTGAATTGTAAGTACTGGTGTGTCCTGTGCTTTCTAATTTCAGTATAAATTTGAATGATGACGAAGTCGGTGGCTCTTCGTCTAAAAGGCCTATTGGGTGAAGAAGGTCAAAATGAAGAGAAAAATGGAGGAAAAATCTTCTTTCGAGATAACTAATCTTATAGATGAAAACCGAGAGCTTATTGAGTTACTGAAACAACAAAGCGAAAATAGACAAGTAGTGCTTGAAATGAATAAGCAAAAGATGGAGATTCAGAGACAGAAGTTGGCTTTGAAGCAATGGAAAGAAGAAATTAAAATTATGTCTCAGGAATTAATCAAATTAGAGATCCTAGTCGTCGTGCTTATATTGCAACTGAACAAGCACAAATTCTCAAACAAAGATCCCATCAAACTCATCAACCACAGCCACAACCAAATTCCTTAAATAATATTTTTGGCAAATATTTTAATAAAAGTGATAGAGATGGAACTGATCTACCTGGTTATTAAATTTTTCAACTCCGTATTAGTAGTTAATTATATTTTTCTTATCTTTTTTTAATTTAGTTCTACTGCTTGACTATTAATATCTATGTATGTATGTTTTAGTTTATCTTTGTTTGTAATTTATTATGCTATTCAGTTATTAATGTCAATGTATTTGTGGTTTACTTATTTGATGTTGTCTAATGAATATTTTTAATTTATTTATTTAAAATATTTATTCATAAGTAAATAACTATAAAGTTATAAAAATATAATGAAAATATTTATAAACATATGACTAAATTATAAAATTACTATAAAGTTATAATTACTTAAATAAACATATAATGAAAATTTTGGAATAGTGTTTAAATAACAAAAGAAGGAAAGAATTAAAAATGAATGCATGAAAGAAAGAAAGAAAACAACTTGGAAGGTTGAAAAAGAAAAAAAGAAGAAGAAAGAAAGAAAGAAAGAAAAACAACTAGAAAGTTGAAAGGAAAAAAAAGATGAATACTAATAATGTGGCACTGTAGCTCCTGTCCAAAATAGAAGAAAAAAAAAGCGCTAGATTGTAGCTGATTTTTCCTCCATTTTGGAAATTTTCCTCCATTTTGGAGGAGGATTAGAGTTGGACTTCCAAGTCGTCTTCTTTCTTCCTTTTTCTTTCTTTCTTTCTTTCTTTTTTATTCTTTCTTTTTGAATTCTTTCTTTCTTTCTTTTGTTATTTAAACAATATCTCAAAATTTTCATTATATGTTTATTTAAGTAATTATAATTTTATAATAAATTTATGATTTAGTCTCATGTTTATAAATATTTTCATTATATGTTTATAACTTTATGATTATTTACTTATGAATAAATATTTTAAATAAATAATTTAAAAATATTCATTAGAAAACATCAAATAAGTAAACCACAAATACATTGACATTAATAATCAAATAGCATAATAAATTACAAACAAAGATAAACTAAAATACCTATACGTAAATATTAATAGTCAAGTAGTATAACTAAATTAAAAAAACATAAGCAAAATATAATTAATTACTAACAAATAGTCGAAAATTTTAATAATCTGGTAGACAAATATTGTCCCATGCCACCTTAAATTGTTTACCACCCCATCAAAACAACCTACATATGGAGGTTATCCTCTCAAGGATAGTTGTTGTAATGGGAAACGCCTAGAGCCAAAAGGATAGTACCCCTTGAATGACAAAATGAATCAATTCAATTCTAACCGCATATGAGAGAGTCTTATCATTACATGCATTGATATAAGCATCTACAAATTCAATTAGTACAGAAAATTAGGCCACCAAGACCTTCATAGGTGCCAAGGGATCCCAAAATATCAAACAGGAAACTCACCCATAGGATATTCTACCATTTGCAAAATATCCGCCCTATCTCGTCTATAAACCCTAGTTAAGTAAATACTGGATTTTGAAGAATTCATCCTCAGCCCTGCCACCTCTTTAACACATCCATTAGTATATAGAGAGAAGTAAAATCACCCCTAGAGAATAACATGAGATCATCCGCAAATGCAAAATGAGTGATGCCAAGTTGTTGACATTTTGGGTGGAAGTGAAAAAGGGAGTTGGCAGCTCTCACTTTTAACAATCTTGAAAGATACTCCAAATAAAGCAAGAAAAGTGTAGGTGACATGGGATCACCCTGTCTCAATCCCCGTTAACCTTTGAACGTACCATGTAGTATGCCATTGACCGAGATCGAGAAGGATATAGTTGTTACACATTCCATAATCCATCGTACAAACTTATTAGGGAAGCCTAACCCTTTCATCATATCTTCAAGAAAGTCCTATGATACCGTTTCATAAGCTTTTGTCATATCAATTTTTATCATGCACTGTAGGGAAATATGTTTTCTAGTGTAACCCTGAATAAGTTCCTTCACTAGAAAAATATTATCTAGCATACTTCTACCTAGCACAAATGCAACTTGAGCTAGGTCTAAACATTGTTCTATTGGATCGTGTCATCATATCTTGAACTTGCACATTACCCCTTTCAGTTACTGTTCTATTGGATTGTGTCATCATAGCTTTCCTTTCTTAATAGTTCTGTGGGTTTACACCTTCTTCCATTCTCCATTGCCAACTTTTTAGGATCCCTCCAAGCTTGAGGTACCTTTTGTCCCCTTAATCCATTCAATGACTCCCTATTCACAATAACTTCAGTACTCCCTTCATTTTATTGTTGTTGTCCCCCCTCTTTATCAGGATTTACCTCTTTAATTGATCTCACATAGACTCTTGTTTATTCATGCACTTCTACCTCTGCCCCCTGATTGGGCTAATTCATAAAACCTCCATCTGCAGTAATTTCAACTTTGTCTATGGAGTTAGCATTTAGTATATCTTTCGTACCCCTCGCATTTATAAGATCCTTCATCTGTTTCATTTTATACCTTTCTATGGATTTGCATTCAAAAGGATTGTAACCAAATTTTTTGCAATAATAGCAGTAGCTAGGAAAAGTTTCATAAATAACCATTTGTGTGTATCAAGCAGCTCCAAGCTTCTTCACATCAAAACTTGTCACCGGCTTCCTTGATACATCAACTTCTACTAATACTCTGGCATAACCAATACATGATTTTTTACTAGTGATCTTGTCTATGCATAGTGGTCTTCTAATTTAAGATCCTGGTTTTGACAGTCCTCTCTCATTTCACAACTCTAAAGGAATATTAGGGAATTGTAGCCAAATAGGAACTTCCATAAAGTCTTAATAATTAACAGCAAAGCCTTAGGAGAGTCATTTAAGTAGCAAAGTCTTCCCATAAAGCACATACGGTGCCCCTGCTAGCACATTAGTACAATCTTCTTCTATATCAAATTGGAAGATTATCCATCCTTAATCATGCGGTAGGATTTTACATTGAACATCCCATTTAGCAATTAATCCTTAGAGTGCCTTCATTCCTGAAAATCTCCCCGTGAAGCACCCCATAAGACAATAGCCCCATTCTTGTTCAATTCATATTACGTCTTCTCCCTTCGTGATGACTTCATCTTCTTCCCATAGACTGATAGCTCTTTCTTTTTTTGATACAATGTAAATATTATATTGCACAAAATGTTATGTACATGGAAATTTGGGGCACACCTTGATCCTCTGAATAATCCCAAAACCTATATCAATCACTTCCCTAATACATCCAAAGCAATATTAACCATATTCCCTGATACAACCGAAAAGAGGCTATAAGTAAGAAACATGAAGTTGACCACTACCTTCGATGCATCAACCTAAATATACATCATATCCCCCAATACAATCATTATAAGTAAGATTACATCAAGATCCGTCATAAGTTCCCCAGTACAACCGAAGAGAGGCTATGTTCAAAAGTACATGAACTTTACATCCAGCTAGTGTTGCGAACCAACAATACATTAAGTTATCCACCACCTCCGAAGAAATAGCCACAACATGCATCATATCCTCTAATACAGCCGAAAGGGGGCTATAAGCTAAATTCCTTTAAGATCCCTTATACAGTCGAAGTGTCACAAGTATAAGCCAAAGCCAACCTCAATTGCTACCATTTCCCTAATACATCCCAAGAGAAACTATAAGTAGAAATACTCCAAGTACCCCAATAAAACCGAAAAGAAGCTAGAAACAAAAAGATACATTCAGTTTGTCATTACCTACAATGCAACAACCAAAATAACCCAAAATAAGACAAGTGTCCCAATACACCCGAAAGGAGGCTATAGTCACTAAGCCTCAACCAAAACACATCACATATTCTCCAAAATAACCAAAAAGAGGCTATAAGTATAATACATCACGTATGTTTATAGGTCGTTGGGGCATACCCTAATCCACCTAAAAACCTATGTCAATTACAACCCTTTCCCAATACATCCATATAAGGTCTTGCCCCAAAATAAACCAAGTGTCCCAATACACCTGAAAGAAGGCTATAGGCACTAAGCCTCAACCAAGACACATCTTATATTCCCCAATACATCCTTAAAGAGGCTATAAGAAAAAAACATCAAAATCCCTCGCGCATTTGAATTTTAAAAAATAATGAGAACCATGGGTACAATCTATATAAAATTCTAACATTACTATTTTTATTATGATAACCATATCTAAGCTCATAACAAAATCAAACTTTAGTTGGATGATGTTCCTTGTCTTCCATATCATAGATATGGTTAATATGAGGCCAAGTCTAGCAGCTTTGCTTCTTATACGAGATCCACTGTAGTCTTTTCAAATCCATTTAATGGAACTAGTTAATGAGGACATTGTGTGAGTAAATCCTATCCATGCTTTGATAGCACTCTAGATTTCACCTATAAAAGCACACTTGAAGAACAAGTGATCAGCAGTTTTTGATTCTACATTACACAAGGCATATGTTCTTTCTATCTCTAAGATTGTAAGTTATCTTTTGTTGGTAGTCTATCCTGGAGACTAAGCAAAGCAATGAATGAAAATTTAGAGGGGTATATATTGCTTCCAAATAAAAGCCATCTAGGGTCTCCTTGTTTGCTTTACCTGAATTAGTTCATAAATTTTCTTTGATGAGGGCACTCCATTCATACATAACTTCTGCATGCCTCAAACAACTTCACTTCGGCCTTCCAATTTTTCCACCATTTTATCTCGAATCTATGTCAACTTTTTCAATAGAGGTGAATCACAGTTGTGGGGAATCCAATCCTAAATTGATGTGCCCCTCAAATATTCTTCATTTATTCATCTTACCCATAGTGAATCTTCCTTTGCATATATGTTCCATAGAACTTTGGCTAGCAGTGCATTGTTCCATTTCTTGTAGTTTTTCATTCACATCCCTCCTCCTCCTTTTGGAGTACATGTAGTATCCCATGCCATTCTAAAGTGCCTTCCACCCCATAAGAAAAGTCTGCAAATGGGGGTTAGCTTATGCAAGATTGAAATGGGGATAGGGAATGCTTGTAACCAAAAAGAGAGAACTCCTTAGATAATAGAATTGACGAGCTCAATTTTACCCACAAATGAAAGTGATTGACTCATCCTAATATGTCTATAGAGGAATGATCCCTTTAGAGAAAAGCATAAGGTCATCCACAAAAGCAAAGTGGGTTATACCTAGCTATTTGCACTTCGAATGGAAGTGAAATTGAGGAGTATTCGTTCTATTTCATAACAACCTTAAGAGATATTCTAACCCTAGTAAGAATAAGGTAGGTGACATTTAGTCACCTTGTCTTATTCCCCTTTGGCCTTTGATCATGCCATGAATTGAACCATTTATTGAAATTGAATAAGAGGTAGTCTGTATACATTCCATGACCCAACTTGTGAATTTTGAAGGAAATCCCAAACTCATCATCATGTTCATAAGGACACCCTATACAACCGTATCATAAGCTTTGGTAATATCTACTTTGATCATACTTCTTGGTGAGATTCTTTTCCTTGTATACCCCTTTACTAATTCTTGAGCAAGAAACACATTATCCATCATGTTCCTTCCAGTTATAAAGGTTGCTTGTGCTGGACCAACTATTTTTTGAATTACTTTAGTCATTCGCTCATTCAGAACTTTAGTAATCCCTTTGTATACCACATTTAAGCAGGCAATAGGTCTGAAGTCTGTTACTTTAAAAACAATCTTCTTCTTTAGAATAAGAGTGAGAATGTAGTGGTTGAGCTATTTTAAGAGGTGTCCAATTGCAAATAATTCATGCACTGAAGCAATACAGCTGGCCCTCCTCTATCCCACTGCTATTTGAAAAATGCAGAAGTATAGCCATCTAGTCTAGGGGCTTTTTCATATCCTATGTCAAACATGGCCTTCTTCATCCCCTCGTCGCTGATGGGGGAAACCAAAACCTTCCCTAATTGTTCATCTAAGACCTGCCCACTTTTAACAACATCAACTTCAAGTCTGTCTATAGGTGAAGAAGTTCCTAGTACACTCTAGTACAAGTTCAAGCAACAATTTACTACTTCTCCCATTGATGTAGTTGCATTGCCATCTTCCCTAATGAGATAGGATATTGTATTCTGCTTTCCCCTTTTCTCACCATTGTGTGGAAGTATTTACTATTCTTGTCTACCTCTATAAGATGTGTGTATTTTGCCTTTTGTTATAAAAGAGTCTTTCTGCTTCCATTAAAAAATCAACGTACTTCCTTTTTACCTTCACCTCTTGACTCAATTCAGTATCCTCTGGTCTATTTAAGGATGCCTTATAGGCTATTTGACAAACCTCCTGTGCTCTCTTAGACTTGGTAGAAATGTTCCCATAAACCTCAAAATTCAGTGATTTCAAATCATACTTTAACTCTTTTAATTTTCTACATAAGGCAAACTGTGATGATCCATCCACTACTCTCTCCCGTTTAGTGTATATAACCTCCTGTATCTAAGGATCCTTCAGCCATATGTTAAAAAACTTGAAAGGTCTCTTACCTATCATTTATACTGGGTTGATATCCATTAGCATAGGGCAGTGATCTAATTTGACCCTCATTTTAAGGAAATGTGCTAAACAATTAACTCCTAGATAGTAACCCTATCTAATTTAGCCCATAACTGATTTTTATTCCAAGTATAATATTCACCCCTGCTAGGGGCATCCTCTATCCCCATTGTCATTTTGAAGTCTGGTAAGTCCTTAAGCAAAAGGCAAAGCGTGGCTGGCAACCTAGCCTCTCCCTTGCTTCACAAACATAATTGAAATCTCCCATGATAATCTAATGTCTCCTTATATCTGCATTCACTACCTAAAGTTTCTGCCAAATCTCCCTTCTTCTTGTAACATTATATAATCTATATACAAAAGATATTGTAAAGGTTAACTGCGCAATTCTGTATTGTATTTCAGCATGTGTAAATTGGTCTCCTGACTCTAAAACCTAGCACTTACAGAAATTAGTATTCCAAATTACAAACATTATGCCACCAACAATGAATTCAAATTTATGGTAACATTCTCAATCTCCAAATATGTTTCTCATCAGCTTATTCAAACTATTAACAGTTAACTTAGTTTCTAGTAAACAAGCGACATGACAGTGGTGTTATCTAAGTAAGTTGACAACACTGTATTGTCTCGAGGCCTTGTTTAGACCTTGGACATTTTAGCAAAATACCTTCATTTTTTAGGTTTGGGAGGTCTACCCCCTCTTGTAACCTTTTGGAATGCAGTGTTGTTCCTCACTACCACTCTATAGCTACCTTCTGGCCTTTGCAGAGTCCTCTTTACATTTATTGATTTAGCTTGCATTACTGCCTTCCTTTTATTGATACTTCTGTGGTTTTGAACTTGTTGCCATTCACCCTGATTCATTGTTGTGTTTTCCATCTGAGGATGGAAGCCTAGCTTTCTCCTTTCTGTCAATTCCACTTCATCACCTAGTTCATTTTATGATTCCTGCTCACCTTCCTTGTCGGGATTTTCATCCTGAGCAACTTCTATATGAATATCAGACTGTGCTAGTTTCCCCTCCCCCTTTTCCAAGTTAGGCAAATTCAGGTCACTTGTTGGCTCAACCAGCTCAGTATGTTTTACCTTACTGTTCTCCTTCATCTGCTTCTTCTTACTTTTCCTTTTACGTTCAAAGAGGTTATGGCCAAATTTCCTACAATGATAACAGTAACTAGGGAAGGTCTTAAATATCACCAATTGAGTATATTTATTGGCCATAGACAATTTTAACTCAAAGTTAGTCATAAGGCTTTTGGACATATCCACTTCCACCAGTAGTCTTGCACACCCGATTCTAGACTTCATATTAGTGACCTTATCAGTACATTGTGGCCTTCCTCTTCTGGATCCCAATTTTGATAATCCCCTGTCATTCTATAGCTCCAAAGGCACACTTGATAGTTGCACCCATATTGGTGCTTCCATAAAGTCTTTATAGTCAAAAGCAAAGCCTAGAGTAAGCTTCTTAAGCAACAGAGTTCTTCCAAATAGAATATAAGGACCTCCAGCTAAGACATTGTTATAGTCCTCCTCAGTGTCGAATTGGAAAATCAACCACCCCTGATTGTATGGTAGTATTCTGCAATGCATATTCCATTTCGTAGTCAACCCTTCAACAGCCTTCATGCCTAGGAATCTTCCCATGAAACAGTCCACCAAACAATATCCCCACTCTTGTTCTAATTGTATCATGTCTTCTTCCTCCATTTCAACTTCCTCCTCAACCCTCACATAGTTGAGCTTCATACATTGTTTCAATTCTCTGTTGTTCTTAAACAGGATAACATACGATGCCTTCTTCGTACCTTCACTATTCTTATCTAGATTTGGATTAGGCATTCTGTAGAACACCTTCGGGGTATTATCCTCCTATTCTCACTCCGACTCGTCAAGGCTTTCATTCTCCCCCTCTAACTTGTCCTCAGAAGTAGAAGACTCATCAACCTCAGCAACTCCACTTCTCATCCCTCCTCTCATACCCATATTCACACTTTTCCTACTCAAACCAACTCCATTGTTGTCTTCATCTGGCATTCCACTTTGCATTGGTGCTCTGCATGTACTTTCTACCTTCTCCCTAGTTCTTATATCTCTTTTAGGTCTATAGGCATTTATATTTTTTCTGCTCGTTGTTGTCATCATCGACTGGTTTCTAACCCTCTCCTCTATATTCTCTAGAAGTTTGCATTGTTGCATTTCTATTGGTCCCCCCATTCTGCTAGCTCCCGAAGTTTTGCTCAGGTCCTTACCACTTGTAGTTTTCTACGTGTTTAGCTAATTCAACATTTGGAAGCTCCGCACGCTTATCTCCTGCACCTCTTCTTCAGCATTTTCCTGATTATCCTTCGACTGCCCCTTAGGCTCCTCAGCTTGTAATCCCATAACACAGTCCACCATGATATCCCTTCCCTTGTTCAGAGTTTTCTTCTCCTTTCCCATTCTTTAGGCTTGAGAAAACAACCCTAAAATGTTGCTTCAAAACTTCAATCTCTCAATGCAGTACTCTTATTCTATCTAAAGAGCACTAACTCACACAAGATTAATCAAGAAAGTACGATGTAGTCTGGTCGCAATATGTGCGATGCTTGGGAGAAAAATGGCCCAAGGTGATTCACTCACACACGCATACTGACTGATAGCTCTTTCTTTTTTTATGAAAGGTAAATAGTATATTCCATCAAAAGGTGTGTACAACGATCATTGGGGTATGCCCCGATTAAATGTGTAATTCGCAACCTACATCAAAGTCATCCAATTCTCCAATACATTTAATGAGAGGTTATATGCAAATTCACATTACTTTACCTCATTACATTCGGAAAGGAACAAAAGACAAGATAAAACATCAAATTTCAAATACAACCGAAGCATTAAAAGTGAATAAGCTCTACTGGATACATTCTATACAAGATCTTATACATCTCAATTTTCATCTTAAAGACTACATCAAAGCTTGTAATAGTAGCTGCATCTATTTGAATAGCATTCCTAGTCTTCCATATCATATACAAGGTGCATAGGAATGCAAGTCTTACAGCTTTACTTCTAAGGTGAGCTCCATTGTAATCTTTCTGAATCCACTTAATAGCACTCGAGAGTGTGGAATGGCTCGTGCCATTCCCAGCCATCCCCAAATTGCATTCCAAACCTCACTTGTAAAGGAACATTTAAAGAACAAGTGGTCAACAATTTCCAGTTCAGTATCACACAACCTACAGGTTCTGTCCAATTCTATTAATAGTAAATTGTCTTTTGTTGGCAATCTATTTCGAAGACTAAGCTATGCAATGGAGTGTTTGGGCATAATGTATTGTTTCCAAATAAAAGACATCTATGGTCATCTAGAGTTGTTCATATGTATCAACTTATAGACCTTGTGTGATGACAGGCCTCCATTATACAGATAGTTGAGTTTCCCATTGGTGAATTTCCAATTCAGTATTTGGGTCTTCCCTAGCGCCAATGAAGTTATCGATAGCTCAATTTTTAGTATTTCTTAAATCCATAGAGACCTACATAAATGTATGGAATGGTAAGAACCTTTCATATGCGAGAAGGATTGACTTGGTTAACTCGATTATTCAAGGAGTACTCTCATTTTGGCTCCAAGCATTCCTTATTCCATTAGTTATTCTTGAGAGGATATCTGCATATGCAGACTTTTCCTATAGGGTGGTAAACATTTTAGGGTGGCTTGGGAAAACATTAGTGCACCAAGAGAGGAGGGTGGATTGGGATTGAAGAACTACAAAGTATGAAATTCAGCATTTTTGGCTAAAGTATTATAGAATATACATGCCAAAGCTAACTTTTTATGGGTGAGATGGATCCATAAAATTGACTTGAGGGGAATACCAATATGGGATTGGGTGCCTCACACTCGAGATTCCCCCTACTAAAGAGAATGGCATTGACCTAGACACCTTGGTGGAAAAGTTAGGAGGGCGCAGTGAAGTGGTATATGGGATGTAGATATTATGTGTTAATGGAGGCTTGTCATCACACAAGGTCTATGAGCTGATACGTATGAAGTATACTAGACGACCATGGATGTCTTTTATTTGGAAACAATACATTCCGCCCAAATATTCCTTCATTGCATAGCTTAGTCTTCGAAATAGACTGCCAACAAAAGATAATTTACTATTCATAAAATTGGACCGAACCTGCAGGTTGTGTGATACTAAGCTGGAAACTGTTGACCACTTGTTATTTAAATGTTCCTTTATAGGTGAGGTTTGGAATGCAATCCGGGAATGGTTGAGAATGGCACGAGCCATGTCCACACTCTCGAGCACTATCAAGTGGATTCGGAAAGATTACAATAGAGCTCACCTTGATATGGAAGACCAGGAATGCTATTCAATTAGATGCAACTTCTATTACCAACTTTGATGTAGTCTCTAAGATAAAAACTAAGATGTACAAGATCTTGTATAGATTGTACCCAATAGAGCATATTCACTTTTAATGCTTTGGTTGTATTTGAAATTTTATGTTTTATCTTGTCTTTTGTTCCTTTTCGGATGTAATGGGGTACAATAATGTGATTTTGCATATAACCTTTCATTGGATGTATAGGGGAATTGGATTACTTTGATGTAGGTTATGAATTACACATATGATCTGGGTATGCCCCAATGATTGTACATACCTTTTGATGAAACATACTATTTACCATTCATCAAAAAAAAAAAAGAGAAAGAGCTATCAATCAGTGTAAATGGGTGAGTGACTCACCTTGGGTGATTTTTCTCCCAAGAATCACACACATTGTGACCAGACTACATCATACTTTCTTGATTAATCTTGTGTGAGTTAGTGCACTTCAGACAGAATAAGAGTTTTGCATCTAGAGATTGAAGTTTTGAAGTAACATTTTAGGGTTGTTTTCTTAGGTCCAAAGAATGGGAAAGAAGAAGAAAACTCCGAACAAGGGAAGGGATATCACGGTATATAGGATTACAAGCTAAGGGGCCTAGGGAGCACGTGAATGATTATCAAGAAAATGTTGAAGGATAGGTACAAGAGATAAGCGCACGGAGCTTCCCAATGTTGAATTAGCCAAACACGCAAAAAATTGTAGGTGGTGAGGACCTGAGCAAAGCTTCAGGAGTTAGCAAAATGGGGGACCAATAAAAATGCAACAATGTAGACTTCAGGGGAATATAGAGGAGAAGGTCAGAAACCAGTCGACGATGGCAACAACGGGCAGACAAAATACAAATGCCTGTAGACTTAAAAGAGATATTGAAACTAGGGAGAAGGTTGAAAGTACACACAGAGCACCAATGCAGAGTGGAATGCTAGATGAAGACAACAATGGAGTTGATCTGAGTAGGAAAAGTATGAATGTAGGTACAAGAGGAGGGATGAGAAGTGGAGTTGCTGAGGTTGATGAATCTTCCACTGCTAAGGACAAGTCAGAGGGGGAGAATGCAAGCCTTGACGAGTTAGAGTCAGAACAGGAGGATAATACCCTGAAGGTGTTTGACAGAATGTTTGATCCAAATCCACACAAGAATAGTAAAACGAACAAGACATCATATGTTAGCCTGTTTAAGAACAACAAAGAATTGAAACAAGGTACGGAGCTCAACTATGTAGGGTTAAGGAGGAAGTTGAAATGGAGGAAGAAGACATGGTAAAATTGGAACAAGAGTGGGGGTATTGTGTAACATCCCCTCACCAATTGGAAAGGGTATTTTGGTCATTTTGAATGGGTTAGAATCATTGAAAGTGTTTCAGA
>JANSVA010000009.1:23031872-23046500 GCA_025504915.1 Erythroxylum reticulatum
TTGTCTTTCACTTAAACAAAATACTCTCTTCTTCTTTATTCTCTCAAGCTACGACACACTCACCCTCACTCTCCTTATGTTGAGCTTGTGTTATCATACTTCACCTTACGATTTTAACACCTTGTTACCTCTATCATGTTGATGAAACCCACTTTTATTCCATCTTGTTCTTGCATATATATATATAATTGTAAGAGAATTGGAGGAGCTAGGGTTTGAAGAGTATTAAAGAAGATCATGAAGCTAATCAAGTAAGTAACATATTACTCTTCATGGCTTTGATGAATGAAGCATGTATGATGATAGTTTAGTGGTAAATGATCATGACAAAGGAGTTTAGTATATGCTACAATATTGGTGAAGAAATGAATTTGTATATTGACACTTTGTTTCAGATAAATGCTAAGTAATAGGTTAGGATTTTTTATGGATGATTGGTGTTGTAAATGGAGTGGAAATGACTAGAATGAAAATTGAAGTGTTGGATTTTGGACAATGGAAGTTTGAAAATTTTTCTGGGGAATGAATAGTGACAGTGTTGAAATTTTGATCCGAAACTTTCATGAATTTACTAGACCGATCTAGGCATATTTTAACAAAAATGTCTTTAGAAAATTTGTAGATCTTTCTTTTAGCTTTCTATTGATATAAAGTTTGCAAATTTTGGAGTTTTGGAAGTTCTGGATCAAAAGTTAAGGAGTTTAAAAGTTCAGATGTCGGTAGAAAAGAAGAAGTGTGCACGACGGTGACTTTTCAGATTATAGGGCAAAAACTTTACATTGAAGGTTAGTCAAAAAGCACCGTCGTCCAAAAGCACGACAATGACCTTGGAGGTGAAGAGAAATTTGCACCGTCATGCAAATGCACGATCATGCATTTGGGATTTTTGTCTTTTACTAAATAGTCTTGCTTCTTTTGACCATAACTTCTTCTATAGACCTCCAAATGACTTAATTCTTGAACCATTAGATTTGCAAGACATTTTTATACCTATAAATAAAAATTGGTAGCATTATGAAATGAAATTATAAAGATTGAGTTAAAAAAGTGGGACGGGTATAGTGACTGTGCTCTTAAATAATATGAACTGGTGTTCTTTCACTAATCATACTTCAGTATTTTGATTATATCTCAATTTATAGGATTAAAAATGAGATGATTTTTTATTTGAAGTAAACTAGAGACATAGGGATATAAATCATATGAAAAAGTCGAACTGTGATTCAGTTTCTAAGATGTTGAATTTCTAGATGAAAGTTGTGTATAGTATACTGTTTTTGAATATGGATAACCCAATAATGCTTGAGGTATATTTTCCAAATTATTGAACCAAATTGAGTGATTTTGGTGTTAATGGAAAGATAATACATATAGTAACACGTTTCTAGAAGAGAGTATGCCCAAATTATATCAATTTCACCTTCTGATTGAACGTGAACAGTAGACCCGAATGGAGTGTGACTTGGAAAAAAATCTGAAGTGATCCAATGAGAAATGAATTATGAATTTAATGGTTTTAGTGAGGCACAAACCTAAGTATAACTTATACTTAGATGCGTTTTTGTGTGGGGATGATTTTGTAATGAAATTAAAGGAAAGGTACCCGGGATTGTTATGAACATGCATTGTACATAATTCATTTCATCCACGTGCATTATTGAACACTTATAATTGTGCAAATTGTGATATATGTGTATGTTATTTGATTTAGAGGAGCAATTGGAACGTCAACCTCCAAACGTTAACAGTACTTTCAGGCTTTAGCTTCGGGAGTAACTTGTGAGTAACCTAGACGGTTTCTCTCAATTATTGTTTGCTTAAATGTTGTTATGAATGATAAATGAATATGATTGATTGTGTTCGTTTCCAAACAGGAGGTCCGATGAATGTGATGTATGAATGAAATATTAAAGTGCTCATTGAATGTGAATTGGTCGGAATAAGTGTTTTCTTGACTTAAATGTTGAATGTCAGACTAAGGTCTAATGACAATGCGAATGAGATGTGATAGTGAATATGATTGTGTGAAATTGAGTACTTTCAATTGATGGAATATATATGATGCATTTCATTACATGAATGCATGATCAAATAATGGGAGTTGTGACCAGAGTAGCCACCGATTAGAGCTTAAAGCTTAACGTGTGAAAAAGAGTCTCAAGATCAAAAGTAATTTAAAGCCTCAGGCTCAACATTTAATAAGCCCTATCTGGGACAGTTATCAATGAGCCCTATATGGGCCAGTTATAAATGAGTCCGGTATCCAATGGATACGGGACAATTAGGTACTCAATCACAACAACGTAATAATTGGAAAAGTGTCTCATGAGCATTGCATATGCATTTTGTTAAGTATGTTTGCTAGATTGAAATGCCAAATTTGCCTATACTTAAGTGAAAATGTGATACTGATGTAAAGTGCAATTTTTTTTTGAAATATTTGTTATATGAAATGAAGTGTTGCATGAATTGAGTGAACCATCGATGATGTTTACCTCACTGAGTTCGTAAAACTCATCCAAAATTTGCAAATATTTTTTAGGATAAGAAGAATACCCCATTAGGCAACAGGAGTATACCTACTGCATGCAAAGGAAAGATAGAGGTCGGGATCAGTTCACGTCTACTTTGTATTTCTTTATTTTTGCACTGAATTGTAGTTTTCGTAACTTTTGTATCGAATAATGTATTCCGAAAAGTTATGCTCAATGTGTATTTAAACTATATTGTAACAAAAAGACATTATGTCTAAAGTGTTTTGTATTTGTGAAAGGGCCTTAGTGGATATTGAAAGTTTTGTTGATTGTATTGTTATGTTTGAAAAAGTTTATGACTAAAGTAGGCCCGATTTGGTTATGGATTTCGTCATATTATGTTTGCGGTTTCAAAAAAAATTAAATTATACCGATTTTGAATGATTGACTGATCTAGCATGCCATCCCCGTGGGGAACGAACTCGGATATCACCCATTGATGTTAGGTTTGGGTCTTACGGGAGTAGGGTGTTACAAAAGTAGCTTGGAATGATTTATACAGACCACTTGATCAGGAGGAGCTTGAGATCGGGTATATTCAAGCTACCAACAAAGTATTTCTGGGAAAAAAATTATGGAAGTTACTAATTGACATGGAAAAATTGTTGTCTAAATGAATGCATACATATCACTTAAAAGGAATCAACTTCTGGGGATTGTCAATATTATGGACATTCCTTCAAATCCCCAAGCACAAAGAGTGCATCTGTAATGAATTCAAATCATAAATTAGAAATGGCAACTTTACTTGCTTATGGCATAATAACTAGAGTGACAAAGGCCCTTTACATCTTATTCCCAAATATTATTAATCTCAAATATATGGTGAAACCTAATGCTAAGGTATAAGAGCTAATTAAAGATAATATGTGGTCATAAGATTATGAGGTCTTAAAATCTTAAAAGAAGTTGTTCCTAACTACATTCTAAGGCAAAATGTGGATGATAAAGTTTTTTGGCAGACATGCTTTAGAGAAATTCATCAATAATTCAACATATGAAATATTCCAACAATAAACTCCTAAAATGATTTGGTATAGGTAAATCTAGTTATTTATCTTATAGCTTGCAATGCTAAATGGGTGAAGCACTCTAAATAGGGTTTAAAAAGTTCAATTATTAATCCTCAATACTGCCTTTGTAATCTGGATCTAGAGATAAGGAACCAACTTTTTTTAGTATTCTTATGAACAAAGCATTCAACTGAGCATGAAAGCAACTTGCAACTTTCTTTTGTTGAGACATGGTGTTCTATATCTCTACTGCCTCACTCCTAAATTAGAACCAACTTCTATTAAAACTTGCATTATGCACTCTAGTATATGAAACTTGGGGAAAAAAAAAAGGAACCTGCCTTAGAAGATTCAATCATATGCAAACAAGTTCTTAAGCCTTCAAATTCAACACCATAGCTAGCATAAAAAGAGCTTTGTTGCATAATTTTAGTAAAATCATACTATAAAATTGTAACTTTTAGATAGGGCCTAAAAAATTATGATTTTACTTCCTATCTCCCTTATTTTATGGTTATATACTTTGGTATCTAGTCCTAGCCATTCTAAATATGCCAAATCCAATGAGTCCACCTTTTTAGTATGATCTCTTAATTGTACTTTTGTAAGGCTTTTCCTTTTTTTGGAATATTATTCTTTTTATTAAAAAATGATAGTAGGCATAAAGTAAACATATTTTATATTAATTTCCTATGTTTTGATTGACAAAATATTTGTAATTATGGATTATAATTATATAGTTTATATTTTATAGAGTAGATTAAAGATCTGGATTAAAATATATTAGCAAAGAAATAAAGATGCAAATTTTATAAAAGAATGAAAGTTTGCAAAAGAAAAGTTTCAGAAGAGGTCTGAGCATTATTCAATATGACTGCTCCAAAAACTAAACTTGATTAAATGGATGAAGCCCTTCTAGAATTATTGGGTTCGAATTATTTCTGCCCTACTTTGCTCTACTAAAGAATTTTGATTAGGTAGGACTTATTTTTGTATGATAGGCCCAACAAAAGTGGGATTATTTAGATTAAGTCATGATTTTAACTTTTTTTCCCTTATTTTTGGGAAATGTTAGATAGGGTTTTGGAATTACATAAAGGAAAGAGTTATAGGAGCAACTTCCCATTTCTCCCTCTCACCTTCGTTCATTTTAATTTTTCTACACTCTTAGGATAGTTATTTATCTTTCTTTTATATTATCTTTGAGAACCATGTGTAACTAAACTTTTTCTTTCTAGCCAATGGTTAATTGAAGTTCTATTCTTCAAGAATTGTAATATATAATTGTTCTTCTTTACTCTTTTTTTTAGTATTTATATATCTTCTAAAATTATTAACATTATTTTTTATTGATAGAAAAGGCTTATTATTCAATTATCAAAATAATATATTGCCAACTAGAATGATTAAACCCATATTTGTTTGATTGGTCTAGTGCCAAGTGGTGAAATAACAGGTTTCAATATATGATATGTGACTTATATTGTGTGGATATATAATCTATTCTAAATAAAAAGAGCTTATTTGTTTATTGGCTAGAATTGGTGATATCTCTATTATTTCATGCTGTCAATAATTTAAGTCATAAGAGCTTTTTCTTAGCTTTTAATCCATTTCAATTCCTTTCTAAAATGTTCCCTTCTTTTATTTTGTTTCGTTAACTTGGCAAAGGAGATAAGCTTTATCAATCCATATAGATTCGACCTTGTTTATCATTACGTACGATTCATTTGTGATTAGAGTAGGATCATATTTGTTGGATTCAATACCCGACATTCAAGGACAAATCTTTCAAAGGAAAGAGGGGATTATACGTATCAAGTTTTCTTTGATCATTCAAGTTTATCACGCAAACCAATTATACAAATACGAAAGAAAAGACTTCAAGGTGAGCTTAATTGTGTTGTAAGAGAAGTGGATACACATGTGAAATTAAGCTATTAAAAGAACAGATATTGGTTTGCTTGACTCAAGTTAAGGGTGTAGAAGACTGAAACATTAATACGACGTCGAACACTATCATGTATCGATCTTGGTAATTTGTTAGACAATTCAATAATGAGATAAGATTTCCATCACATATGTGACTTAAATGGTATCTAACTTTAAAAATTATAGAAAGCTTGCGATCTCCAACACACTTGTGACTAGATTAAGGACAATAAGTGGGCCCAAGTTTGACCTAGTCTGAAGTCAATAGGTTAGGTCTAGTTGACCAAGCCTCAAGTCGATCTTGAGCGCAACTTTTTTGAAAAATCAAGTCTCAGCTTACTCAAACTTGGTTGGCCTAAGGCCTAATCTTTATAAACGAAACGATGTAATTTTTTATTTATAATTTATTAAAAAAGTTCAAGCGGAACACTATGCCCGGCTAGTTTATCTCATGTTCAGTCAAGTTAGAGCCTTAGGTTGATTTTAGGCTCCAATAATAAGGAAACAATAACCCGTTAATTTTAGGCCCCAATAATAAGGAAATAGTGACCCGTTATCATCTCTAGATGAGATTATTTCTAATTTCACAAAGCCACAAGAGTATCTACAGTAGCGTGGTTCAAATTATATCCAAAATTTCAAAGATACAAAGAATCTATAGCTCCAGACACAGGCTTGTCTCAGATTGTACTCAATGACATCAAAACACAGCCTGGTCCAAGGAAATGTTTTAGGATGTGCCAAATATAGTTTTTATTTAAAAATTGAATTCTTATTCTTATGTTTTAGTATTTAAAGATTTTTTTTAGTTGAAATCATCATTAATTCAATTATGAAAATTTTCTCTTTAATTTTTCAAAGAACTTTCTAATCTTATTAATTTATTTGTTCGTAGCATTGAAAATGTTAAATCAAAATTCGTCTTATACCTTTAATTCCTCATTCTGTATAATCATCGAATTAAAGTTCTATCTTTTAATTTGATTTTAGTTTCTTTAAAAACTCAATGACAGATCAATATGTTGAATTTCAAAGACTAATTCTAGGAGTTCACATCAAATATCTTCCCCGACCAAATGAATTATCGCTATCCTCACCTTCAAATCCGCTAAAGTCTTATACGATGTTAAGAACTTCACACTTTTTTACACTCGTCCTGTCAATTCGATCACATCACAATTGAGGAATTCCTCATTACTGAACTTTGCAAGAGCCTTATAATCATTCCTGATACGATCCTCTTCCCTCCTCCGGTCTTCCTCATTTTGATTATTCCGTTGACTTAACTGTTCAAATCCATCTCTCAAAGCTGATTTCTC
Organism: Erythroxylum reticulatum; assembly: GCA_025504915.1. Classification (NCBI taxonomy): domain Eukaryota; kingdom Viridiplantae; phylum Streptophyta; class Magnoliopsida; order Malpighiales; family Erythroxylaceae; genus Erythroxylum; species Erythroxylum reticulatum. The sequence goes on from JANSVA010000009.1 coordinate 23,038,671, forward strand.
ATATTTTCTTCTAGCCTTTGCAGGTCATTTGATCAAGTTTGGTCGACTATATCTTTGATTCCCTCCATCGTTAAGCTATGATACAAATGATGCGCTCTTTCCTTCCTTCAGAAATTCATAAACTTCACCTTCAAGAACACAGAAGAATTACATAAAATACGAAAATTGTTATTATTCCAAAAATTAGCTAGAGTCATTCAGTTCAACCAATAACTGTTACGGTAGCCGTTAGATACAATCAACCCCATCCAATCCAATTGAGCATCGCAGGTTTTCTAGTTCTCCCACGGTATGGGTTTGTTTTCAACTTCTAACCCGCCCCAAACGCCATTGTTTTGCTCACGTAACAGTCCTTTACACTATAAACATTTTCTGCTTAGATGTTTGACGTATCAGATTACAAGATTGAACATGGTTTCGGATTTTTGATTAGTGTACTACTGTTGAAAGTTCAAGTTGTTAAAGTTCACATTGGTCATATGATATTTTCTAAGGAAGACTTCCAGACTCCGATTGGCTGGAAGTGTCATTTGACAGCAATCATCCTCCAAACTTCTTTGCCATTGCTCCGTCCTTATCTTGACCTCCCTGAAAGAACAGTCAGAGCATCAGATCATACAACAAACACGTAACGCCAGCCCCGGTCTAGAAGACAATGGATTTTACAAGAGAACTCGGCAAGAGTTCTTCTGTTGTACAACTCTCCAACTACCATGGAGTTTCTGATGATCCAGTACCAATGAAGCAATTAAGAAAGCAGGGGGAGTATAAATTTAACATATATAAAACTTTTGCTTACAATGATCTTGTGACCAGGCAATCGCCGAGCCGAAGGTCCTCGTGCCACAAAGGAAGCTGCAGCAGCAGCAGCCACCCGTATTCTGAGAATATGAAGGTACAATCCAGATTCACTTAAGTTACTGAAAAATTCCCTCAAAAATCAAAGCCCCAAAACTAGAATCCTTTGATACCTTTTATGTACATCAACATAAACGTCAGTCTCGTCCACAATTTCCTCCTGCATAGGGAAAAAATTAGCATTAGCTAGTGAAGGAACATAAACTGGGTGCTTTAGCTGTCAGAATTATTACAGGACCACCAGAACAACTTGATAAACGTAGAATACTTGACAATGGAAAGGAGGTGAACAGCAATGTTAGCAGCGAAAAGTACCTGAAGAAGTTCTTCAAAGACATCCTCAAGCGTAATTATGCCAATGACTTCTCCGTCTTCAATATCCTCCATTGAACGTGGCAGGTCGTTTGCTGCAGCACCATCTAGTTCGGGTGTTTGCTTCTTTGCAATTGGCCATGGGGGTTTCTCAACTTCAATAACCACACTCTCCCATCTATTATCATTGTTACATAACAGGGGCATTTTCAATTCAGTATTCCTATTAGAAATTTTATCCATGTCCAGTTTCTTGTCTTCACCCGTAGCCAAAGGGTTCTTGCTCCTCTGTTTAACCTTTACCACTGCAGCCATGTGGCTGCTTCCCTTCTGAAACTCATTAAGAATATCATACAAAGGCATATCCGATGGAACCCTGTGATATCTGAGAATTAGAATTACAACTATTGCACTTAAAGTAAAGCATATCAAGACAGGAAGAGAAATTAATGTCACACCTAGGAATCCTCCGGATGGAAACTGCACTAACTGGAGTCTCAGTCTCTGCCCGTATTGTGAGAAGACTTTTCACCTAAATCCCACAAAGAATAAGTATTAAAGGAGTAATTAGTTTCTGGGTTAGCTCTCTACTAGAATCAGAGACATATTTCAACCAAATGACACTTTGGTGATTTAGTTTGTAACAACCAATAGAAGCCCGATAATATTCTTTGAACCTCCAGAATAGACAGGGACACGGCTATGACCCCTTGCAAGAATCTTCCCGATTGCTTCCCTGCATCATATGAATGCAATGAACTTATAAACCAACTACTCATATCTAGGTACAACCTCTACATAAACCACCTTAGACAGTCGAAAAATCTTTGGAGTCCACCGGGACTGGAAGGTGATGACTATCAAACTTCAAATCCTACAACTCTGTGCTCAAAAGAGCACCCAAAATCACAAGTGACCAATAATCAGATATCAATCTTTTTAGATATGTAACTTTCCGAAACAAATAGAAAGGAAAACACATTAGTTCTCTTGCACTTAGTTGTCGCTCATTCCCTAGGAAAAAGCATGTATTCTTCCAGTTGATACCCAACCAACCTTGGTGGATAAATTGACAGAGCCATACTATTAGTTGGCCAGTACATTCGGAGGGCCTCAATGACAGCCAAAATAAATCCTGATCCTCACCAAGAAAATTCTACCTTGTAGATGCAAGGAAAAATGGAACATAGTTTCCATCAGGACAGTAGCTGTTTATATACTAATACTAGATAACCAAAAGGAATCAGGGCATAAAGAAACAATATTACAAATACTCACCAGTCCAATTTTGAATTAACATCTAACGAAAACGTTGATTCAATAGGTGTCATAGCCTCCTCTGCAGTCTGCATATTACAAAGAACTTGGGACCATGAATGTTTGACTTAAATTTGATATGTCTAGGGACAGAAGTAAGTGCAAGGAGACTAGTAAGCTTGATTAGTAGCCAGTAGGTCTAGAAACAGAAAATCAATTCACCTTCTAGATAAGCAGCCATATAGGTGTGTTGCACCAGGAAAGATAAATAATATACAAGCTAATTACAGTCCAAAATCCATCCAGTAAGTCAGAGCCTATGAGGCTTCCCACGAAGCAAGGATAAGGTATTATATCTTATATCACATCTAAAGAAATCTTGCCATAATCAAGAACATACACCAAAAATAAACCTTATCTCCATATCTCTATGGATGATAAAAATATGATATTCCAAGTATGAAAAACTTGATAATACTAATATAGATGGATATTTCAAAATGACAAGGTTCAGGAGGTACGAAGCCTCTAGAGTTCTCAATAAATAGTCAGAAATACCTTTTCAGTTAGATCTAGCGCACCACTGATAATTGTTGTCTCATCATGTGTGAGTTCACCACCCTTACCAGCCTAAATTCCATAGAAACTAGTTAAAAAGAAGACACCAATAGGACTTGAATATAGAAAAAGATGAAAATGATAAGAGATCAACTAAATGTTAGAGATCAGTGACCTTTGAACAAATAAAACTGGCAGTGTTTTATTTGAACTGTCAGTTTCTGTACCTCTTGGCTGTGGAGAGAGACAAGGGCCTTAAGCTGAGCTCTTCTAAACAAAGGATCACCATGTCCAAGTACAGCATCCAGAAGCTGAAACCAAATTATAAGGGATATGTTCTTATGAAGGAATAACTTCATCAGATAAATCAAAAACTATTTTGCAAAGAGAATATAGGTGCAGTTCTCTTGTTAATCAAAGTACAATGCTGCTTTGGAGGAAATTCTTCTATCTAATTTACCTTTTAATGATATCCTAAAGAATCTACATGTTACTAATAGGTTTTTTCTCATTTACAGCCATCTAAAGACAATTAGCAAGGTTAGTTATATGTCCAACTTTCTCAATTTTTTGTTCTTTTTTTTTCCCTACACAAGATTTGCACAAAGATGGTCAAACAATAACGGTAAAGTAATAAAATGCATTAAGTTAATGAACTGTACAATTTGAAGTCCACTGACATACTCACAGCACAAGATCCTTCCTCATAATTGACAAAGTATATGGACAGCTTTGCAACTATTCCATTTTCATGAGCACTATTATTAGCTATAAACCATAGATTAAGATAAATCCAAAGCACTAATGGCAACCACTACATGTTTCACGAGCACTGTTATTAGCTATAAACCATAGATTAAGATAAATCCAAAGCATTAACTGCAACCACTACATGGTTACACCTATACTGCAGAAAATTTTTATCGGCAAGAAAGTTGGTATAAAAACACATACAGAAAGGTTTCAGGATGAATCTTGCTGCTGAATATTAAGGAATTTTACCTTTCCAATTGGATAAGCGATAGGATAGCAGACTATCATCAAAATACGAACTAACCAAACAAAATTTGCGCCAACATAGAGTCCGTATCTTGAACATATGGCTTGTGGAATTATCTGAACAAACCAGTTAGAAGGTCTTGGTGGATATTTAAATGGTAAAGAAAAGGAATCATACTGAACTTTAAAGATATCATACCTCTCCAAAAGCTAGGACAAAAGTAACTGACAGCAAAATAGCAACAAAAGGATGAAATATCTTATCAAGGTATATGGGAAGGGCCTGCAAAATCAAAACAGAAGAATAGTCAGTAAAGAAATCTCCTTCTGTTTATTATTTCATTTTACCATTTTAATTAAATTCACTGTCAACCTAATAAACAGTAAAATTATCGTCTTAATTACCTCCATTGCACATGCATTACATAGAAGTAGAGTTACGAGAAGTTGGTGTTGCTTCTGAACCACAGGAAGGATCACAGCTGTAATGCAAAAGAACCAAGAAACTTCATTGCAGGGCTAAAGAAACTAACTTTAAACATCGCATCACAGATCCAATCTTCCATAATTCAGATCACCATTAACAAAACAACGTGGTAAGTCTGACAAAAGACACCAACCCCCGAAAACATTTTCTCAAAACTAACAAGAATTTCAACAAATTCAGGAAGCAGAACGCAAAAGAAAGAGAGAGAGAGAAAAAAAAAAAAAGGCACCAGCTTGCTTCTTCTCGGTGGAGGTGCCACTTCGCTGCAGAATTTCTAGCTCGACAAGACCCAAAGACATCAACCCCAACGTCAGACCAGACATAATTCCAGCGAAGAGCACCAGGAAACAAGAAACACCCGAGTACACAAACCACCAGAGGGTACCGAATTTCATGTCATCAGGCTCAAAGACGATGTCGTTGATGGAGTATATGGTCTTAGCAAAGGCTATAGCGTTGACCAACATCCTAGAACAGGAAGGATTAGAGTGAGAACCTGTAATTCAGGGGTGCTTACAACTCGGAATACTTCAGCGGCTACTAGTTGTGAAGTGGGAGAGGTGAGGTGGAAAAGAAAATGACAAGCAAAGGTTAAAGAGGGAGGATTTATGAGCATAGGACAGCATAGCAATGTACTGCATGCGGTTTTGTTGTTATGTAACATCTAATAATATACATAGGACACGGTCTCGTCGCACGGAGTCTGTAAACAAAACTCTGCTTGCTTCTCCTCCGTACCACATAAAATAAAATGCGATATTTTACTAATATTTCCTGTTTTTTTTTAATGCAGTTAACCTTCATAATTCTCAACTTAACGCTCAAACGTTACTTCATGCTAAAAAACAATTATTAAAAGAGAGTTGTATGTTATGGTTGAATTGCGGCCGTTGGATGAAATAGTTTGTGGACATTTCTTATGGTCGTGTACAAGCAGCTTCTCCTTCCTAGCCTCTTGGTTTCGGCCTAAAAGGCTAAAGCCCTAGTCCCTAACCAAGTGTATGATTTGTGTCTGGATCGATTGCTCGCTAATTTTCAGGTATGGTCTTCAAAGCTCACATCTTGTTCAAAAAGTTGCACATTCTTAAGAAAACCATTTGCGAATTTCTAGTGAATCCCGAGCTCAGCCTCCAAACCAGAACCATTTCAAGCCTCAAAGTTTTGTGGCGGAAAGACCCAAGACTCGATCTTGCTATTCAGAATGACAAGGAATACAAGCTATGTGCACGCGTCGTCAGAGAGGTGTTGAACGAACCAGGTTCAGTGATCCCGCTTCGTTACCTAGAGAAAAGGCGGGAAAGGTTACGCCTTAAAGTCAAAATCGAAACTTTTCTCAGGAAAAACCCGTATCTCTTTGATGTTTACTACGATCGAATTAAGCCCAAAACTCAACCCGTCAAATTTTTGCGCCCTAGTTATCGGTTGAGGATTTTCCTTCAAGAAGAGAAAATGTTTAATTTGGAAAATGAAGGGTTGATTGTGTCAAAGTTGTGTAAATTGCTGATGATGACGAAAAACAAGGTGGTCAATGCTGATAAGTTGGTTCATGTGAAGAGAGAATTTGGTTTCCCCAATGATTTTTTGGAGAATTTGGTGCCCAAGTATCCCAATTATTTTAGGATAACTGGTTTTCCTGGAGAGGGAAATTCGTTTCTGGAATTGATTGAATGGAATCCGCAATTTGCTAAATCAGTAATTGAGCAAAGAGCTGAAGAGGAGTATAGGATGACCGGGATTCGACCCCGACCTAACTTCAATTATAAACTTCCAAGAGGTTTTTTCTTGAAGAAGGAAATGAGGGAGTGGGTCAGGGATTGGTTGGAACTTGATTATATATCACCATACGCAGATGTGTCTCACTTGGATCAAGCTTCTTCAGAAATGGAGAAGAGGAATGTAGGGGTTCTACACGAGCTGCTATCGCTTTCGCTGTACAAGAGGATTCCAGTGCCAATACTGGGGAAGTTTAGTGAGGATTACAGATTTTCCAATGCATTTGCAAATGCGTTCACCAGACATTCTGGGATCTTTTACTTATCATTAAAAGGTGGGATTAAGACTGCCATGTTGCGAGAAGCATATAGAGATTGTGAGTTGACTGATAGGGATCCATTGCTTGCTATAAAGGATAAGTTTGTTGAGTTGTTGAAGGAGGGGTGGCAAGAGAGCAGAGCAGTTGAAATTGCCGAGCAATGTTAGATATTGGCATTTTAATTCCAGCATGAAAACTAATTGAGTTTTAGTTAGTGTCAGTTTCTATTTTTTTCTTTTATCAAATGCAAAAGATTGTGTCTCTTTTTTGTTTTTGTTTTTTTTTTGAATTAGTGGCTGTTGTATCTATTACTGACAGCATTTTCTCAATTTGTTTTAACTACTAAAGAGTATCGGCTAGTTGATAGGAAAGTTTGTTATTGTTCCTTATATATAATGGCTGCAATTAATGAAATAATTTATGCTGAAATTTTAAACACTTCTTGTTTTTATTTCTTCAGTTTGTTTCAACAGTGATATTGGAGTTTCAGTTGATCTTACAGGACCAAAACTTTTTTAACCAACAAACTAATGGCATCTAACAACCTCCGAGTTTTAGTTGATCTTATAGGACCAAAACTTTTTTAACCAACAAACTAATGGCATCTAACAACCTCTCTTTAAACACTCCTGTCATTTTCATTAGTAAAAACTATCACATTTAGTCAGTGAAAATGTAGGCTTTTTTAGAAGCCTATGATATGTAAGAAATTGTGATAGAAAATAGGCCAATTTCTCCTCTACCAAGAGATTCCATTATGACTCAAATCAAGTTCATAAGTGAAGAGAAAGCAAAGAAGTCCAAAGTTAAGCCACTCGTTCAGAATTTTGTGGCAAATTCTGTCTTCTACAGAATCATGGCTTGCAATACAACAAAGGAGGCTTGTGATAGGTTGAAGGAAGAATACCAAGGCAGTGATAGGACACATCAAATGCAAGTGTTAAACCTGAAAAGAGAATTTGAGTCTCTACATATGCAGGAACATGAAACTATTGGTAAGTATGTTGATCGCATTTCTTTAATTATTAATAACATTAGATTATTCGGTGAGAATTTTTCAAAAAAAAATTATCGAAAAAGTTCTTATAACTCTTCCGGAGAGGTTTGAGTCAAAAATCTCCTCTCTTGAAAAGTCCAAAGATCTCAGTATGATTTCATTAGGTGGGTTGAAGAGTGCCCTTCAAACACAAGAGCAAAGAAGGACTCTAAGGTAGGATAGAGTCATTGAAGGTGCTTTTTTTGTGCAAAAACAACAACCTGAAAAAGGAAAGTTGCAGTTCAATAAAAGAAACAAGAAAAAATAGATGGCAGCAGTGGTAATGGTTCA
>JANSVA010000009.1:23127098-23147214 GCA_025504915.1 Erythroxylum reticulatum
CTTCAGGGGAAATTCTGGATTGATCAAGATAGATTTAGATAGAGTTATCTTCTAGAAAGTTGTAGGTCTCTCTTTTAACTTTCCAACAGTATATAGTATGGAATTTTTGGACCTCTAGATTGAAAGTTAGGGTCCTTAGAAAGGGAAATGCTTAGGAGGATAAAGATGTGTCATCTGTGATGACATCATTTATCTTAAGAGATGCATCATCTATAAAGACATATCATCTGTGATGACATCATTCGTCTTAAGATATGCATCTTCTGTAAAGATGTATCGTCTGTAAAGACATATTATCTGTGATGATGTCATATTGTCTATAGAGTTGTATCGTCTGTAAAAACGCATCATTTTAAGAGTTGCATCTTCTTAAGTTGACTTTGCTTCTTCTTAATTTGACTCTGCTTAGTCTTAAGAGTTGCATCGTCTTAAGTTGACTTTGCTTCGTCTTAAGATAACTCCGCTTCGTCTGCTTATTGCTTCGTCTATTTTTTTAATTTGTCTACTTTGCTTTGTTTGCTTTGTTTTTTCTACTTTGCTTCGTCTGCTTTTTGATTCTTCTGCTTTGCTTCGTCTGCTTTGTTTTATCTACTTTTCGATTCATTTGCTTTGCTTTGTCTGCTTTGTTTCGTCTGATTTTCAATTTTTCTGCTTTTTCTTTGTCTGCTTTGTTTCGTTTGTTTTGCTTCATCTTCTTTTTGATTCGTCTACTTTGCTTTGTCTGTTTTGTTTCGTCTACTGTGCTTCATCTGCTTTCTACTTCGTTTGCTTTTTGCTTCGTCTGCTTTCTACTTCGTCTGCTTTTGCTTCATCTGCTTTTTGATTCGTCTACCTTGCTTCATCTGCTTTTTGATTCGTCTACCTTGCTTCATCTGCTTTGTTTTTTCTGCTTTGTTTCATCTTCTTTTCGATTCGTTTGTTTTGTTTTGTCTGCTTTATTTCGCCTGTTTTGCTTCATCTTTTTTTCAATTCATCTACTCTTTTGACTGATTTCGCCTGATCCTATTGTCTGCTCCATTTTTGACCCTTTATATGATAGAATTTGTCTTCAAGGTCTTAATGAAAGTTGTATATCTTGAAGTCTTCTTTCAAATCCTCCTAAGATAGTCTTAATCTAGCATCTTTAATGATAGTTATACAAATTTGTCCTGAGATAGGTTCAATATGATTGATGATAAAAATTTGTTTGATTCTTTCGGCCATAACCTTGTTATCTGACCTCTAAATGAAGTGATTCTTAAACCAATAGTTTCTTAACACATTTTATACCTCCATAGAATTTGATAGCATTTAGTATTCATTGGAGAAAGATGAAATGAATCAAAGTAAGGGTATCGGTTGGAAGAGTATGAGTGGAAGGAATTTAAGTATAGTGTACTATTTCAATATAAGAACAGTCCAAAAATGTTTGGGGCAATAGTTTTAGATTTCTGAACCAAATAGATTGATTTTTGTGTCCTTAGAAACTTAAGGCAATGGAGAACATTTTTCTAGAAGAAAGAGTTATGTCAAAATGTTCAAGGATATTGTTGGCAAGACACTTAAGCATAAAAAGACATAAGGCGTAAATGGAAGTGCAAATGGGACATTTCTCACTCATTAAGGACATAACTGGAAGAAGAAGTGTTGTCTGGCATTTTAAGAAGAGAGGAGAACAAAAATTGAAGAGAAAAGAGAAAGTGTCAAGAAGAAGAGAGAGAAATACGGAGAGAAGAAGAGAAAGAGAGAAAAAAGAGAAACAAGCTAGGGTTTCGATTGTGTTAGTCTTCAAGAGAGATTTTGGAGCTATTTAAGAAGCAAAAAAGGTAGAGGAAGAGAAGAGCTTCCCTTTGAGCTAAAGATCCCTTCATTTGGTGAAGAATGAAGGTAAGATCATTTTGGATCTTTTGAATTTTTGAAAGGATTTTAGTTCATAAAATTTAGAAAATGCTTGAGTTTAAGCATTCTATAATAAGTAGTGATTTTGCATTATAAGATTTCTATTGGATTCCTATTGAATAAGACTTGGTTGTTTTAGGGAATCAAGAGAATCTTACCCAAGAGCAAGGGGAAAGACAACCTTGACTTAGATTTTTACAAGCAAATGAGGTGGGTAATATATTTATAGTTGTTGTATGATGGGCAAATGCCCTACTTGTGTGTTTATGCTTAGATTGTATGAATTTAAATTGTCGTGAAGATTTGAAAATGTACTATGATGTGTTTTATGTTATGCATTGAAAGATGTAAGACATTTTCATATAATTGAATTGTAATTTTGATCATGTTATGCCTTGAAATGTGTCATGGCATTTTGTGTAAATGAAAAGAAAGGAAAGAGCATGAAAAGTATGAAAGCATTTGATAAAATAATTTGAGCATAATTATGTGCTTCTGTTTGGGTGAGAGAGGAACTGTTTTGTAGTCACGTGCACGTCAATGTAAAGCCTTCTCTCGGTTGCTCACTTATGGCACACGAAATTCGAAAAGTGGATTTGTTTTGTTCACAGAGTAAATTTCGATTTCTCTGTTTTGTTCACAGAACCCTCGAGCCATTTGTTGTGCATTTGCATTTTGATTTGTCAAGTTATGATGCAAGATTGAATGTTCTGTTTTAATAATTAATTACACTTGACATGTTCTATGTGATGATATGTTGAACTATGAGTTGTGAATTTGAATAGTGAATGGTTGAAATTGCTAGCCCAATGAGATATAGACGTATATGAATATATGAAGTATATGTATGTTTGATTGTGTGGCTCATCGCCAATGGCTGTAAATATATTAGCCACTGAGTTGTATAGCTCACCCCAAGATTCCCTTATCAGGTGCAGAAAGAGACGAATAGCAATCCTTGCAAGAAATCGGGACTCCAAGATAGATAGAGACTTTTATAATGAAGTTAATTCAGGAATTTTTGTATTTTAGAATCATATCAAGCATAAGCATTCAATTATATTATGTGTATTTTGTATTTTATATTTTTTAATGAGCCTGTATAAATATTATTTGGATTCATTAATGAAATATGATTGAGTTTTGCTTGTGATTTCTCAAAAATTGTGATGGTGATGTTTGACTGTTGTGGGCATGCCACCTTTATTGGCCAACAGGTTTTGTTTTGTCTCCGAATGTTTAGGTTATGAAAACGGGATCCAACAATTTCAATATCAATATTATTGCCACTTTTATTTACATAGCTCACTTAAACTTTTTAAGGAAGATTCCACAAGAGGATCTAGAGAAATTGCAATTTAATAGTTTAACCCATTGGTTTTTGCTTAAGAATTTCAATTGCACCCTATGTGCTTATAAAGATGAGGGTCAAAAATTAAGGTTAAAGTAAGCCAATAAGGAATTTAGAAAAGTATGATTTGAGTAGGAATTTTAGATCCAAAATTAAAAGGACATGTTTTTTATTTGGAGTAATAACTAAAGTGGCATAGGCTTCATAAAAAAAGCTAAACATGACTCTCATTAATTCAAATTAAATGTCAAATTTTAGGAGTAGCTTTCACGTTCATTAACAATCCATTATACTTGAGTCACAACCAATATAAAGTGAGTATCCCCACCCATAAAATAAGGAGAAATTCTCCTTATAGGTTCAACAATTATTTAGTAAGAATTTAAAGTTTGAACCTGTTGTTCAAAGAGGACTTATAATCAAAACTAGAGGATATAAAGCTTACAAATTTACTAGGAGAATGAAAGTAATCAAGGAGAAGCTAAGTATTCTTAAATTCCTTGGAGGGTTCAATAAGTTTTCTGGCCTCACAATCAATGCAAATAAAAATAGCGATTGTGTTTTAGCTAAAGCCTCAGATATCGATGCCTATCTTACCCAAGAAACATATTTCAAAAGTGTTCAATTCCCTTTCAAGTCCATAGGTATCCCTATAATAACCATAAGACTAACTTTCAAAGACTGAAAACCCCTTATTAATTACATTTAAAAGAGATTTGACCAATATAATAATAAATTCATATCATATGGAGGTATAATTCAGTTTGTAATCCTAGTTTTAAATAACGTACATATATATTGGACCTTAATATTTTTGACTGGGAAAGAAGCAAAATAGTAGGGGAAAGTTCAAATGAGTAGAAGTTTGTTTACGAAAGGATCAGGATGGTTTAGGAATCAAATTGATAAGAAACATGGACAAGAAGCTACTAGTCAAAAAGATATAGAAGCTTTATGGAGATAAGGAATTCCTAAGTGCAAGGTAGGTGCACTCACACTTTTTCAAGTGAAAGAATTTTTGGCAGATTAAACCTTAAGCAAACATATCATGGAAACTTAAGCAAATCTTAAAGGTGAGGGAACATTATGTATGTTTTTTTAAATACATTATCAATAATAGTCAAAATATATTATTTTGGTTTGATAATTAGAACCAATTTGTCCTTTGTATATGAAATCATAATTTAACTCTATAAAAAATTCATTTTTTAAAGCACCAATTACCAACATTTATGAAGGGGAACACCTAATATTATCCCACTCACCTTGAGGTTCCATAGTTTAGGTTGGTGTGAGGCTCCAAAAATCTATTAAACGTTAATTTTATCATTGGGCTTGTTGTCAAAAGAAGATTAAGAATTAAGGACAAACTTAAATATAGTTTGACTAAAAACTCTTACCTCTCTTTATGTAATCAAGTTAATGAAACTACTTATTTTTTAATTTCTAGTATTCTTTAAGCTTACAAACTAAAATTCAAGCCTTATACAACATAAGAATAGCTAGGATGAAGTAGTAAAATGGACATACAACTTAAAAAGGACCAAAAAATAAGATTTATCAGCATTCAAAATAGCATTTAATTGTAATGTTTATGATATTTGAAAGAAAATAAACTAAAACATGTTTGGAGACTCTCAGTAAAAAGAAAAATTATTTTACTAGTGGGTAATCAGATGAATTAGAAAGATTCTAATAGTAAAGTTAAATAATGGAGACAAGATAGAAGATCTGAATATGTTGAATTTTGAACATTCCTTCTTATCTGATTTCTAGTGTTCTATAATTGGTCTTTGTTTTATTTTGCAGACAAGTAAAGTTCATTTGTTGTTAGTTTAGCTCTTGTTTTCCTTGTTTTGGCTTAGCAAATTATTATTGTATGATCACTAAACCTTTCTGGCTTGATTTATTGATCATTTTCAATAGTAGACCTTAATCCTTTTTTAAGGTAATAATTTGTTTTTAATTTTAAAAAATAATAAGAAATATTTTTAATTTTGATTAACTATTTTGGATAGACAATTGGATTATGAAAAAGTGATAGGATAGATAAACCCATTATTATAATTTTAGAGATCAAATCTAAAGTGGTAGCAAACTTTATTACTGCTGCAAGAGGAAATAGTTAATTGAAAAAATTCGCTTAAAGATTAGTAATCAATTTGACATAATGCCCACCAAGGGAATGGTTGATTTTGTGTCAAACACGTGTTGGAAAGCAATAAAATGCTAATTTCATTCACATATTAAACAACATTAAAGGCCCAGTTATATAGGCTTACAGTGTAACAAACTAGAGCTAAACATAAGCAAAAATGCCTATTATCATCTCTACTTCAAACTGCAAAATTTTTAATAACTAATATGCTTATTTGACTAATCAACTACTCCTTTAACACATTATTGCTAGTACTTAGGGAACAACTCATCTAATGACCAAAAAATCATGAACTAACTATGTAGTAGTTTGAAACACTTTAATCAACTCTCCCTTACTTAAAATTTCATGGAGCACTTCTCTCCTTAACTTGTGAAGCACTTCTCTTCAATCTGATGCACTTATCAATATCATAATCAAATTTGTTGATGCACTTTATCACTAACCTTTAATTTATGGAGCACATCTCTCCATATTGCATATCTCACCAATTACTCTAAAAAGGATTTTCTTCTTTTATCACTTGCACTATATTTGTTTATTTTTTATTTTTAAAGTTACAACTCTTTTGTAAATGACCAAATATCTTGCACTTTTAACATTAAGGCTTTCCTTTATACCAACAAATTTCTCTCCATGCCCAAGCTTTTTACAATTGCTACATTAAAAAACATTGGCCTTTTTCTTTAGGATGAATTCTTGGCTAAATAAGCTCCATAAACTTTTTCTTTAATTATATCATCCTTTATCGATCTTGTTTGGTCCGCAACTTGAAGAGTATTAAGTAACTCTACAAATGTTAATTTTGATAGATCTTTAGAATCCTTACGTAAGGAAATTTGAATCATATCTTTGGGAAAAGTCACGAGAAGCTTCTTTACTACTCGTAGACTATGAAATTCCTCACTAAGTAATTTGATTTGATTGAAAACGGACATGTGCTTCCTTCCATAGTCCTTGACACCCTCAAACTTCTTCATCTTTAACATCTCAAATTCTCTTTTAAGATTTAAAATTTGCATCAACCTTGTTTGATTATTTCCTTTAATCTCTTCCTTAAACTTCTCCCATGCTTCTTTAGGTGATTCACAAGCCATTATACTTGTAAAACTACCCTCCAACATGGCAGAATGTGTGCAAAGTTTTTAGTTTGCTTGCACTTCTTCATTATGCCTTTTGATTTGATTTAGTGTGGGATTTTTCAAAAGGGGGATAGGATTGAAATCACTCTCAACAACCTCCTACAAACTCAAGGATTTTAAATAGGATTTCATTTTGATGGCCAATGAGTGATAATTTTCTCCATTGAAAATAGGGATAGGAAGAGAAATATTATTTGATGCCATTGCACCAAAGGTTGAGTAATTATAAAAAGATTCACTCTATACTCACAACCCTATAAAACTTGTTTTGAGCTCTAATACCACCACATTTTTCGGAAATTAATAAATAGTTGATTGCAATCACATATTAAACAACATTCAAGCCCCAGTTATATAGGCTTATAATGCAATAAGAGCTAAAAGCAAGCAGAAAAAGAAAAGTAGGTAACATAGCCCACTAATATCTTTATTTCTAACTAAAAAAATTTCGCAAACTAACAAGCTTGTTTGACTAATTCAACTACTCCATTAACACATTACTAGTAGTACTTAGGTAATAATTCATCTACTAACCAAAAAATTAGGAATTAACTAAATAGTATTTTGAAGCATTTTAATCAACAACATGCATCTATAGACTTCAAATGATGTTAGATTTATTTGAAGCCACAACGAATTCAATCATTGATTTACATGGTGGCTCATGATACCTTCCTACTCACAAATACCTATATAATAGTAATATGTATGGTGTTATTTTTAGATTTCTAATATCTATAGTATGGTGTTAGGGGATTGAAGGGAACTGAGAAATAAATTAGTAGTCATGGAAAGAAGAAAATTTTGTCAAAAAAATAAAAATGGTACTTTGTTAAAACCT
Organism: Erythroxylum reticulatum; assembly: GCA_025504915.1. NCBI lineage: Eukaryota > Viridiplantae > Streptophyta > Magnoliopsida > Malpighiales > Erythroxylaceae > Erythroxylum > Erythroxylum reticulatum. Next base: position 23,134,469 of record JANSVA010000009.1, read on the forward strand.
TATAAGTAATAATGGCCTAGCATCTAATGGAGATCTAATTCATAATGGATCTGACTAGGCTCGGTAGCTAGGACTGGGCCCGACCCAATTCGAACTGCCTAACCTAAAGTCAATGGGCCAGGCCCAATCCATATAGATGTAAAAAGTGCCCAACTATAGAGCAAGAAACAAATTGAATTTAAGAAAGTCTTTCGCTAATGCGCATCCATTTTCTTGCTAAGTAACCAGTCTTTACTTAACTCAATTCAAGCGTGACTTAGCTCAACCAATGCCTAAAGACTTCCATTCCTTTCTTGGTTTGACTAATCAAACTGGCGTTTTCGGCAAATCTTACTAATTTTTGTTAGAGAATCGAGCTATCAAAGACAAAAGCAATCCGAGCTCAGCCAGGCCTAATGGACAATTACAAAACAATGTCGACTTGAACATTTTTAAGAAAATAAGGCCCACCGCGGGCCCAGCTAGCCCATTGCCATCTTCAAATTTGACAAGTGGAAATATGAATTTGTTAGTAAGATGGAATAAAAACTTTATTATAATTGCAGTTAGCTTAAAACTTTCAATTTCATAAACTACTTAGTCACTCACACAACATACCTTTTATTTAGTTATAAAACAATACTTATTTTAATAGTTGGAGGGGGTAGGGGTGTAAGTTAACTCATATATATGGGGTAAACTTTTGACTTTTGTACCTGCTTACCTAAAAATGATACTGAAATAATAAATACTATATTGACTTCTAGTACCAGCCTCTACTAGTCTTTTTGAATGGTGCTAGCTGATATTCAAGATATTAGTTAGGTATTGATGAGAATTGTAATTTTTAAAATAGAGCATTAAATTGAAACAAAATTATTAACCCAAACTCCCTTGACCCTCCTTCCTCACTCTCACAACCCCGCAGGAAAATAAAAAAAAAACTACCTTTCTTTACAGTTGTATCTCCTCCTACCATCACAATCGTAGCCTATCATACTCACATCTTTTCGTAGATTGCACATTTTGCCTTTGTCCTCCATACATCCCATCACATTATCACAGCCTTTCGTTGTCCATATTGAATGAAATAACATTATTGATGCTGAATGAAATTTTTTGTTATGTTTTTGAGATTTGAGTAATATTGTGAAATATTAGGTTGTATGTGTTTATTAGATTTGATTAATATTGAATGAATTAATGAAAAATTGTATTGTCTCATTGTCTATGTTGTTGTCTATTCAACTTCAGCAATGTTGATTGAAACTAGTGAATTAAAGATTTTCAAAGATAAACTAGTAGAGAATGAAAGTCAAAGTGAAGAATTAGTGAATGAAAGATTAAAATTCGAGAAAAAATCATATTGAAGAAGGGCAAAATAATGATAATAATGCTTAGTTATTTGAATGTTTCATATTGTTTATTTTATGCACAAATTGGTTTATGTATTTTCACAAAGTTATTGTCAAAAAATAGGTTATGTATTATAAATTGAATCATGTAATCATACAAAGTTGGTTAGTTTAGGGTTGGATTATGTGATTACATAAAATGGGTTATAGTTAAGAGTTCATGTTTAAATTATGTAATCACAAAAACTGTGTTATAATTATTTTTATGGTTAAAATATGTAATCATACAAAATGAGTTATAGTTGTGAGTTTTTGATCTAATTATGTAGTTAAATAAAATTGGTTATAGTTGTGAGTTTTTGGTTTAATTATGTAATCATACAAAATAAGTTATAATCATGAGTTTATGGTTGGATTGTAATAAAATAAATTGGGTTATAGTTGTGACTTTGTGGTTGTATTATGAAATCATACAAAATGGGTTATATCATTAAGTTTATGTTTGAATTATATAATCTTTTAAAATTGGTTATAGCATTGAGATTTTGTTTGAATTATGTAATCATATAAAATGGGCTATAATTGTAACTTTATGGTTGAATTATGTAATCATACCAAATGGGTTATAGTTATGGCTTTAAGGTTGAATTTTGCAATCACACAAAATAAGTTGTAGTTGTGATTTTATGGTTGAATTATTTAATTATACAAAATAAGTTATAGTTTTGAAATTACAACAATCTACGAATTTTTTTATGTTTAGGTTAAGAAGCATCAGAATTTCTTGGATAAATTGTGCTTAAGCCTCAAATTGTCAATGAAGTTAACTTGTATAACTTTATCATTTGATTGTTGAGAAGCTATTATTGCCCTATTTCTTCATATTATTTAACACAAATTTATTTTGACATAAAGTTATTGATTTAATTTTGACATATCTTCATTTATTTTTACAAATAAATGGAAGGAAGTTTAAGTACTCCTAAAAACCAATCGCTTCAAGAATATTCGATGATCTAGCTTGGTCTGATGTTAGCTTGGTTCCTATAATAAAGAATCGTGCAATTTGTTTATCCTATAATAGGAATTTAAAAGGTGGGGGAAATCACCATATTAAAGAAACATTTAGCTGGGGTCATAGGTGATGTGGAGCATTGTAAGAAAGCCAACTATGATGTGAAATGGAAAATGAAAATTTTATTTAAAGAGTATCAATATGAGAAGGAAAAAAGAGAAAGGCTAAACTATAAAATTAGTAGTGGAAGTTCTTTTTATAGTGGTTAAGATGATACTAGAGATGTTGAAGGAGATATTATTAATCAATAAGAAGGGATTATTTCAATTCATAAAAGGAGGAGAAAAAGAAAGGTGTCTAATTTTTTGCACCATAAGCAACTCCTAGAGTTCAACTTTCAATCTGTAGTGCCTTACAATCTAAAAAATCAACTCATATATGAAAATTAAAATGGCTAGATGGTGGTATAATGTAGGTATATCCTTCAATACTACTCAATCTTACTATTACCAACTTATAATGAGTGTTATTGCTTCTTACGATCTAGGATATAATGCTCTTTTAACTGATGACGACAAAGGTAATAATCTAAGCAGGTTTGGTTATAAAATAAAGAGTTATTTGAATGAACGAAGAATGACCTGAGCAACTTATGGGTTTTTAATCATATGTGATAATTGAACAAATAGAAGACACGAAAATATTATCAAATTTTTGGCGATTTTGCTAAAAGGTGATGTTTTTGAAGTCTATTAATGCATTTGGCCTTATTAGAAATGATGATACTTTGTTTCAGATATTTGATAAATTTGTGAATGAAGTTAGGTCCAAAAATATTGTACATTTCATTAGTGACAATGATTCTATTTATAAAGTAGTTAAAAAAGGTTTCAAAATAGGTATAATTCTTTTTATTAGACTCCTTATGCTGTAAATTGTGTTAACGAATGTTGGAAATATAAGAAATGCTAGATACTTTCCTATCATTTATGAAATTATGTAAAAGGCAAGCAAAGTGACAAAGTTTATCTATAATCATGCATGTGTCCTGAATTTTATGAGAAAAGATTCAATAATTTTAGGAATTTGTGTCGTCATGATATTATAAGATTTATGACTAATTTTTATCACTTTAATACTTTATTCTAATAAAAAAAGAAATAAGCCAAATGTCTACAAGTGATAAGTGATTTACATTCTAGCATACTAGGTCTAATGTTGCTATAACATCCCATCCTCCTACTAAGGGTTAGAACCTTAGATTTCTGTAATTGAGAAATAGCAATGAGAGATTAGAAAAACGCATTTCATGCCTATGCATAATGTTAGCATACACACACGTAAATTTGATTATTGCACACATTACAATGAATTGTTTATACACTCATTTGACATTTTTCGGGAATAAATGGCTGTTTTAATGCAATTATAATGTGAATTATGGATTATGTGTCTTAAAAGTTGAGTTGGAGTGTATAAGCAATGAATTAGAATTTTTGGTGAAATATGAGAATTTTCTGGAATTTATGGGTATTTTTGAACTAGGAATAATGTCAAGTGACAAAACAATTGATGAATAGTAGTAGAAATAAGAGTCAAATGGAAGTGGAAATTTTTATGAATGACATTAAGATTTAATGACAAATGTCATTGAAATTGGGTTGAAAATTGGAGACAAATAAACTAGCTTATTAAAAGACCAAAATGAGACCATAGGAAAGTGACAAGTGTCATTACCACTCACCACTTACTATTCTTTAACCTAAATTAAAGACCATGTTCGGGTCTTTCACTTGTCATTACGACACTTTATCATTTTGAATGGCCATCACCCTTGTCTTTCATATTCACCCTCACGAAATGCTCTAACCTTCTTTAACTTTTCCATTGTTCTCATCCACAACATTCACTCTCACCCTATCAAAGTTGAAGCTTTCTCTCACCTCCATTTGTTACTATCATTTTTTCTATCTTCTTTATAATTGTCACTAAACACCTAGCCCTACTACCTTTGGAATGATGAAGATTGTAGGAAGCCATGGGAAGCTAGGGTTTCATGGTGATTGAAGAAGCTTGGAGTTTAATCAAGTAAATTAAACTCTATTCTTCAGGGGGTGTCTAAATAGAAGCTTGTATGATGATAGTTGGTGATAAAATGATTATGAAGAAATGAATGTGTTCATATCTTGTTTTTCTATGATTTATGAAAATAATGTATGATTTGGTATTGATATGATTTAGAGTTAGAAGGAATCCAAAAATGAGGTAGAAAGAAATGTAGAAAAATTGAGTTATGAATAGATATTGTCATGTACTATTTTTGATGTATAAAAACGTGGATCATTGGTTGTTTTAGACAAGGATTGGATTGAGAATTGAAGTTAGAGAAAAGGCAAGTGTAGTGTCTTGAAAAGGGAAGAACTAGGATGAAAGTTTAGAGATAAAATTATAATGGTGTTTAAAGTGTGTTGGAAAAATGTTAGCTGTAACATTTTCCACTTATTATGCATCTGTAATTTACCTATAACTTGTTTTATTGATATCTAAATGAGATGGTTTTTAATTTGGATTAAACTAGAGACATATGGATACATTTTTCATAAAGACATCAAATTCAAATTCTGTCTTTAAAAGTTTCAAATTTTGACTTAAAGTTGAGTACTGGGTGTAGTAAATTGATGGATGAATACATGTGTTTGTGTTCTGTTTTGAGAGTATGAAAACTATAAGTGATGAGTTCTTATGTAGATTTTATAAGTTGTGACTTAAGGGTATAGTGAAAGTGAAAGTTATGTTAACCAATATGTTGAGTTATGCTCTTGAAATGAGATGAATTAAGGTGATAGTTAGAAGTGAAATGAAGATGGACATGAAGATAAATATGTGCTGAAAGTTGATGAATGTATATGTATATATATGTTCTGTTATTAGTGTTCAAGACCAATCATGGACTATAAATTGTTTATGAATGATATTGAGTTGAAATGGAGTTAGAATAATGGGGACATGATGATTAATTAAATTAGAAATGATAGACTAAGCATAAGGTGTTGAATGTTGTAAGTAAAGAGTTAGAATCTGGAAACTAAGGATGCAATTGGATATACTTTGGGGCTAGAGGCATAACTTTTTGTGTAGAACTCTGATTGAGGTCATTTAAGTATGCTTTCAAATAAGACTTCGAGTTCTACAAATTATATAAAGACCCTAAGGAGATATTTTGATTTCTAGAGGTCAAATTTTCAAATTTTTGTAAGTGACCCGTGAAGGTCTGCTCAGTGGACATGGAAGTCTGGGCAACAGACATTCTCTGGCCAATTGGTCTTAATTTAGGCTAGAATGGGGCTTGAATTGAACCTAGAAAGATTCTTGGAATAAGTGACTAATGTTTGATATGTACGAAGTGATAATTGGGGTTATAACTTAGTGAATCAATTGATGATATCTAAGTACCAAAGGCATGAATATAATGTGAATGAAGATGTTCATATAATTGTAGTTATGATTCAAAGGAGTTGAGTAATATGTATTAAGTTAATGTGAATGAGAATTGGGTATTATAAGAGCTTATAATATTAGGAAAGAGAATGATAAGAAATTGAGTTATGATATTAGAATAACCAAATGTTCTTGAGGTGTATGCCTAAGAATAAGCTAGACACATATAAAAGGTAAAGATTAAATGGGGAACTTAGAATGATCATGTGCAAATGAAATGTAAATCTAAGTTCAATTAGACATATATGAATTATGAAATGAGACTATGCATAAGATGCAAATTTTGATAATATACTCGGGATTCTCGTTTAGCATGCATTATACATAATACATATACGATTGAATGTTTATGTGATTGTGCAATTAGTAATGTTTGTGCTATGTGTGAATTGCATGATATTGATATAAAGGATAGAATGTCCGCTTCTAGACATTTCTGGTTCAAGGAAGTAAAGGCTAATCTGGAGCGTACTGTGACTCGACTTAGATGGTCTTTTTTATTGTTATTTTGTTTCAAATTACTGCATTGAATGACTACTGATATAATTGATATGCAATGTGAATGTGATTGTACTGATTCTGAATATTGAATGTCCGAGGCATTTGATGCATGTAAAAATAATTGGAAGCGCCCCTTGTATGTGAATTTGACAAAATATGTGATACTCAACTTGATTGTTGAATACCGAACAAAGTTTTGAAGAAAAATGTGAATGTGCATATGAATGAAATAAGTTATTCACAACTTAAATGTTAAATGTCGGACCAAGGTCTGATGACATGTGTAAGGTGAAATAAAGTGACTGATTGATCATATATGATTGATGCATTTCATCACATAAATGGGTGATAATATAAAGGTTGTTGTGACCAGAGTAGCTACCAAAAAAGAGCTTAAAGCTCAGAAAGTGAAAAAGAGTTAAAAGCTCAGCATGTGATTAAAAGCCAAAGGCTCACTATGTATAATGAGCCTAGTACCCTCAACAGATATGGGGCAGTTATCAATGAGTCCAGTATCTATAATAGATACGGGACAGTTATAGGCACTCGATCACAATAATATCAATTGAAAGTGAGTCTCATGAGCATTGCATATGCATCTGATATGTATGATTTAAATAGTTTGACTGATTTTTGAATGTGATAACGTTTTAAGTGAATATATGTGATTCAACATAATGAATTAATAAAGTGATGTGAATTATGTGATTATATGAATTGAGGTGTTATGTGATTGATTGAGCCATCGAGGATGGTCCACTCACTGAGATCGCAAAACTTAACCCAAAATTGCAATATTTTTTAGGCTTAGAGAAGATCTCTAGTTAGACAAATTGGAATCTTACCATTGTATTTGAGTAAGAGATAGAGGTCAGGATCAGTTCATGCTTGCATATGTATTTCATTATTTTGTATTAAAATGCGTATTCAGAAATACTATACAATATGTATATAAATGATTTTGTAATGTAATGACATTAAGACTAAAATGTTTTGTATCTGAAATAGGCCTAAGTGACTAATTAAATTCTGTTGAGTTGTGTAATGATTGTAACTGTTATGAAAATGTTTATAAATAAAATGGGCTGAAATTGATTATTGATTTTCCACATATGCGTACATTGTTTTGAAAATTTTGTAATGAGTTTGATTGTTGACTGCTCGGATATCACTCAGAATGTTGACTACGTGTCTTGCGAGAGTGGAGTCTTACAATTTTGGTATTAGAGCCCAGATTTAGTATCTTATATGGGCATTTTTTAAATATGTGTCAAGTTACATGCATTTTAGACATGTCTTAGAATGCAATAACAAATGATCCCTAGCCTGAGTCGCATTTTTATGAGTCACACATATAAGCATTTGTAAAAAGTTTGAGTTGATAGAAATAGTGAGAAAAATGATGATCTATCTGAATATGAGAAAATGAAAGTTTATGGATATCTAGAAATGAGAAATAGTATAAAGTCCAATATGATAGATAAATATTTAACAGATTTGTATTGGTGAATGTATTATTGAATATAACATCAATATTGTACTATGGTGATATGTCCCCGAATGTGATATAGTTGCGAATGCATTGTTGTGGATTCTTTGAGGAAAATAGAGATATAAATAGAAATGATGAGATTAAAGTATATAAGCAGGATGGAATGAAAAAAAATTTATTATAACCTTAAGAAGATGAATTTGGAACTGAAATGGTTGTTTGATTAAAGTGACAAGAGTTATGATCCACTATAAGAATATGTTATCAGAATTGAGATCAGAATTTCATGATGATTATACATCTATAATTTTGAATTGTATACGAATATACATATGAAAGATGTAATAAAGGATAATTGGAAGAAGATGAGATGAATAATAGCGACATATATAGAAGTTCAAAAGGTTAAGTTGAATTGTTATTATGAGTACATATCTAATAATGTGATCACCTTGACAAGTGATATTATTAAGTACCTGTGTATCATATACTTGGATATGAAATAGGAAGTGATCCATAGCTTATTGAATGCTTTTAAGTTTTAATCCCTATAGTTCAAAGTCTAAGACAAATTAGAGTAATACATTAAAGTGCTTATAGTGATCAATCAGGGATAGATTGAGATTCTTAATGATGTTACTATGTGCGATGAATTATAGGAAAAAGAAGGTCACAATCATGGAATAGTCCTCACAATCGAGGATGGGCACAAAAGGAGAAGTGTTGTCCATAATCAAATGAGATTAATGTATTATTAGCATGAGTTATTAATTAGTGAATTGTCATAAATACATCTCTAGATAAGATGTAATGATCTTGATGGTATATACCAAGGAATAGAGTAAATGAATCTGCTTAATGCTTCACTGAGCCTTATTATAAAGGATATTTTGATCATATAAGTTATGACAGAAATCAATCTTATTAAGATATTATAAATGGTTGAAATTGATCTTCTTGAGGTACTAAGAATGGCTATTAAGCAATGATAAAAATAGTTGATTGATCAGGATTACGTGAACAGTATAGATGATAGTAGTAAGGAATCTTCTTTCGAAGAAGAATTTCACCAAATTAGGTTAAGTAGACCAGATGATTTATTTTTAAGAATGATTAATGAAGGAACAAATCAGAAATGAATATGTAATGAAACAAAAGTGAATATTGGAGTCCCATGTCTAACAGAGACTTAGGCATAAAAGGTAGAATATGCTACTGAGAGTATATGCATTTTGTTTGATGTAAAGTATCCAACTATGTCATTGAATTATGGAATTTAAGGAGACATTATTGCTAACGTGAGGAGAACTTAGGTCCACCCTATATTCTATACAAATATGTACAGGAGATACAAAATAGATTCAATGAATGTATTACCAAAACAGGAAGTTACGATTGCAAATAAATTGAATTGTATGGAGAAACTAGTATGAATGCATAGACATTAAAATAAGTTAGTGTGAAATCATAGGAAATCAAATGAATTGAGAAAATCATTTGAGAAAAGAAGTCAATTGTGAAACCAAAAATAATATAAGATAATATTACCACATTAAGGAATTAGTTACTTAAGGAATTACAAGAACTAATCATGGGCACATTGAATTTTGGCAATATCTGTTTGAGTTAACAGTGCCCTTGATATTATTATGGCATTGAAGAATAAAGTATCCCATATTTACTTGTATCAATTAGTGACTATGATCATAGATTATATTCCACTGCCGCCACAGCCACAAGAGAAGATTATACTCCACAAGGAGAACTTCTTTTGGTGGAAGGAATCTTACGTACTTATTCCTTGCCTCGACACTAAGGAATGGTACATTGATATTCCAGGAAGTTCTCACATATGGTATGGGTCCATTAAGAAATTTATACTTTTTTTCCCTCCCAACCTTCAACCCATTCCCTCTTCCCAACCCTCTCCAACCTTCTTTCACTGTCGCCGACCAGCGCCGATCTCTCAACTTCGCCTCCACCGTTTGATCCCTCCACTGCTCCATCCCTTACTGGAGCCACAGTGTGGATTGGTGCTTAGATTTGTGCCGCTGCTCCCATGTTTGAACACTTCCAGAGAAAGATTGCTACCATAGGTATGTTGACCGTCATTTTCTTAAAACCTTTGTATTTCTTTCCTATTTCTATGCAGAAGATCATTGGTGAGATTTTCATTTCTTCGTGAGATGTTTATGTTTCTTTCCTGATTATCCACAGGATATTCATTGATGAGATTTTCATTTCTTCATACTATTAGTGATCAAATTGATGTTTTCTAGATCTCATGTCCTTACAGCTCTTTCATATAAAATTAAATAGAAGGATTTTTTAATAAATTATGATGAATGCTTCTCGTTCTTTTATGCTCTTAATCCCTAAACTGTAAGTCTCTTCTTTCTTCCACCTAAAAAAGAATCCATATTTTTTCCAGTCCTACCCCTCGATCGTCTTCTTATTTTCAGGATCCCTAATTTTTCTCTACTTCCTGTTCCTTCTTCTCTAAATCTGGGAAAATCCATTTCTTTTATGATTTGATCTGTTCCTTTTATTTTCTTGATTTAGATATCCTTTAGATTTATTATTTCCCTTTTTATTTTTTAAATTTTTTGGTGAGGTTTTCTTTTATTTCTTGATTAGTTATCTTGATCTGCGATATAGCTCCGGTGATGTGTAATCCATTTATCTTTCAGTAGTTGGGAAGTTGTTATTGATTTGGGTTTAAGATGGGTATTCGAATTGTGATTTTGTAAGTATAAGAGTATTGTTTTGACCTCCGATTTGCAATTTTGTGGTGAGAGAGCTATGCCCTTTAACTTAATGGGATTGGGGATTTTCCTAGGTTTTTTATTTTAATTGTCATTGGTTGGTTATTGAATTTTGTTTTTATTTTTTCGCTTGTAATCAGTTTAATGTTCATTCAAGAGTTTTGTTCTGACCAAAAAGTTTAAAAAGTTCTCTCTTTTTGAAGTTCACTGCTTAATGTATCTGTGTAATGAAACATTCTTGAAATCCTCACTTTAGGTTTAAGTTTGAAGTGAAATTCATTTAAATTTAACCCACGGCTTTCAAGTAGTTCAATTTAACTCCACCCTTTATCTACCAACGTCTTCTGTACACTGCTGGACTTATTTGCTTAATGTGAATCTTTGAATTGGAATGGATTTGGACTAATGTTTTGCGTTTAACGTTAGATTTTAGTAGGTTTATGGTCCGTTAACAGCTTTTTGGTATAGACAACTGTAAAGTTGTACAAACGTTTTGCATCTTGGGCACTTAAAGGTTTATTTTTGTCTTATATGATATTAGGCACTTAAAGGTTTATTTTGTCTTAAAGAGGGAGCACTTGAGGGAGTGGGATAAAGAGGATGTGGGAACTTACCAGTTTCTGGATAAGTTGGAGAAGGTGTTTTATGGGAGCAACGTGGGGAGGGAGGCATTGGTGGAGGTGTGTGGGAGTGAGCATGTGTCGAGAATGACATTTCAGGTTATTTATATGTTTTTTTACTTTTTATTTGTGGATCTCTGTGATAGGCTTTGGTGAGCAGATCGAGTCTCAGGAGAAAACTTTGGAGTGATATGATGAAGGAGCTCCGGATCTCTGCCAATCCTCTCGCCCCTTTCTCTTTTAAAGGTTATGCCCTCTTCTTCAATAAGGTATGTAACCAAGTGGTTCTTTTTTAGGGTTGAATAAGAGGTATGTAAATGTTACTCTCCCTCTTTCTTAGCGCTCTCACTCTATCTTCCTTCTCCGTAACCTCCTCTTTTCAGGTATGGTTCTTGATTAATAAATCTCTTCTTCTTTGGTATTTTTTGGGTTTTGTTGGGTTTTCTAAAATTTCTATTCTTTATTGCTTTTTTGCTTTTGATATTAGCTTCTCTGTTTGATTTAGCATTTAATGCTTTCTAGGTTTGAGTATGTTGATTTCTTTGCATCTAATATTGTCAAGATTGAATTTTTATGCTCAATGATCTTATGGTTTCAGACGTTTTATATTTCTACATGTTGAGTCAAAGTCGAGTTATTTGATGCTTTATTACTCTCTTATCATCTAGGTATTGGTAGTTTTCTACAATTCTTTAATGATTAATTGCTCTCTTACCATCTGAGTATTGGTGCTTGTCTACAAATAAAGTGATGAAATATTTCGTTATATTTTAGTTTTAAAACATATTTTATTTTTAAAAGTCGAGTTATATTTTATTTTTATTTATTATTTATTTATGTATTTATTGTAATTTTATTTACATAATATTTAGCGTGCCAATTTTACTTTTTTTTACTCTTTAACCTGCATCACTCTTTTATTGTCACATCTGTATGTGGGCCTATTAGAAACAACCTCTCTATTATATAGGGGTATGGTTGTATACTATCAGACCTTTTCGGACCTACCTTTACTACGAGACTTCAGACTGGGTGTGATGATGATGATCATAGATGATATATTGAATATATTCGCAAGGTTGAGAAGAATATTTTGAATACTTGAGGTAAGTCTTACATATTGTGAAGGTAGAAACAATTATATGTCAAGTTTAATAAGAGTGAATCTTAGCTTAACTAAATAAAATGTTGGGTCTTATAGTATTTGAACATGGCATATTGGGAGACCTAAAGAAAGAAGAGATAATGATGAAGTGAGAAACTCCAAGGAATATATAAGAGATCTGGAGTTTTCTAGAACTAGTTGTATATTGGACACTGCCAAAAGTTGTTAAGTTTTACTAGTCTTAGCCCTTTGACAAAAACTTTTAAGAAAAAATGTGTAAATCATCTAGACTGATGAATGTAAAAAGAATTTTGATAAATTATAACACCGATGTTAATTATATCGTTTGGATTTGGAGATTTTATAGTATAGAATAATGTATCGTACTAGAGATTAAGATGCAATCTACTGTTGCA
>JANSVA010000009.1:23147314-23169110 GCA_025504915.1 Erythroxylum reticulatum
CATGAAATAAATTCTACTAGCATAGACATAAATAAAAGTTTTAAAACAAATTTAACTCCCAAAAATTCACTTATCCAAGCCTCATAATTATCTAAATCATGCTTAACTAAAAAAAATTCGGGGGACAACACAAGAAATTGAAGAATGAAGAAGATGTTGGAGGCATAAAGGATGTCACAATTTGTCTGAGATCCAAAAGGAATGATTGTTGTAGATTTAGTGATAGCATTGCAGGTTGAGGTCGCCTACCTAACCAAACAATTGAATAGCCTAATAGCCACCTCTTTCTTTCCACTCAAAATAATTCAGCATGGATGTGAGCTATGTGGAAAAGAGAGTGATATCATAGTTGATTGCTTCATAGTGGAAAATAAAAAATGCAGCAATACAACTTCATGGGAGCATAACATGGTCAGGGAGATAAAAATCCTTATTCAAATACATGCAATAATGGGTGGTAGTACTACCTAAATTTCTTTTGGTCTGATAATGCAAGAAATCAAGTGAGAAATCAAGACAAGTCCTATGTAAATGATTTGAAATTAGACAATCACATGGACAATCTCATGAATACGAAAGAGGCTCAGAAGAGGATGGAAGGGCAATTTGAGAAAGTAGCGAATACTCATGCCTCTTATCTTCATAATCTAGAGGTTCAAATGGGACAATTAGCTAATGCATTATTTACGAGAAGTATGAGAATCCTTCCAAGCAACATAGAAGTAAATCTAAGAGAGTAATTTAAGCCTATCACACTTAAGAGTGAGAAAGAACTAGAAGGACCACTAGAAGAAAAAGTTAAGCCCCGCCTTATAGAAAACCAAGAGAAGAAGAAAAAGGATGAAGATAAGAATGAGGATCCTCCCTATCTTTCTCCTCCTCCATATCCACTAACAGTTCCATTCCCATAAAGACTTCAAAAGAATAGATTGGATATACAATTTGCAAAGTTTGTGGAAAAGCTTAAGAAACTGCAAAGTTTATGGAAGCTTTAGAGAACATACCTCAATATGCAAAATTTCAGAAAGACATCTTATCAAACAAGCAAACTTGGGATGATAATCAAATGGTCTCCATGATAGAAAGTTGCAGCTCCATAATTACCAACCACATGCACTCATAGTTAACAGATCCAGGAAGTTTCACTATACCTTGTGTAGCTGGTAATTTAAAATTTTCTAAATGCTTATGTGATATAAGTGCACGTATTAATCTTAAGCCTTTGTCAATGTTCATAAAATTGGGGCTAGGAGATGTGAAGCCTTCCATGCTTGTTTAGTTGGCGGAATCAATCAATAAAGAAACCATTTGCCATGTTAGAGGATGTACCTGTAAAAGTGGACAATTTCATAATTTATGTGGATTTTACCATGCTAAACTTTGAAGAGGATCGAAATTATAAACTAATTTTTAATAGACTTGTTTTTAGCACTGGAAGAGCTTTGATAGATGTCTATAAAGACAACCTTATCCTTCAAATTGGTGATGAACAATTGGAATTCAACATGAATAAGGTATTAAAGAATCTGAAGGAGGGCAACTCATTCATGAGAATTGATGTAGTTGACTCTTTAAAGATTGAAATAGTAAAGGACGAGGAACAAATGGCAGAAAACATAGAGATGGAAAAATATAAGGAAGTCTCTGTTTAAGAAGTAGAAGCAGAAGAGCGGATGAGGGTGATTGTAGAAGAAGAGCAGTTCACCTTTTTACAGGACAAACTGTCAAATTTGATAAATGATTCAGGGAGTTTCATCATTCCTTACAAGCTTAGTAGACTTACTTAGATTTCTTAATTTTATCAATGATGTCCTTTTTATTATCTTGCATCAAGTAGCTTATTTACAAGCTACTAAACTAAAATTGGGCAAAATAAATGGAAGCAAGCCACTCATAATAAGCCTAGGTTGAGCATAAACATGAAGAATATATCAAGCTAATGACACAAAAGAAGTGCTACTTGGGAGGCAACCTACGAATTATGATTTTTTAAATTAAATTCAATTTTAAGTCTTAATTTTCATTTTTTGGTATTTTTTATTTTAAATTTCTTTATGTTTATTTTATAAGGAGTGAATTGCTGGAATTTATATCATCGAGTGTCTTCAAATTTCATCACTCATAGCATCACCACCAAAACACCATAAATATTCTTGCTCTAACTTTGTATTTATTATTTATTATTTATTTTTATTTGTATTTGTATTTTTGTGTTTTTCACATTGAAAACAATGTGTTGTTCAAGTGTGAAGATGTATATGCAATTGCATATCATATGTGTGTGAATTTTGCGTTTGTATATCAAATGTGTGAGAATTTTGCATTTGTATATATGATATGTGTGTGAATTTTGCATTTGCATTGTGTTAGATCTTTATTAAGATGGCATTATGATGTGTGAATTGTCATCATTTAATTGTAAAGGCATAGTAACTTGTGAATTTTATGTTTTAAATGTCTTTGGGATGTAGGTGTATGTTAATTAGGATATGACACCTATTATTTCACTTTAGGGAATTTGTTTGCATACATCTATAATTATAGTCAACTGAATTGGTTAGCATTATTAGTACCCTTTTATGAGAGTGACTGACTAAGAAAAAATGAGGTAGGCTATAAATTAAAAAAAAGAAAAATGGTTTAAATTTCTATTCTACTAGCCCTTTTTAAGCAATTTAGGTTAAGAATAGAGTTGGTAGGCAGTTTAGAGGTAAGATATAGCTGAGTTACTACGGGAATTCTTAAAAAAAGATCTTTCCTAGCAAGCTAAATTAAAAAAACGATTTAGTTGAGTAACCAGGGGACATTTATGTAAAGATGTTTGCCTTCACATAAAAAGACTAGGTTATTGTTAAAGAAAATTTTAAAAATATTGTTACACTAAATAAATCCTATTGATCCTTTAACAATAGTAAAAATTTTCATGAAAAGTTAAGGATATTTTGCCTTTTTGATTGATTAATAATAATAAGTGCATGATTACAACTGTCATAAGAGTATGAATAGGATGTTAATATTTTGATTAATATGTATATTCAATCAATGCACTTAAGTTCATTTCATAAGGATTGATGACATATACGATTATTGTATTGTTGCATGATTAAGTCATTATGTATTTATATGTTTTGTATGTTCATAGTTTTTAGTTTTGCTTAAGGACAAGCAAAGGTTTAAATATGGGGATGTTGATAGGTGTAGATTAAATGAGCTTTTAAGTATTTCCTAGATGATTATCATGTGTATAGGCTTAGAATTTAATTCAAATCAATTCTTAGTACCTTAGACAAAGTTTTTATTCAAATTGTTTAGGTGTCTATAGTCCTCATAAGAATGATACCTTTTGATAATATAAGATACGATCTATATATTTGCGATATTAAGAGTTTTGTTGCATATAATACTTGCTCAATAGGATCATAATATCTTATTAACATGGCCTAAGGAGGAGGCCCTTAGGTTTTGTAAAAGCTCCTAAATGTCTAAATGAAGAGCAAATCTATCCATCAGTCTTTTGCTCCTTCATTAGGAACCAATTTTCCTCTAAAGAAGTTAATGAAATGAATGCTCTAACAACTCCTAGGGATATTGATCAAGCTATTTTTGGTTTAAGCTCTGAAAAAGCTCCTAGACCAAAAGGGTTGAATGGAGTGTTTTTTCAGAAGACCTGGCCTTAAATAAAGAGTGTCGTGATAGAAGCAATATTAGAAGTCTTTAAAAAGGCTAAAGTGTGTTTGGAGATCAATATGACCTTCTTATATCTTATACCAAAGGTAAAGAGTCCTAACTCTCGTGGTGAATATAAGCTAATAGCTTGCTATAGTTTTAGGTACAAAATCATAGTAAAAAAAACTCATAAAAATTTAAAAATGTTCTAAAAAATGTTTTGGAGCAAGCTTAATATGTTTTCTTAGAAGTAAGACAAAAAAGGGACAATTTACTTCTTGGCCAAGAACTTTTAAAGGGCTATTTTAGAAGATTTCTCCTGAGAAATATGCTATAAATTTTGATTTAAATAAATTCTATGATTTAATCAGTTGGAAACTTATAGGTCATATACTTAATGCTTTCGGGTTCCTTCGTAAATTCAATTAGTTGATAATGATGTGTGATACCTCATCCTCATTCTCAATTTTTTTTAGTGAGTAACTAACATATGTCTACAAAGGTAAAAAGGGTGTTAGGCAAGGTGACCCAATATTCCCTTATTTGTTCATATTGTGCATAGAGGTCTTCATAAATTTCATGAGGTTCAACATTAGAAATATCACATATTCAAGTTTCATAGTAAATACAAAAAGATCAATATAATATGTTTACCTTTTGCAAATGATCTATTGAAGTTATCTCAAGCCCATAAATATCATTGAGGTCTGTCATGTCTTTCTTGCATACCTTTAGGGAGCTATCAAAGTTGGATCTAAATAGAGAAAAGAGCCACTTAGTGATATCAACAAGTGTTTTCATAAATGCTCTCAAAGATTACTAGCTTAAGGGTTATACAACTTCCCTCCAAATACTGAGGCTTCCTCTAGCTATAAAGAGATTACAATTTTCTATATACATTCCCTTAATTGAAAATTTTCAAAAGAGGTTAAGCACGTGTGCAACAAGAAACTATAAGGAGGTTACAACTGATTAAGCCAGTCATCAATTCTATACTGATTTGTTGGTCCTAAGACTTCTTCTTATCCAGGGGAGTGATTAAAACAATTGAGAAGAACATCAAAAGGTTCATATTGACTGGTCAAAGGGAAGAGTGAAGCTAAGGTAGCTTGGAGGGAGGTTTGCACGTCTATTTTTGAAGGGGATCCAAAAATTGTTCCATTCATTTATCTAGCAAGGTAATGTTAAGGAAGAGATTATGGAGATTAATTGTAACATCATGTTCCCATACTAAGGGCTAGAACCCTAGATTTTTGTAATTGAGAAATAGCAATGAGAGATTAGAAAAAATGCATTTCATGCTCATGTATAATGTTAGCATACACACAAGTGAATTTGATTATTGCACACATACAATGAATTGTTTATGCACTCATTTGACATTTTTCAGGTATAAACAATTTTTTAATGTGATTATATTGTGGATTATGGATTATGTGTCTTAAAAATTCATGTGGAGTGTATTAGTAGTGAATTAGAATTTTTGATAAAATATGAGAATTTTTCAAAATTTAAGGGTATTTTTGTAAAAGGAAAAATGCCAAGTGACAGAACAATTGATAAAGGACAATAGAAATAAGAGTCAAATGGTAGTGGAAATTTTTATAAATGACATTGGGATTTAATGACAAGTTTCATTGAAAATTGGGAGAAAATTGGGTTGAAAATTATATGCAAATGGACTAGTAGAATAAAATACCAAGGAGAGACCATAAGAAAGTGACATGTGGCAACTGACAAGTGTTCAAAGTGAAAGACTCATTTTCTTTTAATTGTCTTTCACTTTATTCAATTGCTCTCACCTCTTGTAATTTTCTCTTCTCATCTTCTTCAATCTTCTTCATCACTCACTTCTCACCCATCAACGTTGAAGCTTACTTCCACCTTACATTTGCTACTATTGTTGTGTTGTCTTCTTCATTTCTTACTAAAGACCCAACACTACCACCTTTGAATGATGATGCACGTGTGAGAGAAGAAACCTAGGATTAAGAGAGATCTTGAAGAGTTTGAAAATCTTGAAGCTAAATCAAGTAAGTTAAACTTTGTTCTTTATGGGTTGTCTAAATAGAAGCACATATAACGATAGTTTGACATAAAATGATCATGAAGAAATTAATGTGTCTATATCTTATTTTTCTATGATTTATAAACAATAACGTATGATTTGGTGTTATGATTTAGAGTTAGAATAATTCTAAAAATGATGTAGAAAAAATGCAAAAAAATTAAGTTGTGAATGGATATTTTCATGTTTGATTTTTTATGTATAAAAATGTGGATCATTGTTTGTTTTAGAAATGGATTGGATTGAGTATTGAAGTTAAAGAAAAGGCAAGTATAGTGTCTTGAAAAGAGAATAACTAAGATGAAAGTTTAGAGATAAAGTGATAATGATGTTTAAAGTGTGTTTGAAAATGTTAGCTGTACCATTTCCATTAGATATGCATATGTAATTTTAGCCATAAATTGATCTGTAGATATCCAAATGGAATGATTATTTATTTTGATTAAATTAGAGTCACACGACTACATTTTTCATGAAGACATCAAATTCAAATTATGTCTTTAAAATTTTCAAATTTTGACTGGAAGTTGGGTACTGGGTGTAGTGAATTAATGGATGAATACTTGTGTTTGTGTTCTATTTTAAGGTTATGAAAACCATGAATGATGAGTTGTTATGTAGATGTTATGAGTTCTGAATTAAGGGTGTGATGAAAGTGAAAGTTATGTTAACCAAGATGTTGAGTAATTAAACTAGAAATGCTAGACCAAACATAAGGTAGTGAATGAAGTAAGTAAACAGTTAGAAATCTGGAAACTAAGGATGCAATTGGATATATTTTGGGGTAAGACCCATAACTTTCTCTTTAGAACTTGGATTAAGGTCATTTAAGTTTTCTTTCAAAGAGGACTTTGATCTCTACAACTTTTATGAAGACCCTTAGAAGATATCTTGCTGTCTACAGTGTCAAAATTTAACATTTCTATAAGAGACCTATAAAGGTCCGCTCAGCGAACATGGAAGTCTGCCCAGCGAGCATTCACTGGTCATTTGGTCTAAATTGAGGCTGGAATGGGACTTGAGTTAAACCTAGAATGATGCTTGGATTAAGTGACTAATGTGTGATATGTATGAAGTGATAATTAGGGTTATAACTTTGTGAATGAATTGATAATATCAACGTACCAATCACATGAGTATAATGGGAATGAAGATGTTCTTATGATTCTAGTTATGATTCAAAGGAGTTGAGTAATATTTGTGAAGCACTTAAATGTAAATGAGAATTGGTTATTATGAGAGCATATAATGTTAGAAATGGAACAACGAGAAATTAAGTTATGATATTAGAATAATCGAGTGTTCTTGAGGTGTAAGGCTAAAGATAACCTAGACACATATAAAGGATAAGGATTGAATGGTGAACTTAGAATGATCATGTACAAATGAAGTGTAAACCTAAGTTCAATTAGACATATACGAATTATGAAATGAGAATGAACATAAGATGTGAATTTAGATAATATACCCGGGATTGTCATTGAGTATGCATTATACACAATACATATACATATGTATGCGACTGAGTATTCATAAGATTGTGCAATTAATAATATGTGTGTAACATGTGTTTTTCATAATGACGATACAAGATAGAACGTCCACATCCAAATGTTTTTAGATAATAGAAGCTAATGCTAATTTGGAGCATACTGTGAGTCGACCTTTCTGTATTAAATGATTCTATGAATGTGATTGTACTGATTCCAGAAATTGAATGTCCAAGGCATTTGATGCATGAATATCATATTAGAAGTGCCCATTGTATATGAATTGGACTGAATATATGATACTCGGCTTGATTGTTGAATGTCAGACTAAGTTTCAAAGAAATATGTGAATGTGAATGAAATAAGTGATTCTCAACTTAAATGTTGAATGCCAGATCAATGTCCAATGATATGTGTAAAGTGAAATAAAGTGATTGATTGATCTTATGTGATTGATGCATTTCATTACATGAATGCATAATAATTAGAAAGGTTGTGTGATCGGAGTAGCCGCTGCATTCGAGTAAGAGATAGAGGTTAGGATTAATTCGCATCTGCATAGATTTTTCATTATTTTGTATTAAAATATGTAGTCATAAGTATTGTACAATATGTATGTGAATAATCTTGAAATGTAATGATATTATAACTATAAGTGTTTTGTATCTATAATAGGCCCAAATGGATATTAAATTGCTAATGATATGTATAACGGTTGTAACTCTTGGGTTTGAAAATGTTTTTGAATAAAATGGGCCACAGTTGATTATTGAATTTCTACATATGCGTGTGTTGTTTTGAAAAAAATTTGTAATAAGTTTGATTGACTGACTGTTCTGGCATGCCACCCTCGTAGAGTATGTTCTTGAATACCATTGGTATGCTTGGGAATATGGACTATAAGAGTGGGGTACTACAATTTGGTATTAGAGCCCAGATGTAGTATCTTATATGGGCATTTTTGAAATATGTGTCAAGTTAAATGCATTTTAGACATGTCATAGTAGGCAATAGTAACTAATCCCCAATTTGAGTCGCATTTACATGAGTCACACGCATGAGCATTTGTTAAAATTTTGAGCTGATAGAAATACAAAGAAGAATGATGACTGTCAGAATGTGAGAAAATGAAAGTTTGTAGGTATCTCGAAATGAGAAATAGTATATGGTTAGATATGACAGATAACGATTCAACGCATTTGTATTGGTGATATATTATTGAATATGACATCAATATTGTATTGTGGTGGTATATCCTCAAATATGAAATAGATGCGAAGACATTATCGTGGGATGATTAAGGAAAGTAATGATATAAATATAAATGATGAGATTTCAATTGTAGAAGCTAAGTTGAAAAAAATAAAATTTATTATGACCTTGA
This sequence comes from Erythroxylum reticulatum, assembly GCA_025504915.1. Classification (NCBI taxonomy): domain Eukaryota; kingdom Viridiplantae; phylum Streptophyta; class Magnoliopsida; order Malpighiales; family Erythroxylaceae; genus Erythroxylum; species Erythroxylum reticulatum. Next base: position 23,155,923 of record JANSVA010000009.1, read on the forward strand.
GAGGTTGAACTTGGAATTGAAAGGATTATTTGATAAATGTGATCAGATTTATGACTTAACATAAGAATATATCTGTGAAATTGAAAATAGAATTTTAAGATGATTATGTAACTATAATTATGAATTAATTGCAAACATATGTATGTATGAAGATATAAAGGTAATTGGAAGGTGAGATAATGATAGCAATATATGTAAAAGTTGTCAAGGTTAAGTTGATTTATTATTGTGAGTACATATCTGATAATGGGATCACCATGAAAAATGAGAATATTGAGCACATATGTATTACATATAGTGATGATATAGGAAGCAATCTACGACTTATTGAATATTTGTTAGTTATAGTTCCTATAGTTCAAAGTCTAAGATGAATTAGAGTAACACATGAATGTGCTTATAGTTATCAATCGGGGATAGATTAAGATTGTTAATGACATTACTATGGTTGATGAATTTGAGGAAAACAGAACAAGGGCACGATCGTGGCATAGTCCCTATGATCGAGGACATTCCCCAAAGGGAGAAGTGTTGTCCAGAACCAAATAGACTAAGGTATCCTTAGCATAAGTTATTAATTGGTGAATTATCATAAATACATCTCTAGATAAGATTAAATGATCTTGATAATATATACCAAGGTATAAGAGTAAATGAATCTACTTATTGCTTTACTGAGCCTTATCAGAAAGGATATTATGGTCATATAAGTTATGACAGAAATTGATCTTATTGAGATATTATGAATAGTTGAAATTGATCTTCTTGAGGTACAAAGAATGACTGACAAGAAATGAGGAAAACAATTGATTGATAAGGATTATGTGAACAGTTTAGATGATAGTAACAAAAAATCTTCTTTCAAAGAAGAATTTTAATGAATTAGATTAAGTAGACTAGATGGTGTACTTCAACAAAAGGAATGACGATGGAACAAATCAAAAGTGAATATTAGAGTCCCATTTTTAAAGAAAACTCAAGCATAAAAGGTTGAATATGCTACAGAGAGTACATGTAGCTTATTAATGTAAAGTATCCAACAATATGATTGGATTCTTGAATTTGAGATGACACTATTGCTAATGTGAGGAGAACTTAGGTTCACCATATATTCTATGCAAATATGTACAGGAGATACAAATTAGATTTGATGAATGTGTTAGCAACACAAGAAATTAAGATTGCAAATAAATTGAAATGTGTGGAAAAACTAGTATGATTGAATAGAAATTATAATAAGTCAATGTGAAATCAGTGAGTTGAGAAAATCATCTGAGAAAATAAGTCAATTAGGAAACCGAAAATAACATAAGATAATATTATCTCATTGAGGGATTATTTACTTAAGGAATTACGAGAACTAATCATGGGCATATAGCATTTTGGCAATATCTGTTTGAGTTAACAATGCCCCCGATAGTATCATGGTGTTTAAGAATAAAATGTTCGAATCTTACTTGGATCAATTGGTGACTATGATCGTAGATGATATTTTGAGTGTATTTGAAAAATAAAGAGATATTTTGAATACTTAAGGTAAATCTTACATATCATGAAGGAGAAACAATTAGATGCCAAGTTCAACAAGAGTGAATGTTAGCTTGATCAAATAATATGTTGGGTTGTATAATGTCTGAACATGGCATATTGGGAGACCCAAAGAAATAGAGGTAATGAAGAAGTGAGAAACTCTAAGGAATTTATAAGAGATCTGGAGTTTCTAAAATTAGCCACGTATTGGATACTACCAGAGACTATTAAGGAGTTTTCACTGATCTTAGTCCTTTAGAAAAAATGTCTGAGGAAAAATGTGTAAATCGTATGACTGATGAATGTAAAAATAATTTTGAGGAGTTATAACACCAGTGTTAATTATATCATTTGGAATTAGAGATTTTATAATATACAATGATGTTTCACACTAGAGATTAGGATGAAACCTAATGCAGTATAATAAAGTGATTTTATATGCATAGAGACAATTAAAGTCTCATGAATTGACTATTTGATACATGGTTTGAAACTTGCTACAATAGTAATTGCTTTAAAATATTGGAAACATAATATATTGGGTGAAACATTTCGAAATTATTTAAATTAATAAAGTTTAAGGTAATTATGGAGTTTGAAAGAATTGAATATAAGGATAAGACAGTGAATAGAGTTACTTGAAGATTATAATTGTGTAAATGAGTATTTCTCAATAAAGCTAGTGTTGTAATCTGATACATTGAACAGAAAATTCAATAATAGAATAACACAAATCCAGATATTAAGGATACAAAATCTAGTGCAATAAAGAGTATAGAAAGTTGAGTTGAATTTTAGACAAATCAAAGGACTATTAGCTATTGAATTTAAGATCAGTTTCATATCAAAGAATCAACAAAGCCCAAATTGAGGATTCAGAATTTATGAATCTTACTAAAAAATTAAAAGTGAATCCAAGTTCTGAGTTTGAATTAGAAAATAATAATTTGTGATTGAAATAAGAAGTATGCGTGCCCGATAAAGATGATTGGGCAAAGAGATTATTAGAGAAAAAAATAGTAACCTATGTTATACATCCTAGTAGGAATACGCCCAAATAATACTTAACGGCTAAGGATGTGGAAACAAGTGACTACTTGTATAAGTTACCAACAGTTTTAATAGTTTGAGATATGCAACAGTTTTAATAGTTTGAGATATGCTCAAAGCTTATATTTTGGAGTTCATAGGAACATGAGGTTAATGTACAGTTCTAATTGACTTTAAGCATAATAATCACTATCACAGTGATATCGTTAGAATACTGTATGAGGCATTATATGATAGAAAGAGTTGTCCACCTTTGTATTAGGATGAATAAGGCCTAAAATAGTTGAAGTCCATAATTGATTGGAGATGTTGTTGATAAGTGAAATTGATCTATATTAGAAATTAAGTGATTCAAGAAAGACAAATAAGTTAGGTGGATCAACACCAAAGATATGGAATATAGTGAGATAAATATAAGAGTTAAGTGTATTAACACTGAAGAGATGTGAATTATCAAGTGAAAGACGAAACGTTTCTGAGAGTATCACCTTAGCAAGGTAAGCTCAGGTTAGGAAAAAGGATCAACTAAGCTCGAATTGTATTGATCCTTATGAAGTTATTGAGAATAGGACCATTGACTTATGAGACAATATTACCAATAAAAGATGTTTCAAATTTACACAGTATTTCATGGATATGTTTAGGAAATATCTTTATGATCTGATATATGTGTCATTGATACCGAAATTTAAAATGTGAATAATCTGAAATAGATTGAAGAAATAATTAAAATAGTGTGATATTAGAATAAGCACTTAAGAGACCAAAAAGAAATTATTCGAGTAACGAATTTAAATGAAAAACGGAGGAGCATATGAGTAAACAACACCCCTGCCTTTTTATCAATCAGATAAGAATTTTGAGGATAAAACTTATTAGGAGAGAATTATAACATGCTGTGTTCATACTAAGGGTTAGAACCCTAGATTTTTGTAATTGAGAAATAGCAATGAGAGATTAGAAAAATGCATTTCATGCTCATACATAATGTTACCATACACACACGTGAATTTGATTATTGCACATATTACAATGAATTTTTCATGCACTCATTTGACATTTTCCAGGTATAAATGATTGTTTTAATGTGATTATAATGTGGATTATGGATTATGTGTCTTAAAAATTGAATTGCAGTGTATAAGTAGTGAGTTAGAATTTTTTGTAAAATATGAGAATTTTTCAAAATTTAAGGGTATTTTTAGACTAGGAAAAATGTCAAATGGCAGAACAATTGATAATGGTAGTAGAAATAAGAGTCAAATGGAAGTGGACATTTATATAAATGACAATGGGATTTAACGACAAGTGTCATTGAAAATTGGGAAAAATTTGGGTTGAAAATTGGAGACAAATGGACTAGTATAATAAAAGACTAAAGAGAGACCATAAAAAAGTGACATATGGCAAGTGACAAGTGTCACTTGCCACACCTCATGCCATAACCCACGAAATTGTTCAAAGTGAAAGACCATCTTTTTTTATAATTGTCTTTCACTTTATTCAATTGCTCTCACCTCTTGTAATTTTCTCTTCTCATCTTCTTCATCTACGACACTCACTTATCACCCTTCGATGTTGAAGCTTGCTTCCACCTTACATTTGCTACTATTTTTTTTGTTGTCTTCTTCATTTCCTACTAAAGACCCAAACCTACCACCCTTGAATGATGATGCACATGTGAGAGAAGAAAGTTAGGGTTAAGAGAGATCTTGAAGAGTTGAAGATCTTGAAGGTAAATCAAGTAAGTTAAACTTTATTCTTTATAGGTTGGATAAATAGAAGCACATATGATGATAATTAGTGATAAAATGACCATGAAGAAATGAATGTGTTTATATTTTTTTCTATGATTTATGAACAATAATGTATGATTTGGTGTTTAGATGATTTAGAGTTAGAATGAATCCAAAAATGATGTAGAAAGAAGTGCAGAAAAATTGAGTTATGAATGGATATTTTCATGCTCTATTTTTTATGTATAAAAATGTGGACCATTGGTTGTTTTAGCAATGGAATGAATTGAGTATTGAAGTTAAAGAAAAGGAAAGTATAGTGTCTTGAAAAGAGAAGAACCAGGATGAAAGTTTAGCAATAAAGTCATAATGATGTTTAAAGTGTGTTGGAAAATGTTAGTTGTAACATTTCCATTAGATCTACATTTGTAATTTTAGCCATGAATTGACTTGTAGATATCTAAATAGAATGATTTTATATTTTGATTAAATTAGATTCATATGGCTACATTTTCCATGAAGACATTGAATTCAAATTCTATCTTTAAGGGTTTCAAATTTTGACTTGAAGTTGAGTACTAGGTGCAATGAATTGATGGATGAATACATATGTTTGTGATCTATTTTGAGAGTATGAAAACTATGAATGATGAGTTGTTATGTATATTTTATGAGTTACAAATTAAGGGTATAATGAAAGTGAAAGTTATGTTAGCCAAGATGTTGAGTAATTAAACTAGAAATGATAGACCAAGCATAAAGTAGTGAATGAAGTAAGTAAACAGTTAGAAATCTAGAAACTAAGGATGCAATTGGATATATGTTGGGTAAGAGACATAACTTTATCTGTAGAACTTGTATTGAGGTCATTTAAGTATGCTTTCAAAGAGGACTTCGATTTCTACAACTTATATGAAGACCTCAAGAAGATAGTTTGTTCTCTATAAGGTCAAAATTTAACATTTCTAGAAGAGACCCATAAAGGTCTGCTCAGTGGACATGGAAGTCTGGCCAAAAAAATTCACTGGTCATTTGTTCTAAATTAAGGTCAGAATGGGACTTGAATTGAACCTATAATGATGCTTAGATTGAGTGACTAATGTGTGATATGTATGAAGTGATAATTAGGGTTATAACTTAGTGAATGAACTGATAATATCAAAGTACTAAAGGCATGAGTATAGTGGGCAGGAAGATGTTCTTATGATTATAGTTATGATTCAAAGGAGTTGAGTAATATGTATGAAGTGCTTAAATGTGAATGAGAATTGGTATTATGAGAGCATATAATGTTAGAAAAGGAATGACGAGAAATTAAGTTATGACATTAGAATAACCGAGTGTTCTTGAGGTGTAAGCCTAAGGATAACCTAGACTTATACAAAGGATAAGGATTGAATGGTGAACTTAGAATGATCATGTACAAATGAAGTGTAAAACTAAGTTTAGTTAGACATATATTAATTGTGAAATGAGAACGAGCATAAGATGTGAATTTAGATAATATACCCAGGATTGTCAGTGAGCATGCATTATACACAACACATATACATATGTACGTGATTGAGTATTCATAAGATTATGCAATTAATAATGTGTGTGAAATATGTGTTTTGCATACTGATGATATAAGATAGAACGTCCGCATCTAGACGTTTCTAGATCATAGAAGTTAATGCTAATATGGAGTGTACTGTGAGTTGACCTAGATGGTCTTACTTTAAATGAATGTTTTGTTTAAATTATGTATTGAATGATTCTATGATTGGGATTGTACTGATTCCATACATTGAATGTCTAAGGCGTTTGATGCATGAATATCATATTGGAAGTGCTCATTGTATGTCAATTGGATTGACTATATGATACTTAACTTGATTGTTGAATGTTAGACCAAGTTTCAAAGAAAAATGTGAATGTGCATGTGAATGAAATGAATGATTCTCAATTAAACGTTGAATGCCAGACTAAGGTCCGATGACATGTGTAAAGTGAAATAAAGTGATTGATTGATCTTATATGATTGATGAATTTCATTAAATGAATGCATAATAATATAATGGTTGTTGTGATCGGAGTAGCTACCAAAAAAGATCTTAAAGCTCAGAATGTGATTAAGAGCCAAAGGCTCACTATGTATAATGAGTATAGTATCTCCCATAGATACGGGACAGTTATCAATGAGCCCAGTATCCACAATGGATTTGGGATAGTTATAGACCCTCGGTCACAACAATAACAATCAAAAGTTTCTCATATGTAGTGCATAAACATTTAATATGTATGTAATAAGTGATTGAAATGAAATGTTGACTTGTATTTGAATGAGAATGCGAAAATTATGAACAAAGTGTTATGTTACGATACATGATGATAAATGAAATGATATGAATTGTTTGATTTCATGTGTTGTATGATTTGAGTGAACCATCGAGGATGGTCCACCCACTGAGTTCGTAAAACTCACCCCAAAATTGCAACATTATTTTTCAAGCTCAGAAGAGTTACCCCATTAGATAAACTATATTCTAGCCACTACATTCGAGTAAGAGATAGAGGTCAAGATCAGTTCGTGTCTACATAGATTTTTCATTATTTTGTATCAAAATATATAGTCATAAGTATTATATAATGTGTATATGAATAATCTTGAAATGTAATGACATTATGGCTACAAGTGTTTTGTATCTGTAATGGGCCCAAGTGGCTATTGAATTGCTAAGATATGTATAATGGTTGTAACTCTTGGGTTTGAAAATGTTTTTAAATAAAATGGTTCAAAATTGATTATTGAATTTCCACATATGTGTGTGTTGTTTTGAAAAAAAATTGGTAATAAGTTTGATTGATTGACTGTTCTAGTATGCCACCCTTGTAAAGTATGTTCTTGAATACCATCGGTATGTTCGAGAATATGCACTATAAGAGTGGGGTGTTACATTAATAATGGGTCAAAAGGCTATTTGGGTAAAGTAGGTGAGAATTCAAGTGCAAACCCACTTAATCTTAATGGTTCACACAATTACAGATGAGAGATATTATAAAGGGCAACATTAAGTGTATAATTAGGAATGGCAAAACAACTTTATTTTTTTATAACCAATAGAGCCAAAAGAGTCTTTCTTTAGAACTCTTCAATGCACTCTCTAATGAATATGATCCTAAGCAATGCTAAGGTAGGTGAATGGATACAAGGAAACCAATAGAGAGAGGTGTTGAAAGAAGCAGTGTTTTTTTTACCATCCTACAAACTTTACTCAAATAGGGAAGATGAATACATTTGGATAGGCTGGAACTTTTACAAATGTATTAATGATTCATATAAGGACTCATTAAGGATCAGAGGGGATTACTAAGATTGGAACAAAATTATTTGAGATAGGTGTCTATTACCCACACTATCTTTCCACATGTGCCTAATAGTTAAAATAAGACTAAACACACATAATAGACTATAGTTCTTAAAGCATGGCCAATATTTTCTTGTTGTTTAAAAAGGAAACAAAACCCATGGATACATATTTTCTAGATGTAGCTTCTCCTATGAGGTTTGGAGCTCTATCAAGGAATTATGCCATCAAGACAGAATTGGAGATTAATTTTAAGAGGCAATGTCATGGTTTCTCTCCACTACTCTCCTAAAAGAAGATAAATCACTTTGTTGATTTCCTTTGGCTCTTACATCTACAAATTATGGTGGGAAAGAAATGTGAGGTTTTTTAAGGTGGTTGAGAAAACTATTGTTTGACTTAAAACTGGAATATTATAGTGGATAGGAGGGTTGATATTAATGAACACAATGTATTCCACTAGTATTTTGGTTTTTTATGTTTAAATTACTTTATTTTATTCAGCTTATGCAATATTTTTATATAATTGATAAGATATTGTCATAGGATGAACTTTGTCAAGAATTGTAAAAGATTACAAGCAAAAGCATGAAAGAAACATAATTCTTTAGCAAGATCATAACTATATTCCTCTTAAACAATCAAAAGATGAATACATAGTCAAATTTACAGGCTAAATGAAGGACATATGATGGAGAAACGTTCTAAAGGGATACACGATTTGAGATAATATTGTTTCTTAGCCTATTATAAGTGGTGAAAATTTACAATAAGATCCATAGGCTAGGACACACATAAATTAGAAACCCCCTATTGATCTATTAAAAAGTTAGAATAAGATATATGGCCTAGGAAATGACTATGTTAGAGTCGCAGTCCCACTATAAAAAAGTAGTAAGTACATGACTTGAGATATACAACCTAGGACAAGGTCGTGTCCCAAGCTATTTTTGGGAAAGAGAAAACATATAAACCAAGTTTGATGATCTTTTTTCCAATTCCTTTTTATTTTAAACTTAGGTTAGCCATCAAAAGATAAGACAACCTTCTTAAGAAAAACTTTATAGTCAACTTTGATAGAGAAGAAGATTAGACATTATACTAACATATTAAAATTGAATGAAATACATAGATTTCATCTATAACTTGTTTTACTTTGATGTCCTTTATTTAATCACTTATGTTCGTTAATTTAAAGATTATTTGTGACTAGTTTGATTATATGTTCAGATAAGAAGAACCTTATTTATTATATTTATTACATATTGGTTTAATATATTTATAAAATGAATTTTTTAAATGTTTTTAAAGTAAAATTACTTAAAGATAGCAATTAAATCTAATATTAATTTATGATAATTTGAAAAAACTTATATGCGAGTCGACCATGACTTAGATATTCGAAGTGTATGGGTCTTAGAGATATGGTTGTATACATCCTTTATATTAAGGTTAAACCTTTCATAAAAATTCAAAGCACTTAATGCATTTTTTAGGATTTTAATTTGGTAAAGATATCAAATAATCAACTTAGGAATAGGTAGTTATAACTTGAGAGAGAGCAATTTCATAACCTAAAATTTCTATTGTTCCAAATGTTAAGAAGGTTATAGGTTTATTGAATTGTGATTGTAAAGATGAAGCTAAATGAAGTCTTTATTTAGATATTCATATAAGAATTCTTTATTCAATTATTTATTTTCTCTTGTTCCTATTAGTTTATATATTTTCTTAGATTTTAGTTTATTTTATTATTCAATTTCATAAACAACCATCTTATTTATATTATTTGACTTATTAGTTGAAGGATGCTCAAAAGATTGAAACTATATTCCTTATTATATTACTTAAAGACATAATCATTTACCTTAGCTTGTGCATATTTATTTTGTGATAATGAAAAACTTATTAGAAGAAAAACAATACAACAAATTGTTGACATCATTAATGGGGAAGGAAATGATTTTCAGGAAATCCAAGATTTATTAGTCTAGTAACCTTATTTCTTTTCTTTATTAACTTGTAATTTTATTATTTTGTTTTCGGATTATTTTGATTTCAAGTTTGAACTATGACAAGGAGCAAAACATTAAATTTCTTTAAAAAGACCAAAAGATTAAAATATCACTTCATTGGAAAAAAAAGAACAAACTAAGCAAGAAGCATAAGACGTACAACTAGATAAAATAGAGGAGTATAGAACCATACTAGAATATGCAAAACCATATCTTATGGGAATGAAAAATAGTATTACAAAAGATTAAAAAAAACAACACAAACCACTTTAAGATCAAACCAAATGTATTCAAATGTTTGAATAGTATATTTAGTTTGGTGAATTGTTGGAAGAAGATCCTAACACTCTCATTGCCAACTTTATAGCAATATATGACACTTCTAAGATTAGTTGAGCCACCAAAGATGCCACAAGGCTTTTTTTTGTTAAGGATCTAGCTAAGCTCTGTCAACGCACTACTTATAGCCTCAATCATAACATGAGAGAACCTATCCAAGTACATTATTTTTAGTTTTTCAAAAACAATGCTTATTTTTTTGGCAATAAAGACGATAAAGTTGATGAACGACATCTTTGTATACTTACAATTTCAAAATGAAAGGAAGCATTCACATCATGACCTACCAACATTGATATAATTTAGAATTTTTATAATACTAACTTATTCAACAAAGTAGGTGATTAATGTTGTAGTTGGTGGGTCACTTAATAGTAAAACTCAAGAAGGCTCCTTACGCTTATCAAAGAGATGTCCATGTATAATTATTAGTGATTATTAGGAAGGGAGAGAAAAAAATAAGTCAACATATATACATATTATGGATGTTATAAACACATTAATAGCTCATGTAAAGCCATTAAACAAAAAATTTGACAGCTTGAGTACAATAGTGAGATTACACTAGTAATAAGTAGTTCTCTATCGGGGAGGACATTGAACCAACAAATGTCAAGTTAACTTTATGGCTAAACTAGTGGAACATAAGGACTATATGGTATTTTTGTTAATAGAATAACCTTTACATATAAGAATTATAATTCAAGGTAGAGGAATCACCCAAAAAATTTTTGGAGTAATTAAATAGCCGAGAGGCCAACTCCAGTTGGATACCAATAACCAAACTAGCAAGAGAAAAGAACGAGTCTAGAGAATCTGATGAAACACTTTATATCTACATTAGAAGCTCATTTTTAAAATAAAGAGACCTTAATTTGAAAACACTAAGACCTAGATTTGTCGGTTAACAAAATTTGTAGTTGAGAGACCTCAAGGGCCACTGCCTAATGATGTAATGCCTAATCGTAGGAAACATACAAAGGCACACTGGTGGAACTTAAGTAATGAATTAAGATAATTGGATTTCTACCTAGGGGAGGCATAAAGAAAGGATTAGACATCATGAAAAAGGTTTAAGTAAAGCAGAAAAACTATAGTTATTATAACATCCTGTTACCCATGTTAAGGGGAGAATAGTAAATTATGAGAAATTAATAAGAAACTAGAAAATGCATATCATGCTTTGCACATTTTTGCACATACATGAGAATTTTGATTATTGAACATGAATATGATTATACATGCATTCATTGACATTTTCTAGGTTTAATTGAGTTATAAATGTGATTAAGATGTGAATTGTGAATTATTTGTGGTGAAATTTTATTTAGAGCATATTATGATTATTTCGAAATTTTTCATGAATTTGAGGAAAGTTTTGAAAATTTGGGGTATTTTTCATTAGAAAATATAACCAGTCAAATTGTGATAAATGGCTCACAGGAATAGTGACAATTGAAAGACATGCAAAGCATACACGTATTATGATGTTGTGACGAAGGAAAGTTTCCTGTAGCTATTATTCTTCACTGTGAAGAAACACTCAACATCGAATAGCAAAACACTTGATTTCCTCTTATTGCTGGAACTAATTGCTAGATCAACTAAGTGATTTTGATGATGATTATTTACCATTCATAAACGGATACATGCATGAGTAAGATGGGTAGTTCAGTGATGAATGAATTAGATGAATGATTTTTGAAATAAGAATATGAAATAGGTTTTGTTTTGAATATGCAAAAGTGTTGGAAAGTTGATCTAGAAATAAATACTCTATTTTGGTTTAGAGAAATCCTAATATGTTGATTTTACTATTCATGCATGAATTTGTGGAAATGAATTTAAATGAGTTTAATGAATTTAAATGAAGATGTAGTGAATTCGTTATATAGAGTTGATGAGTTGATAAGTTATTTAGATAAAATAAAAGAATAGAAATGTGGAATAAATGCATCAGATGAAAGTAGAGAGAGAAATAAAATGCAGTAAATGGAATTATTAGGAATGAGAATCAAATTTTGATGGTTAAGTGTGAATCTTGGACTTTTTTTTGGAATTGTTGTGTGTTGAGGAGCTAAAATGAGGTTAGAAGAATTGGTTTATGTGTTTTAAGAGTTAAGTGAAGAAGATTGAAGTGTGAATAAAATTCTGGAAAACTACAGTAGAGAGAGGAAGTAAATAAAAAGTTTTGGAATTTTTGGTGTTTGAATGGTAAGTTTGAATCTGATTGGTTTAGAGATTGAATTGGGTATAGAATTGCATAATAGATGTTTTAAAATTGAGAACAAATAAAAAAAATGGAAAGAGAACATGAAGAAGATGTTCGGTGAAGAAGAGAAGAAATCGTGATCGTGCTTTAACATGATCGTGACTTTGTTGAGGAAGGTCGCGAATCGCGATCGTGCTTAAGCAAAACTTGCGATCACACGATCGCGATATGCAAGATTGCGACTTCCAACTTTTTTCCAAACAGTTTGTTTCTAAAAATTCTTCAGTATTTTTATTATAACTTCTTCACCCGATGTCCAAATGACTTGATTCTTAAACTAAGAGACTCCTAAGACATTGATGTTCATCTCCAATAAAAATAATAGACATATGAAATGGATTGACTGATGAATTTAAGATGAATATGTCGAGGATTACTGGAATATGATAACTGGTATTATTTCACTAAACATACTTCGGTATTTTGAGTATATTGTGATCTATAAGTTTCCAAATGGAATGATTCTTAATTCTAATTTAACTAGAGATATAAGGCTACAATGTTTATGAAGAGATTAAATTCTAATTCTGTCTATAATAATTACATAATTTGACATGAAGTTGAATATAGAGTTTAGTTATGTTTTAAGAACAATCCAAAGTAAATTGAGTATAACTTTCAGATTTCTTAACCAAATTATATCATCTTGGTGTTATAAGGCATTGGAGAACAATTTTATAGAAGAAAGTGTTGCCTAATTATGTGACTTTCTAGATCAGAATGAATATGCAAAGTTGACCCGAAAATATGTTGTTAGAAAAAATCTGAAGTGATCAATTTGGCTATGAAATTAGTTTCACATTGGTTTATTGTGATCCAAACCCTAAGTACAAATTTTATTTATGAGGGTTTTAATATCTGAATGATTTGGTGATAAGAATTTGATAAGATACCTG